>JAGFNQ010004524.1:0-181281 GCA_024364735.1 Boesenbergia rotunda
ATTAGCGAGAGCTGGCCCGCGATAGTTTTGCCCTCCTGGGCTGACGATTCAGCTATTTTCCTCCCTAACACCCGACTCATTTAGGGCTACGTGTCTCACAATTAGGGGCTCTTCAGGCATCAGCCTGTCGCCCTTCTGTCTCGGGCAGCGGAACGATCCTTCGTTACCTTTTTGTTTTTCCTGTTCATGCCTCTTTACCCGGCCGTAGGATTGGCCATCACCTACGACCATTCCACCAACGGCTGTGATTGATTGCTGTCTCCTATATAGGCTGTGGCGATTGTCTCCTTTCATCGCCTCTGTCTTTCTCCACACCCGTTCGTCTGCCCCCTCTTTCTTCCACTGCTTCCCCCAGCGTCCCATTCTCTCAGGATGATGCGCGACTTTCTTGCGACGGAGGCTAAAGAGAGGTCTGCTGCATATAGGGCGGCGATGGCGGCCTTGCTTGCGGAGCCCATCCCTGTTTCCTCCGAGGCCGCTCCGCCAGTCACCTCGGCATCTCCTCCTCCGACGTCGAACCCTACCGCCATCTCATCGGCAGATAGGGGTGAGGTGTTAGGGGAGGAGGCGCCAGATTCTGATATCGATATTTTCCCCTCGGATCCTTCCCCTCGGGGGCCCAATCGTCACCCAGACCAGTCCCGCGACTGCTCGCCTTCCTTCGGTCCTGCACTCGCCCCTTCTCGAGAGATTCCCTCTTCCTCAGCCGTGGTGTGCCCGCCGTCTCTGTTGGCGGTGCCGCCGGTCGCCCTTGCACCCTCCGAGGCCAGGGTCACCTCGCCCGTGGCCTTTTTGCCCCAACTTGCTTCTCCAAGCGAGCCGGAGGGCCCACCTCACCCTATCCTTCTGCCCAAGGTTTTTGCTTCCTTGGGGCCCACACCATTTGTCCCTGTTTCCCCAGCCCTGGGGCCTGATGACCCTTCCGTCCTTCCTGTCTCCGCTGGCTTGACCGGCGGGGTGTCCTGTTGCCCCTTCTCCTTCCATTCCCGATCAGGCTCCGAATTTCCGCTCGATACATCTAGTTCTTCCTTCGCGGGCGGATCCCTCTGCTGCCTATAAACTCCGGATCCTGAGCCGCTAGGATCAGCTAGGGTGGTCTACTTACACTCTCCCCTCAGTGACCACGTGTGCCAAGGTCTTCGGTCCTTCGACCGTCCGGACCCTCTCGCCCGCATCGATGGCCTGGTTGCGGACGACTGTCGAGTATGTTCCTCTGATATCCTCTGCTTACTTAGTCTTTTCTAATTAACCCCTGGCTTCTTTTGTAGTTGACCGGGGCCCTATATGCCATGGGTATTTCTTTTGCTGCCCAGAATCGATCCCTTTGTCAGTTGGAGTCCCGGCGGGGGGCGCTGAAAACCCAGCTTCGCTGCACACGGCCACAACCGAACGAGGAAGACTGGGAGGCGTTGCGCTCCGAGAACGCGGCCTTTCAGGGACGGGCCGCCTATGCTGAGGCACAGCTTCGCGATCGCCTGGTGGAGCTAAGCGCAGCTCGGGCCTCCAATGCCCAACTGCGTCAACAACTAGTTCATTTGGAGCGAACTGAGCACCAAACCCGAACTCGGGAACTGCAGGCACGTTCAGCGTTGGCTAAGGCCCAAGCAGATCTTCTGGAGGCCAACCAATCGGCGGCTATGCTGCTCACCACCTTGAAGGACAAAGAGAAGGAATTGGCGACCTGCCAAAGTGACCTTTCGCGGAGGTGCGAACGCCACTAGGCCCGAAAGGCTAAGGCGCGGACAACTCGTGATGGTCGCGACCAAGTGCCGGGTGGAGTCTCGTCCCGACCTTCGATGCCTATTCTGTAGTTGTAGGTCTACCTCCTTTCCCTTACCTGATGTAGGCAAGGGTCGTGTGGTTTGTCATGGATGTTGCTTTCTTCCCTCTTATTGTCTCCTTTTTCTTGTATTTGCACGTAGGCCTAGTTGTCGCTAGAGCGGTGGCGATGCCGACCGTTCTCTTCATGCGAGGGAGGCGGCGCCTACTAGCTAGGGGAGGGGCGTCTTGACCGCTTGTGCCTTTAGACATAAGCGGCGCTGACCTGGGTGAATCAGAAGGGCTCTTGAGCTCGAACCGGTCCCTCAGCCCATTCGCGGACCCAATGAGGCGTGCTTAGTCAAAGGCCTGTAGTTGCGGGGGCTCATCCGTCCCCGCCCACCTGTGAGCTTAGGGTGGTGCGGGGGTCACACTGTCTAATAGAGGGGTGAACAGTAGCTCATCAAGAGGCGAGTAGGGGCATGTTCGCTTAGAGCTTCCAAGAGCGGTGGTTATCGTGACCTTGCTTTAGGGGCCGATTCGGGGACACAGCCCAAGGGTGTGGCTCCCTGGTCGAAGGGGTCACGGGGGTTCCAGCCCGGGAGGGGATGTGCTCAGATTGGCCTCGGAGTTTCCTGGCGGGTGACCTATCGGGCAGCACGTGCCGTACCGCGTCCGACCGGGAGCCGATACAAGAGGAAGGTTTGCGTGAAGCAAGAATAAGGCCACTCGGGTGGGCGACCTCTCGGACAGCGTGGACCGTCATGCGTTCGCCCGAGAGCCGATCCGAGGGATTGGCTTGCGTGAGGCAAGAATAAGGCCACTCGGGTGGGCGACCTCTCAGACAGCATGGACCACCATGCGTTCACCCGAGAGCCGATCCGAGGGATTGGCTTGCGTGAGGCAAGAATAAGGCCACTCGGGTGGGCGACCTCTCGGACAGCATGGACCACCATGCGTTCGCCCGAGAGCCGATCCGAGGCTCCCCGGTCGAGGGCATCTCAGAGAGCGTGGGCCGCCACGCACCGCTTGAGAGCCTCGCCGAGGCTTCCCGGTCGAGGGCATCTCAGGTAGGGATGGAAATAGGCTAGGGTCCGTCAGGGGCCTGTGGCCTGGCCTGTATTTGGCCTAGCCTGGCCTGGCTTGTTTAAAAATAAAAGAATTATCAGGCCTTTTTAAAAGCCTGTTTTTCTTATCAGCCAGGCCATGCTCAATATAAAGCCTATGAGGCCTGACAGGCCGGCCTGGGCCTGTTAAAATTACATTATACAAATTGTCAAAATAAAGTTTTGATCCTTAGACCTCTACGAGCAAACTCTTATCTAATCACTACTAACCAACACACTACAGATCTATTTTCATTATATTATACATATTTTATATATTTACTTTTGAAGGTACATATATATTTATGATATTTTTAATTAATTTGTTAAATTAGTATTTTGGATAATCGAATATTCGAATTGAATTATTATATTTTATATATTAGAAGTATTTTTGATAATCGAATTAAATTATATGTTTTGTAATTTCAGGTAGTCGATGGCATCTCAGGGAGCGTGGGCCGCCACGCGCCGCCTGAGAGTCTCGCCGAGGCTTCTCGGTCGAGGGCATCTGAGGGAGCGTGGGCCGCCACGCGTCGCCTGAGGGCTTCGCCAAGGCTTCCCGGTCGAGGGCATCTCAGGGAGCGTGGACCGCCATGCGCCGCCAGAGAGCCTCGCCGAGGCTTCCCGGTCGAGGGCATCTCAGGGAGCGTGGGCCGCCACGCGCCGCCTGAGAGCCTCGCCGAGGCTTCCCGGTCGAGGGCATCTCAGGGAGCGTGGGCCGCCACGCGCCGCCTGAGAGCCTCGCCGAGGCTTCCCGGTCGAGGGCATCTCAGGGAGCGTGGGCCGCCACGCGCCGCCTGAGAGCGTCGCCGAGGCTTCCCGGTCGAGGGCATCTCGGGGAGCGTGGGCCGCCACGCGCCGCCTGAGAGCCTCGCCGAGGCTTCCCGGTCAGGGCATCTCAGGGAGCGTGGCCGCGCGCCGCCTGAGAGCCTCCCGAGGCTTCCCGGTCGAGGGCATCCCAGGGAGCGTGGGCCGCCACGCGCCGCCTGAGAGCCTCGCCGAGGCTTCCCGGTCGAGGGCATCTCAGGGAGCGTGGGCCGCCACGCGCCGCCTGAGAGCCTCGCCGAGGCTTCCCGGTCGAGGGCATCCAGGGAGCGTGGGCCGCCACGCGCCGCCTGAGAGCCTCGCCGAGGCTTCCCGGTCGAGGGCATCTCAGGGAGCGTGGGCCGCCACGCGCCGCCTGAGAGCCTCGCCGAGGCTTCCCGGTCGAGGGCATCCCAGGGAGCGTGGGCCGCCACGCGCCGCCTGAGAGCCTCGCGAGGCTTCCCGGTCGAGGGATCTCAGGGAGCGTGGGCCCCACGCGCCGCCTAAGAGCCTCGCCGAGGCTTCCCGGTCGAGGGCATCTCAGGGAGCGTGGGCCGCCACGCGCCGCCTGAGAGCCTCGCCGAGGCTTCCCGGTCGAGGGCATCCCAGGGAGCGTGGGCCGCCACGCGCCGCCTGAGAGCTCCCGGTCGAGGGCATCTCAGGGAGCGTGGGCCGCCACGCGCCGCCTGAGAGCCTCGCCGAGGCTTCCCGGTCGAGGGCATCTCAGGGAGCGTGGGCCGCCAGCGCCGCCTGAGAGCCTCGCCGAGGTTTCCCGGTCGAGGGTATCTCAGGGAGCGTGGGCCGCCACGCGCCGCCTGAGGGCCTCGCCGAGGCTTCCCGGTCGAGGGCATCCAGGGAGCGTCGGCCGCCACGCGCCGCCTGAGAGCCTCGCCGAGGCTTCCGGTCGAGGGCATCTCAGGGAGCGTGGGCCGCACGCGCCGCCTGAGAGCCTCGCCGAGGGTAATGCAGCAACTGCTGTTCTGCCAGAAAACCACTTATGAAGGGTGCACTAAATAGATGAGATATATCCGGAAGACCCAATGTTCCGACGCGCGGCAAGTGCATAAAGTATATCCAGATTTCCAAATACGTGGTGCGCGAATAAGCCATATCCAGAAGGCCGAACCATAGAGGTGCATAGAATACAGGAGGTGCCTCCAGAAGACCAGATATCAGATGCATAAAAAAAACGCAGCATACATCCTTTCCTTTATTCGACAGGCCTTCTCCACCTGGTTAGAGAAAGAACAGATCAAGCATTGTCCTGAAGAGATTTGCGATAAGGCCTCCGACGTATTGATGACTCCTCTGGAGCCAGACGAAGGGAGGCTCATGCTTCTCCGAGAGCGCTAACCGTCAGAACCCGGGTGGATCCCCCATATTCACTTCCGATCAGGCTCCTGGTGTGCCCTTCCTCTAGCGCCAAATTTGATCCTGTCGCGAAGTGGGATAGCGGTCCCACGGGCCTGACGGGCCTCCCAGGTGCCGCAACGCGGTGAGGTGGTCGGTTGTCGACCGCGCCTTGCCACGTCCCTGCAAAACAGAGGCCGTCAGCGAACCCGCCGGGGAAATCCCCGGTCAGGCACTCCGACGGTCAAGTCATTCTCCGAGGGCAGATGAGTGGAAACTTAATTGAAACGAGACAAGGGATGCGAGAACTCGCGCACGCGTACTTGCAGTAGGGGGAGTGCCAAGCTTATATAACCGGGGGAGCTGACAGACCTTTGTTCGTACTGATGAGACAAGGGTGCGATGGCTGTCATCTCGCATGGAGCACTGAAGAACGGCGCGACATGGCGCGGGGTGCTCTGGCGGTACGTGAGTACCGGGTGCACAGTACGAGGGTACTGGATGGGCGAATTAACCACGCAAGGATGTCAGAGGTGGATAAGGTATGAGGAACCCCGTTAGCAGGATCGTACCCTGGATGTACTGCTATGAAGGGGCGTAGGGGCGGGACAGCCCGTACCCCAAGCTCCGACCGGCGGGTCCGAGTACTCAGGACCGAGTCGGGTAAGGACCAATGAGCGTGGGCAGCCACGCGTCCGACTGGTAGCGAGGGAGCGCAGGTACGTCCTGGGTCTGGGGGTTACCGTGGGCCATTTACCTGATCCGAGTAAGACATCCAGTCTGGGTGATGGCAGCAGAAAGAGAGGGGGTGTGTATACCCTCAGGCTGGTGGTGCCAATCCCTGTTCCAGGTCGGGGTAAGCTAGCATGGGCAACTAGGCATTTACCTGGTCGGCTGGCAAAAAAGGGGTCTGGCCACCCTTCGTCGATGGTCTGATAGACCCTACCCCCTTCCTTTGGAGGGGTTTACGAGCGCGGGGACCTACCTGCTGATCTGGCGGTTACCCTGTCTGCCAGACCTTCATGGAGCCAGGCTGGCCAGTGGGCCCGCCCATGCCCATACCCGTAGGCAAGGCCGGGATCAACGACAATTAAAAATTGATAGACTAATTTTTTCGAAAAATATATGTGGAGGACTTAGCGTTACCGGATTAGGGTGAAAGTTTGCTGGTAAATTTTTAAATTTACCAAGGGGTAAATTACTTGGCACTTAACCTTCGGAGTTTAAAATAAAAATAAATCTGAAAATTGAGGACGGGTTCTGAGGTTTGGCTAAAGTTAGGGGGTTAAGAGGATAAATAATCTAACCATAGAGATGTGACGTGGATTACAAATAAGTTGGAGGGTTAAATGACTAAAACCCTTATCCTAAGGCTAGGGTTAAATTTTAGAAAGTTGACGGACTTTTTTGTAAAAGATCCATCACTTATAAACCCCTTTTCCTCTCCTCCCTTTTCGGCCGCAACTAATTCCTCCCTCGAAACCTTCCTTCTCCATTTCCTTCACGTGCCCTAGACGCAACCAAACTCTCCTCTTCCGTTCTCCTTCGCGTGTCCTATCCCGCAGTCGAATGACCGACGTTCTTCTTCCCTCTTCCTCCTCTCAAGTGAGTCCTCGTCTCCATCGATCTTGAGTCTACTGCTCTCCTTCTTCACGAGCCCTAGAATGACTCCAAGTTCGGTTCGTGGTGGGTTACGACAGTGAGGGCCCTAGATTCTTTCTCCTTCTTTCCTCTGCCCGGTCTCACTTCCGAAATTGAGCAGGTGAGTTGAGCACGGGGGAGGATCGGGGGAAGTGTACCGGCAACTACTGATTGAGCTCCGGTTGGATGCGGACGCTTTGGTTCAGCAATCAGGGAATCTGAGCTAAGCAGAGGGGATGCCCAATTGAGCCACGGTTGCCTCCCTTCTCTGATCTCTGATGAAGATGGTTTGTGGCTGAGCCTCAAGGATGGCTCACGAGAGTTGGGAAACTGGGATGAGCGATACCCCAGCTGTTCAGTGTCAACCAAGGGGAAAGGTACATTGAATTCGTGCCATTTAAGGTGAGTTCGAGTTCTTCTTCCAGTTATTGGTGATGGTTGATTTTGGATTTCTATTGGGATTTCTTCCTGTTACGTACTGTATGTTTGAATCTTAGGGAATGTTTCTGCTTTAGAAGCTTGATGGTTTGCTTCCAGCTTGCTGCCGTGAGCTGCTAGGTTGGTGTGGTTCTGCCCTCTGCCGTGAGGCTTTGATATACATATGAGATTTGTGTTCTTGATGTGTTCCTTTTCCTGCTCCAGATTGTGGTTGGCCGAATTCCCACAGTTTTGGTGGCAAAACCTGAGCAGGAACTTGTTGCGGACAATTTAGCGAAGGTAAGATTTGATTTCGTAAGTTTGAATTAATCCATGATGCTATTAGTTGATTCAACTTTGGATTTGGGAAAAATCTGGATTATTTCCCTCTATTCTGTTTTTGGTTGGGATGTAATATATCGTAAGCTTATTGATGAGGATTAGGGTTAGGATTGTAAGATCGTAGATGTCCGCTAGAGGGGGGGTGAATAGCGATTTTGATTCTTTCAACCTACGTTGTTAGTTTGCACAGCGGAAATACAAGATAATAAAACTAACAATAAAGAACAAACGCTAGCAAACCAGGTTTAGTTGGTATCCACCCCGGCCGGGTGACTAATCCAACAATCCGTCGGTGGATCACTCCCCGGATAACCTCCGGCTATCACGTGTCGCTCCTTGTGGGTGGAGAAACCTCACCACAACACCAACCAAAGCTCTGGACACGAAGAATACTAACTTGCCCTTAACCAAGACAAGTTTCGTCAAGAAACTCAGCCACCACGACGTCCTCTTTAAATAGGACTCGGGGCTGATTTCTCGCTACCAGTCGACTGCCCCCAGGGCAGTCGACTGGTGCCAGCTAAATTCGACCGTTGTAACTCCCAACGTTCGAATTTTAGCCAACTCACCAGCCGCTACCAGCTGGTCCCGGGCTGAGACCTTTCTGTGAGTTCCCTCAGTCGACTGCCCCTAGGTCAGTCGACTGGTCTACTCACCCACCTAAGGTTACCCTTCCTGAGTACATTCCACTCTCCACTCAACCCCTAGGATTTCCCAAGTACAATCACTCTGCACTCGTACCCTCATGACTCGACTGACTCCTCCTCCGCAGCCTCGACTGTTGCCTTCGCGCCCTCTTCATCTTCGGCCCTCGTCCCTCGGATGCGCACGCAAGCCTCCAGCTTGCCTCCATGCCACCCTTCACGTACGCCTCGAAGTCCGCGCCCATCAGCTCATCGTCCCTGCACTCCATGGTCCCTCAGATGCGCACGCCAGCCTCCAGCTGGCCTCCATGCCATCCTTCACCGTACTGAGGCCGTCCAGTCAGGTCCATATGCGTAACCTGTACAACCTGCACACTCAACATATGCATATCAAATACAAGGGTAAACCTAACTTAAACCCTTTGCCCAAACATCAAAACCCATGGTCACTCCGGACCATCTTAGGGTCGATTGCTCCAACAATCTCCCCCTTTTTGATGTTTGGCAATACGTTTAAGTTAGGGAAACAAGATAGTAGTCAAATAGCAAAAATAATGCATATGCAATGCAAAAGTGGATCCTATCCCAAGGCATCCCACACCTAACCCTCCAAGTTAGGACTTTTTCACACCTAACTTCCCAAGTTAGGAATTTTCACCAAAACGGGCTTTTTAAAGCTTCTCCCAAGCTCCCCCTACATTGGACTTACAAAGGCTTTTTAAGAACCTCTCCAAGGTTCCCCTTACGCCAAGAATGGAGCAACCATGCTCCCCCTTAATCTCAGCTCACCCTAAACCTAGGGTTTCTAGCAAAGGTAAGTTTAGTTTCCCATCTTAAACCCAAACTTCTCCCCCTTTGCCATACATCAAAAAGACCCCAATAATATCCCAATTATTGGTTCTTTTAATCCCCAATGATCCTAAACACAGTGTACTAGACCCCCATACACATGTTTCTTATCACTCGGACCCAAGTCAGCTGCTAGATACCCACACCAGCCCTGACCAGTCGACTGCCCCCAGGGCAGTCGACTGATACTCTGATAATTAGTTTTCTGGCCGAATTTCAGAAACGCGCCAGAAATTCCACAAATCTCCAAAAATTCCTAAATTTCGTGGAGAACTTTGTGGTACCCATACCTACTTGGGAAAAATATATTTCACCATGTATCTATCCCCATTCCCAAGTTTGGTACAAAACCCAAAAGTTTTCTTATGAAAATTAAAGCAAATAGGAGACAACCTCCCCCTTAACCCATGCCTTCTCCCAATTTTCATTTTTCCCAGGTCAAGTTCTACCCAACTTAACCTCCTAGACACCACGTTGAGTCATACACAACCCAACACCCAAGTTCTTCCCCCTTTGACACTCTTATAGCATTGCCCGAGGCGATCTTTCCCTAAGTGCCAAATAGAACTCAACAAAAGTCTAAAAACTCTAAAGTTTGCAAGCACACTTGCTAGGATATATCCTATCCTAGAAAAATATGATATCATGGAAATATCAAGTGTGATTGACTTTTGGTACACATCTAAGTTTCTTAAGGATTTTGCATTAAGTATCAACTTTCAAATTCATTTCTAATTCCATGTGTTTGTCAAATCTACCCATCATAATTCGACACATGGAATTGTCCTCAATGTTCCCTGTTTAACCTCTAAATCTTAGATACCTAGGGAACCTTATCAATCCTTCTTAATTTCCATAAAATCTAATAAATTCTTATCAAATCATGGGATAACACTTTATTCAAAGACTATGAAGTCATAATCAAGAATTTTAATCCTACACCATATCCCATAACCAAATTTGTAATTTCTGATTAGCCAACATTCTCATTTTCCATTTCAGCCTACGGACCAGTCGACTGCCCATGGGGCAGTCGACTCCCAAACCTCACAGAATGTTTTCGGGGCTGAATTCACTTCGGACCAGTCGACTGCCCCCAGGGCAGTCGACTGATACCTGAATTTCAGGTTTTCAGCCCCAATTTCAGTAATGCCTAGTTAATTCCACAAATCTCCAAAAATTATGAAATTTTGTGGGGAGATTTGTGAAGCCAATATCTACTTGGGAAAAATACGTTTCCAAATAAATGTACTCCGGATCCCAAGATTGGCAGAAAACTCTACTTCTTCCAAAGTGTATCAAATAAACTCATCCTAGAAGTTCTAATTCTCACTTCTCTTCAATGCATTCTCTTCTCCTTGATCATAACTCATTTTTATTATTGAGTTACATGGTATTCCACTATTAAACCTCAATTTTGTCAATTATAGCTCTATTTTCACCTTTTCTCCCTAAAATTCACCTTTTGATGTGCCAAAATCTAGGATTAAGACTTACCCAAGTCTTCCAATCCTTTTTGGCACATTTCACCTAATTTCCTAAGGGAGAACCTTTTGAGATCCATCTACCATGGACCCCAAAGGCTCCTAGAGCTCCCCCTTGAGCTCTGAGCCCTAGCCACCTTCCTAGGTGACTCCATCCACACTAGGCCACACCGGTGTGCCACCGATGACTCTTGGCCTACAAAATTGACGTTTTTAACCTTGGACACCTTGTCCTTGGTTAGGTCACTTTTTTTACCCTTGGATGGTATTCCCTTGTCATCCTTGGACTTTCCCTCCTTACTAAGATTGTATGTTTTCCCAACATGCTTCTTTCCATTTCCCTTGGAGGTCTTAGATCAGTACCCCAATCCCGATCTATCATAGTTAGGTTTGATGCTACCCAACACCATGTCTAAGCCCTTAGATCCAACCGTGAATCTTTCTAGAGCTTTTTCTAATGTATCAAGCCTTGTCCTCAAGGCTTGATTTTCCCTTTTTAGCCCTCTAACCTTGGATTCCATATGTCCACTTTGGACATTCCTAGACCTATCCATTTTCTTAGGCATTTGTCTCCCCTTCTTGGGGTCAATGCCTTGATCCTTAGGTACCCAAGTCTTAGGTCTATCATGATGCATGCTTTTCTTAGGGTTATGATCTACCTTGTTACACTTAGTCCTATCACTGTACTTAAATCTATGACTATGCACAAATAAACAATTCTCATGAGTTCTAGCATGCATGGGTGGGTAATTAACATGTTTTTTGAAATGTAAAGAAGAACTTGAAATCGAATTTCTTTTTCAACTATCCTTCCTTGTTGTGAGCTTCTTCTCTTCCTTCTTTCTTCTTTTTCCCATCTTCTTAGATGCTCCATTTTTTTTATTTCACCTTTCTTTGGGCACTTGGTGTGGTAGTGCCCTAGCTCACCACATGTGAAGCATCTAATCTTCATTTTTCTCTCTTGGGCTCCTCCATTCCTACAATTCATGTTAGATTTTAATCGAATGGACCCGGGTTTAGAGAGTACCTCCTTTTTACCTTTTGGGCATTTATCCTTGTAGCGCCCATTTTCATTGCAACCAAAGCATATAATGTGATCTTTGTTCCTTGCTTTAGTGGAGGTTGAAGCTTCTTCTTGTACTTGTACGGATGAGGGTCTCTCCTCACTTCTTGAACTTGATTCCTCATCTTCCTCTCTTGATGAGGTGGAGGACCTCTCACTTTCTTCTTCATGTACCATTAAATCCATTTCTGTGGTCTCTTGAGATTGTGTAGGCTTCTCATGGATTTCTTTCAATTTTCTTCACAATTCATTGGCATTTTTGTACTCACCTACACAACTCAAACTATTATTAGGTACAAGATTCAACAAGATATTAATTACCTTCTCATTGGCTTTGGATTGATCTTGTTGTTCTTGATTCCAATATCTAGGCCTAAGCCTGTTTCCGTGCTTATCCCTTGGAATCTCGAACGGCTCTTCTAGCGCAATCCTTAGCTCCCACTCCATCGTGAACCATGTCTCGATCCTCGCCCTCCAAAGATCGAAGTCTTCATGGTCGTAGGCCGACGGAGTGTAGATGTCGTCCCCAAGTGGACCTTCACCTTCCATTTCCTCTAGCGTATGCTCCCTCGGCGGTTAGTCCGATCAAGAGAGGTCCTTCGCTCTGATACCAATTGTAAGATCGTAGATATCCGCTAGAGGCGGGTGAATAGCGATTTTGATTCTTTCAACCTACGTTGTTAGTTTGCACAGCGAAAATACAAGATAATAAAACTAACAATAAAGAACAAACGCTAACAAACCAGGTTTAGTTGGTATCCACCCCGGCCGGGTGACTAATCCAACAATCCGTCGGTGGATCACTCCCCGGATAACCTCTGGCTATCACGTGTCGCTCCTTGTGGGTGGAGAAACCTCACCACAACACCAACCAAAGCTCTGGACACGAAGACTACTAACTTGCCCTTAACCAAGACAAGTTTCGTCAAGAAACTCAGCCACCACGACGTCCTCTTTAAATAGGACTCGGGGCTGATTTCTCGCTACCAGTCGACTGCCCCCAGGGCAGTCGACTGCTGCCAGCTAAATTCGACCGTTGTAACTCCCAACGTTCGAATTTTAGCCAACTCACCAGTCGCTACCAGTCGACTGCCCACAGGGCAGTCGACTGGTCCCGGGCTGAGACCTTTCTGTGAGTTCCCTCAGTCGACTACCCCTAGGCCAGTCGACTGGTCTACTCACCCACCTAAGGTTACCCTTCCTGAGTACATTCCACTCCCCACTCAACCCCTAGGATTTCCCGAGTACAATCACTCTGCACTCGTACCCTCATGACTCGACTGACTCCTCCTCCGCAGCCTCGACTGTTGCCTTCGCGCCCTCTTCATCTTCGGCCCTCGTCCCTCGGATGCGCACGCAAGCCTCCAGCTTGCCTCCGTGCCACCCTTCACGTACGCTTCAAAGTCCGCGCCCATCAGCTCATCGTCTCTGCACTCCATGGTCCCTCAGATGCGCACGCTAGCCTCCAGTTGGCCTCCATGCCATCCTTCACCGTACTGAGGCCGTCCAGTCAGGTCCATATGCGTAACCTGTACAACCTGCACACTCAACATACGCATATCAAATACAAGGGTAAACCTAACTTAAACCCTTTGCCCAAACATCAAAACTCATGGTCACTCCAGACCATCTTAGGGCCGATTGCTCCAACAAGGATGACATTTCATATGGATTAGGAGCTCTGTTGGTTCTGTTCTTTTGGCAGTTTGGATGTGTATCGCTTGGAATCTGTGTTGGATTAGGCTTATGGCTAAGTTCCTTCGAGATTTGTCATGTGATACACTTTTAGAAGATTTCTAATGAGGAGGTAGGGTGGATCAACCAGATAAAATCAATTATTTGATTGAATTAATGTTTATGAAGATGATTCTGTTTTAGAGCAACTTTATTTTAGGATTTGGATTGGATTATATGTTTTGTTCTCTTTATTGTGATCACTGTTGTGAGCTTTTGGGTGCCATTTGTTTCATGGGAGCTCTTGTTGAATGGAATTAGAGGTTGTGTGAGCTATCCCTTGAACTACGGATTAGGTTTAAATTTAGATTAAACCTAATAACGTAAACTTGATTGATTCGGGTTTTGAAAACCTAACATGAATCTAATCTAGGTAACTTGGGATAATTAGGGGCTATTTAATTATTTGTGATTAATTAAATGAAACGGGACGACGATCCTAATAAATTGAGATAACTCGTTTAGTTATAAATTATGTATTATTGTAGCTAAACATTATGCTTTTGATACAGGGCATTGATTAGGTTTATCATTGCTGATTATCGGATGGGAAGGTTCTCTTCTGATACGACCATCTTCATTTTAAGGCGGGTACCTCTGACTTATCTCTTTAGATATTGTCATATTGCTATGCATGGTTTGTTATAGATAGCAGTAGATTTATACATTTATCTGCTTTAGTATATCTTTACTTGACCTCTGTTGCTTATTCTTGAGATGATCTCCCTTTAGTTTCATACAGTCTCGATGGTTGTCATGTGTGTATACGCGCATAGATGTAGTGATATATCCCCTCGCATTTTACATTGATGGATCACTAGTTACTTTGCCAATATACCTAGTAGGTTACTTGTATCCCATAATATAGGATTCAAACCTATACATAGCACACTGAAGTGATAGATGAGGACTTGGTGGATGTTGTATGTGTCAGTGTCATGCATCATTCTTGTATTGTTGCATGCTGACAATCATTGACTCCTATATAGTCTGAGCCCATCGCCAGTTACACGAGGATATGCACACACATCCACTCAAGGGTACTGGCTACCATAGAGTGTGTGTATTTGCCCTGTATTGCTCCGCTTGGCCACTATTTGGAGAGTGGTTCCGGAGCGTGGTAGCAGCCAGGGATCCCTTCTCGTCCTGAGACACGAGAAGATGAGAGCGAGACTCCCCCATTGCTTGGGGTAGGAGGGTGCCCTCCGCCAACATCCTGTCCACTCGGCCACTCAGGAGCAGTGACAGCAGAGTACGTACAGTTGTCACTGCCCTACCCACTCACCCGTTCGTTTATGATAAATGGACGGTGGCGTGACTGGTGTCAGGAGTAACACATGTCATTGCTGTAAGGATCTCCCGGCGGCATGAACACAGAAACGCAGCGGAAACAAGATCCCTCAAGCGATCCATGCGAAAGAAAACTTGTACAAAGCCGATCTACAGCTACTTATCTTGTAGATATACCTTTGGTGCGTGCCTTTTGTTTATCTCGCTCGTCCAAGATGCGTCGGATCTCTTGCACGTTTAAGCGTCCGTGCCTCTATGTGTATCCACATTAACACGATCTCTCAGCTTCAGAGAAGAACTACCTTAGTTGTGCTAGCAACTTGAGGTAGTTCACAAAACCACCAGGAACCCCCCCCCCCCCCAAAAGAATGGGTTTCGGCCAAGAGGGAGAAGAGGAGGAAGAGAGGAAAGAGGGGGAAAATCTTACTCATCCAAATGACAAGACCCTCTTTTATACCCATCCTATGAATATGAAGAGGTTTTTGTCCCTTTAGCTTCCCTTCATTAAAGCCAATAAAAAGTACATCTTCTCACGTGGCTCTTCAACTTTTCTCCATTAAATGAATAGAGACTTTTTCCTTTTCATTTATTATTAATTCATTAAACACTTTAATGAATTAATATCTCATGAGTTCCCGACCAGGTCTCCCGAGCTCCCGACCAGGTCTCTTAAAGCATCGTGTCCTTAGTATGTGACCCAATAGGTTCCCGTAACGTTGACAATGTGCCTAAATCGCTTTACACACATAAGCAATGAGTGACATCTAACAATGTATCATTGCTACCCAAGTAACAAGAAAGTCGAGATCCGACTTAACCTCCGTGACTAGGATAATGTATGACCTTGTCCTCCTATCCTTAATATCTAGATTGACCAATGAGGCATAGACTGTGTCATCCTCAATCAATCTTTTTGTTTCTTGATCCCCAAGTAGACTCATTTGAGCATGGTCATGCGTTTTAGTAGTCCTACTAGATCAAGAGGCCCACAAATATCACTCCCGTCATATGGGAGGGATAGATCTCATCTACATCACTCACATCCCTCCGCATAATTCATTACATACCCAGTGATCGCCTTTATAGTCTACCCTGTTATGGGTGACGTTTGACGATACCAAAGTACACAACTCCTTATGCAGGGAATCGTAGTGACTTCAGGTCTAAGGACTATTCATACTAATAGTCACATGAGAAAGTTTATGATACTCATATGACAATCTATGAAATTTTCTCATGGTGGGTCAATTCAGTATACATTCTCTAATATATATCCATGTGTCAATTTAATATCACATATCCATGACTTGTGAGCTCAAGTCATCAATTGACATACATGCTAGTCTTCATGCATTAATATTGTCCTTGAATATTAATGCTCGACTAGGAATGATTTAGTGTAGTGTTTTCTTCATTATCTCACTATTGATTCAACTAATCGATATGATGTAGATAAAAACCTACTACCCAAGGACATTATTATACTTAGTTATTTGACACAAGTATAAAGTAAGTATAATAACCAAACATGCTTTTATTAATGATAGAATATGATATAAAAAGTCTCTAGTTAATCATCACATAATTGACTCTAGGGCTCCTACTAACAATTGCACCATGTGCATATTTTGCATCGTGCATTGTTTATGCTTGCTGCATTTTAGATGACATGCACATACAGGAAACATGTATACCTTGGATTATGTGTTGTACTTGTTCTATAGGGATTGATCCCACCCCTCTGCAGGATAGATGGATTCTGGTATGTACATACATTCAGTATTTTAGTGTATACATTTTCTGTTGTACATATGAGACTGTATCAGCGTGACTCTTACTGCTAATATAGCTTACTATGCATATCTGTTTAGATATCTGTTAAGTTCATTTGGACTCACATCGTTGCCCATGTTTTTAATTTCAGGTTAAGATACTTGGAGTCGCCCGAAGAGCTCAGCAGCCAGTCCCTACTCATCGCGACGACATGGTTTTGTTTTGTACTTAGCAATGTATTTATTTCATATTTCTTTTAGGGATTTGTATATGTCTTGTAAGTATTGTTGTGTGCCCTAAGGGGTTTATGTATTGGTTGTTTTGTCATAAGTTGAATCGGTCCGCAGTCAGGTATGGTTTACTATGTTTTATGATTATGGCCGTCTTGTTTTTTTTATGTTATATCTGTATTTTGAGGTCTGAGGTGAAATTTATACTGCGTGTGATGTTTGTATACGTAAATTATCCGCCGGACAGAGAATGCATTGTCCGATTTTATATTGGACTAGCGACTCCCTAAATCTCGGGGCGTGACACTTCAAGAGTTTTTTTATTGTCATATCTATAAGACATCAAATAATAAAAAATCTCATCTCTTTATTATAAAAAAAAATCTCTTAAGAACTCTTTCATAAATTTTATACTTTTTCATTATATATTTTTTCATTTTTCTTTGATATTTTATATTATATATAATTAAATATTTATATTTTTTAAAGCATTTTAATATTATAAAAGAAATAATTTCTCATATCTCAACAACCACATATGTTTTTAAAACAAATATTAAAAAAATTAAATAAGCGGCTCCGTGAACAGATTCGCTTCTAAAAAAAAATAAAGGAGTTCCCTCCCAGCTCCTGCCATGTTGCCACGAGTTCTCATTGTGAATGTCGGCAGCTCCTGTCCAAAAAGTTGAATAAAAAAACGTTAACCATTCTAAAAAATTGAGATTTGAACAAAGGTGGTACCGTCACGTTAACGACTCTTGTCCTTATTGGTGTCTAAGAGAAATAAATTATAATTTATTAATCGGGTAAGACGTCTGTTGAGAGAATTTAAGTTAGCAGATCAAGTTTTTACCTCATGTGCGACTGACGACTCTCGAACCTGAGACATCTAGAATAAACGGTCAGACGTTTTACCAACCGAGTCAATCCGTGGGGGGAAAAAAAATTGAGATTTGAGATATTTGGTTTATGAATAGTAGAAAAAAATTTAAACATAGTTTTTTCGTCTGAACGTGTAGTTTTTAATTAATGATAATGAGATATTAAATGGAAAAAATAAAGATATGTAATTTATAATATAGGGCTTATAAAAAATTATAGAGAGATTTTTTTATTGGAGAAAGAATAATATATTATATATATACACAAATTTGATATTTTGTATATTTCATTTCTTGGCCTATGCACACTCTGGATTGAATCCAGGTGTCTAGGTTGAATTCTAGTAGGTTTTTTATTTTTGTTTTTTGTTTATTTTTGTAAGGAGTATATTATATGTATTTATGAATTAAATTTTTAAGATTTAGATGTTCGATTATAGTGAGTTTAAATTAATAAAAAAATTTCTCCAGTGTTCAAGCTTCTCTCTTAGGTCATAGTGTTTATGATAAAAAATTTTAGATATACACGAGGTATATTATATGAATTTATAGTTTAAGATTTTAGAATTTAGAAATGAGTTATAGTGAATTTAAACGAATAAGATTTTTCTTTTAGGATCCAAGTTTCTCTCTTAATAATGTTTAAGATAAAAAAAATTAAATATTTACAAGATTTATTATATATTTAAGATTTAAGATTAAAAAAATTTTAATTTTAAAAAATAAATCTAAGCATCTAGATCACTCCAAGCACCTAGGTCACTGTGCCGACATGCATGCACAATTATGCAGGAGATTATATATATATATATATATATATATATATACTATTTAAATTGATTAATTTTAAAAATAATTAATTTCATAGAAGTATTTTTTATCTAACATCAAATAAATAGAAACGGTTGGTCATACAACCTCATTCAGAGGGTTCATTTTTCACTTGAGGAAAAATTTCTTGTAACGTGTCATAATAAAAAAATTAGAATTTTAAATCCCTTGCATATTTATTAAAAGTCTAATCATTAAAATTACTTTGGGATATAAATTTTATATTTTTAATATATTATATCGATATTTAAATGTCAAATCACTTAATTATTTATTAAAGAATTAATCCTTACATTGGAATGTAAATTTTATATTTATAGCGTGATAGGGTTGAGTTAGTTACTACGAACAGAGTTGTTATAATATGATAATGATTCGGTAAAGCCGAGTAAAAGAGCCCTCCTCCACCATAAGATTTATCTCGTTCGGATTAATTTTGACATTGATAGCTACCGTAATTATAACTTTCTTATTTATCTTCTTAGCATTAATTTTGAGTCAGTCTAATTTTGAAACGGACTGAAGAAGACATTAAAAGTGAAGAAGACATTAAAAGTTAACGTGGCCTTTTGCTATCATACTTGTAGTGTGGCACAGTGGAATAAAAGCGTAATTCATATATCCGCCGACTTCAGTGTGAATAAGATTTTATTCATATTAGACGCTCTAGGGGCTATGAGATAGCGATAGGATAATTAATTATTATTTTATATATTTATAGTTTGATCATTAATTATGATGTATTTTATAAGATTTTTTTTAAATACGATGTTAATTTTAAGATGTTGGACTTCTAAATTGTTCATCATAAATATTTTTAATTTATCTGATGATAAATTTTTTTTATATGATTAAATTAACCATTTCGTATTTATCTACTAACTGATCGAATATTTTTTTTATATTCATACCAGACAGACTGTCATACACAACAGCACAAGAGTCCAAGCGAACACATTTACTTCAATGCCACATTTTATATTTAGAGGCAAGATCGTTCGTTTACTATGGCTAGCGATATGGTTCCTATGCAGCTCTCTGTTTTGTGGCCACTCCTTCCACTTCTCCTCCTCCTCCTCCTCCTCCTCTCCTTACTCTTCTTCTCCGGCCGAGGCCGACGGAAATACAACAAGCTCCTTCTCCCCAACTCGCCTCCGGGATTCCCTTTGATCGGCAACCTTCATCAGCTCGGCGCTCTACCGCACCGCTCCCTTGCCTCGCTCGCCCGCCGCCATGGCCCTGTCATGCTCCTCCACCTCGGCCGACTCCCCGTCGCCTTCATCTCCACCGCCTCTGCTGCGTCCGAGGTCTTGAAGACCCACGACCTCGTCTTCGCCAGCCGCCCCAACTCCACCATCGCCGACCGCCTCTTCTACCGCTCCCAAGACGTGGCCTTCGCCAAGTACGGCGACTTCTGGCGGCACGTCCGACGCGTCTGCGTCCTCCACCTCCTCAGCCTCCGGCGCGTCCGCTCGTTCCGGCCCATCAGGGAAGAGGAGGTCGCCCTCCTCGTCGCCGGCCTCCGCGCCACCGCCGGAGCGCCGGCTCCCGTCAGCGAGATGATCACCGAGTTCGCCAACAACGTGGTGTGCCGGGTCGCCTTCGGCCGGAAGCAGTTCCATGAATTAGGCGGCGGGAAGAACGTGCGCAAGATGTTCGCAGACTTGATAACGCTGTTGGGGGAGTTTCCGGTCCGAGATTTTGCGCCGTCGCTGGGTTGGCTCGACTACCTCAGCGGGTTGGACGCGAGGGTAAACAAGACCGCGGTCGAATTCGACGGCTTCATCGAAAAAATGCTCGTGGAGCACGAGACTACAAAGCGGAAGAGCAACGCCGACGGCGGAGACGCGACGTCCGTGGCGAATTTCTTGGACATTTTACTATCGCCGGCGGCCGCAGAGGGCACTACGCTGAGCAGAGACACCGTCAAGGGCATAATCTTGGTACCATAATCACCTCCTTCTTCTTCTTCTTAGTCTGCTTCTTCTTGTCCCCGGATAAATCCTCAGGTGATAATTCAATAAGTCAAGGATCTAGTTAGAATTCGTTAGACGAACTAATCATCCCAATTCGACGTTACCTGAGTAATCATTTATTTTAAAGTCTGGCTGAATTCAACTATATATTTGTGTTCTTCTTCTATTCAGGACGTGTTCACCGGTGGAACTGACACCACGTACACTATCATAGAATGGGCAATGGCGGAACTCATCAAACATCCTCAGAAGATGAGAATCGCACAAGAAGAGATTCGCAGAGTCGTCGGATCCAATGAAACCATCGCAGAGGAGACAGTCGAATCGATGGATTACTTGACGGCGGTGATCAAGGAATCTTTCCGAATGCACCCTCCTCTCCCCTTGCTGGTTCCCCACGAGGCGATGGACGACGCCGAGATCCACGGCTTCCTCATTCCCAAAGGCACCCGAGTCGTAGTCAACGCCTGGGCCATCGGGAGGGATCCCGATTCATGGGAGAAGCCGGACGAGTTCATCCCTGAAAGGTTCCTGATGAACGACAGCACGGCCGTCGATTTCATGGGACAGAATTTCCAGTTGCTGCCATTCGGAGCAGGCCGCCGAAGCTGCCCCGGATCCGCCTTCGCCCTGGCCGCCGCCAGACTTGCTCTGGCGAACTTGCTGTGCCATTTCGACTGGGAGTTGCCGAACGGGAAGAGAGGGGAGGAGCTGGACATGGACGAAGCGTATGGGGTCGCAGTGCACAAGAAATCGAGTTTGATTCTTGTAGCTAAGCCTCGAGGGATGCATGCAGCAACTGCTGATGAGCTCTAAACATGATTATGCTGTAGTGTATGATGATTAAGGGCGTAAGCTGCAAATCTAATAAATTTGTCGAACAATGTTGCTAAGCCGACACATGAAACGTCTTTGCAGAACTAACACGCTGAATTTCACGTGGCATTGACTTATGATTAATGTTTGAGTGTTGTCATCAAGAGATTTAGGGGTCAAATTTTGATAAAATTAATATGCTCATCTTTCTCACGTGCTAACTACAACATCAAGATTAATAATCTCCATAATTTATCTTTTTCGTATTAATTCTGGGATGAATTAACAGAGATGTTGAGAACAAACCATTCGCCTTTTACCGCTAAGAACTAACACGCTGAAAAGTTGTTTTACATTGCTGGGGAAATACACTAAAATATCCCTATTGTTTCAACTTTTTCCCAATTATATCCCTCGAAAAGTTTTTGCGCCATTTATGTCCCTCATCTATAATTTTATTTCCCAGATATATCTCTACCGTCAAACCTCTGTTAAAATTAACGTGCACGTGCTAATCACGTGAGCCGAAATCTGCAAACACAGCCCCACTCAACCCTAATCCTTCAGAACCATAGCGCCTCATCGTCTCCTCCCAACTCCAACTCCCTCTCGCTCCCCAATCTTCTCCTTCCTCGCAACTCCAACTCCCTCTCGCAATCTTCTCCTTCCTCCTGGATCACCCTTCCCTCCCAACTCCAACTCCCTCGCAATCTTCTCCTTCCTCTTGGTGTCTGATTTTGGGCAACGACGGCAAGAGAGCATCTTTTGATTTTGGGCAACGACGGCAAGAAATAGGTCTGCATAATTTTATCCTTCCTTTTGGTGTCGCAATCTTCTCATTTCTCTTGGTGTCGCAATCTTCTCCTTCCTCTTGTTCACATATATATTAATTTTAGGAACATTAGATTTTGTTCACGATTCCTAATAATTTTTATTTTTATAACGATTGAAACAAGTCTGTGTTCTATCTGATTTTAGAGCTACAATGGTGAGCCCTTTGATTTCATTTCAGTATACTATTATAATTTTGCAATGTATATTATACTATTAGAATTTATATTTGAAATCTTTGTTTATTGTAATATAGGGAAAAATATATGTTATTTTTGTTGGTCGGAATCCCGGTGTTTATGACAGTTGGGAAGAAACTCATGCTCAAGTTAACAAATATAGCGGTGCGTTGCACAAATCGTATCTGAGTAAAGAAGAAGCGACAACTTTTAATTCATACAAGGAGAGACAACATGCTTCTTTCACTCCTACTTGCCAAAGTGGTTCAAGCTCAACTTTGGGGTCAGCTTCAACTGCCTCTCCAAGTTCTAGTAAAACAATGAACCAGACTGAAGAACTATCGAAGTTAATAAATAGCCAGCTAGATTTAGTTGATAAGTATCATAATAATGCATCTAAGATCGCTGAGATGTATGAAGAGTTAAAAAAAAAATGGGTTCTCTTGATGTTAGTGATTAATTAATGGACACGTTTTTGTTGGATGAATCTACTAAATGAATTCTATGTTGAATGAACACTGTTAGTTTGTTTTCTGCTAATTAAAGTTGTTCCTTTCTTGCTTGTGGTAGCTTAATATGGTCATTATGTGTCTTACGGTTGAATGTATCTTATGGAGATTGTGGAAAATCTGTCATTATGTGTACTTCATAAGCTCATTTATAATTCATTAACAAAAAAATAAGACAAAGCCACATATTTGTTTAAAAATTAATCACCATCGAATTAATTTAAATGTTTACCTTCCTAACGTCTCAAACCCCATTTAGGTAGCTAAAGTAATAAGAAGGCAATGGGCAAAGTTGGGACAAAGATTCTTATACAGAAAGTGTCGTAAAGCTTAAACCTCTGAAAAAAAATGTTATCGGAAGTCAAATCTTCTATATTGCTCACACTAGGAAGAGAAGACTTTAAGGTGGGATCCCAAAAAAGGTTAAAATAATAAAAATTTTGACAGAGTTTCCCGTTATATGTAATATACTCCATCACACAACAATATAATAGAAATGCACATCTTCACAGCAAATATAATAGAAATTTTCCATATATCCATTAAATAAACATAACTATCACAGCAAATATATCCATAAACATCTTCTTCGAAAATACACATGTTCAAACATAAACATCAACAGTCATTATATGGCTACCAAAAAACAAGGTTTATGCAATGTAGTCATATACGCAAAAACAAAAGATTGTGCTAGCAACAGAAGTTGATCTTGTACACACTCACACCAAAGTGCGATTGTTGATGGAAGCTTCAGAAGTTGATCTTGTACTCATTTTTGGTGCTGATTTAGCCCTCACATCAACTTGATCTGAAATGATCATGGCATTTGCTTGGACTGGAATTGAGTGGCTTTGCTTTCTTTGATTAGCAACACGTTCTCTGAGTTTGGAAATAGCAACACGTTCAAAAAGCATTGACTTCGTCTAGCCATCACGATCAATGGTAGTAGCTGCTTTTCAATATCCTCCTGAGCTTGTCCATCTAGATTTTGCCCAAAAGAATGGAATAAAATGACAGATAAAATTACACCAAGAGGAATTAAGGAGAAGATTGTGATACCAAAAGGAAGGATAAAATTATACAGACCTATTTCTTGCCGTCGTTGCCCAAAATCAAGAGACGCTCTCTTGCCGTCATTGCCCAAAATCAGACACCAAGAGGAAGGAGAAGATTGCAAGGGAGTTGTAGTTGGGAGGGAAGGGTGATCCAGGAGGAAGGAGAAGATTGCGAGAGGGAGTTGGAGTTGCGAGGAAGGAGAAGATTGGGGAGCGAGAGGGAGTTGGAGTTGGGAGGAGACGATGAGGCGCTATGGTTCTGAAGGATTAGGGTTGAGTGGGGCTGTGTTTGCAGATTTCGGCTCACGTGATTAGCACGTGCACGTTAATTTTAACAGAGGTTTGACGGTAAGGATATATCTGGGAAATAAAATTATAGATGAGGGATATAAATGACACAAAAACTTTTCGAGAGATATAATTGAGAAAAAATTGAAATAATAAGGATATTTTAGTGTATTTTCCCTACATTGCTTGACTGGAAAGATTTCCTTACTCTTAAATGGTACCTATCATTCGAGATCATCCGAGAAAAAGAAGTTGCTTTCTTGTCTCTTATCCTGCTTGCTGCAACGCGCACATTTCACACTTTTCGGCCCTTTTATTGTTGTCACTTCATCGATCGAACACACGTAATTACACATGTTTTAATTTGCTTGGCAGGAAAAACACTCATACAACAATTTCATAGTTTATTTGAAAAAAGTTCATCGAATACTTGTGATGAATGTGATAAAAATCTGAATATGAGATGAATATCTCAATAAATTATTTTTTATAATTTTCAATATGACTTTAGTCATATCAATACAATTTTAAAAATAATAATTTAGGAGAATGAGATATTAATTTTAATTACTAATAATATATTATTATTATGTTTATGATAATATATTATTATGTTTATCATTATATTTTTAAATATATTATTTTAACAATATGTATAAATAGATTTGTTAATTTATAACAATTATCAATAAAATTATCAATAATAAAGAAATAATTATCTTCTCTTGTCTATCTATTCTTTTTTTTCCTATGTGCTTTCATATTATATTATGTATTTCAACTTGGTATCAGAGTCATGATCCTTAACACATATTTCTTCTTTCTTTTTCTTTCTAAAAAAAATCTATCGGCAATGTTCTCTGATCCTGTCGCCGAGCGAAATGGAGCCGCAACCGGATGACGGTGTAGAGAGGAGTGACGTGGATGCCGACGGGATGTCCTCGCTCCAGAATGACTCAGCGAGTGGGGGGGTCCTCCGACCGAATGGAAGAAGAAGTGGCCTGGTAGATCTCCGACGGGATGACCTGAACCTGCTGGAGAAGATGACCGTGAGCAACCTAGCCGGGAAACGTCCCGGCAAGGCCCTCCGACGGTCAAGTCAGTACTCCGGTGAACAAGCAAATAGAGGAGCACTGTAGACGAGAAGCTATGCGCGCGTACCTGATAATGAGGAGGGGAGGGGCTTATATAGCCGGGGAAAAGGACCAAGCCTGACATGTGTCAGGATCTTCTGACAGTGTCAGGGGATTTTGGTATGGTTATGTTGGTTTGAGTTTGACCTGTGTCAGGATTCTCTGACAGAGTCAGGGGATTTCGGTATGATTATGTTGATGTATAGTCAACATTCTTTGTCGTATACTATTTGTCTTATGTGAGGACAAAGACCGGTTCCTGTACGCCCCCTACCGGCGCCGTCTGACACCAACGGCGTGACAGGGAGTGTCAGTTCACACGAGTGGTGACAGCCTGTTACCTGCAGCTGGTGCAGGTGTATTTTGTCTTTACCCCAGGGTGATTCCGAGAGAGTGCCCGAGTGGACACCGGGACGGCACGCCCGGATGGATATCAAGTATGGGTGTAAAGGACTGTCGGGCGGATGCACTCGGATGAACGAGGCGTGTAAGCCTTAATGTGTCCGGACGGAAATACCCGGATAAGCTAGGCGTGTAAGCCTTACTGTGGCAGGGCGGAAATACCCGGATAGATGAGCGAGGCGTGTAAGCCTTAATGTGGTCGGTCGGGTTTGACCGACCGGATGAACCGCTATACTTATTTTAATCGGCCGCCTTGAGTCCGACCGACCGGCGGAGACCCTGGGCCCGGCCAGGATGTTTGTCGAGTTGGCTACCCGTACAATAACGTGGACCCTGAAACTGGCCAGGTCGTTTGCCACGCTGGCTGCCCGTACGGTGCCAAAGATAGGGCGGGATCATTCTCCATCACCGACGACATAACTTCTCCTTCGCGGCTTCATGTCCACCCTGCGACGCCTCCTTCACTGCACCGCATTCTCTCGACTTTCTTTCCGACCACCTCTATGGTCTCTTCGGTTGTTTCTTTTATCATCGCGACTTTCTTCTTGGCCTTCCTCCCAACAGTTTTCATTGTCTCTTTTGCCTTCTTAGCCGTTTTATCGGTGGTCTCTTTGGCCTTCTCTTTTTCCTTGCCTACGAGCTCTTTGATGGTTTCCTTCGTAGTTAACACTTTCTCCTTCACCTTACCTACAAGCTCCTCCGAAGCTTTCTTCTTAGAGTCATGATCATACGTTTCTTTCATGAATTGCTCTTCTTCTAATTCAACCTTTTTCATTTCTTTCATTCTTTTATTTTATCCTCTTTATTTTTATTTAAAAATCCTTACTCGTTTGCTTTTTTTTTCCACGACTTATCTTTTTCTTGCCAACCCTCCTTCCTTTGATAAGATTTTTATTGTCTACTCATAACTATTTTTTTCTCCCTTTTTCTCAAATTAGTTTTTCCCCCTTTCCTCTCAAATCTATTTTCTCCACCTCGGTCTCACCCTAAGCGTCTCACCGCCAGCCAGTGCCACCAGTCCGGCCTCCATAACACCGCTAGTATAATCTCTCTCTCTCTCTTTGGACTCTCCCTTTTACCATAAAAAATAGTGTTGTTTCCTGTCATTTTGTTCTTTATTGCATGTTTTAATCCCTTTAGTACCGTTTTATGACTATCATCACCTACTCTAAGGACGCCTATGATTCCTTCCAGGACAAACTGGAAGGTGCCCTCCTCAACTCCCTCATCTTAGTAGTAGTCATCACGATTCTCACCTTCCTTCTCGATCTCTCCTTATTTTCTAGTGATATGGCCATAACAACAACTTTCTTATTTTCTTTTATCTCTCCCCTCATTTCTCAACTCCTCTTTTGTGATTGGTTTCTCTCATTTCTTTTCTTTTTTTTTTTAATTCTCTTTCTTCTTCCTTTTAGCTTCTGCAAGAACCTTCTATCAAATTTTTTTTTCATGTTAATCTTTTCTCTCTTTTTAATCTTTGCTCCAAAGCTCCTCCCTCTTCCGGGACACCCATAAGAATTCCTTCTCTTTATTCTTCTCTTCTCGACTGCCATTCTTCTTTATCTTCTTGTTTTTCTCATAACAACAGTGATCCTGTCGCGAAGCGAGGTGGTAAGCCCAAGGGCCGGATGGTCTCCCTCGCGGTACGAACGGCCGAGGTGGTGCCAGCCTGGCTCTGACCTGGCTCCTGCCTACAACACGGAGACCGTTAGCAAACCCGCCGGGGAGTTTCCCCGGCCAGGCACTCCGACGGTCAAGTCAGTATCTGTAGAAAATATAGTGGAACTGAATTGAAATGTAGTAGTGGATGAGAGATCTTGCGCGCGCATACCTGCGGTAGGAGGAGTGAAGAGTTTATATAGCCGGAGGAGCTGACAACCCTTGTCCGTGTTGACGAGATAAGGGTGTGATACCTGACAGCTCGTATGAGAGCACTCAGTAGTGGCGCGGCATGGGGCAGGGTGCTCGAGCAATACGAAAATACTGGATTGGCGGACTGACCGCGAGATGTGTCAGAGATGAGTAAGGTATGCAGTACCCCGATAGCAAGGTCGTATCCTGGATATAATGACATAGGGGGCGTAGGGGCGAGATATCTCGTACCCCGAGCGCCGACCGACGAGTCCGAGTGTCAAGGACCGGGTCAGGGTAATGGCTAGTGAGCGTGGGTAGCCACGCGTCCGACTGGGAGAGTTGAGGCGCAGGGTACGCCCTGAGTCAAGGGATTTATTGAGTTATGTCTAGCTGATTCTGTTAGATATCTGGTCCTTGTGATGCTGCTAGAACGTGAGTCGCCACGCGTGTTAGTAGGAGCCCTAGAGCCAATTATATGATGATTGACTAGGGATATTTTGTATCATATTCTATTATTAATAAAGGCATGTTTGGTTATTATACTTACTTTGTATTTGTGTCAAATAACTAAGTATAATAATGTCCTTGGGTAGTAGGTTCTTATCTACATTATATCGATTGGTTGAATCAATAGTGAGATGATGTAGAGAACACTACTCTAAACTATTCCTAGTCAAGTATTAATATTCAAGGGCAATATTAATACACGGAGACTAGCATGTAGGTCAACTGATGACTTGAGCTCACAAGTCATGGATATGTGATATCAACTTGACATATGGGTATACATTGGAGAATGTGTACTGAATGACCCGTCATGAGAAAAGTTTCATAGATTGTCATATGAGTGTCATAAACTTTCTCATGTGACTATTGGTATGAATAGTCCTTAGACCTGAAGTCACTACGGTTCCCTACATAAGGAGTTATGTACTTTGGTATCGTCAAACGTCACCAGTAACAGGGTGGACTATAAAGGCGATCACTGGGTATGTAATGAATTATGTGGAGGGATGTGAGTGATGTAGATGGGATCTATCCCTCCCATATGACGGGAGTGATATCTGTGGGCCCCTTGATCGAGTAGGACTGCTAAAACGCATGACCATGCTCAATTGAGTCAATATGAGATATTGATCTCAATTGTTTGAGTGAGTCTACTCGGGGATCAAGAAACACAAAGATTGATCGAAGATGACACGGTCTATGCCTCATTGGTCAATCTAGATATCGAGGATAGAAGGACAATGTTATACATTGTCATAGTCACGGAGGTTAAGATGGATCTCGACTTTCTTGTTACTTGGGTAGCATTGATGCATTGCTAGATGCCGCTCATTGCTTTTGTGTCTAAATTGGTTTAGACACATTGCCAACGTTACGAGAGTCTATTGGGTCACACACAAAGGACACGATGCTTCGGAGATTAATTTATCTTGGTTTGGCTAAGATTTAATCGGAATTGGATTAATTGAGTTAGACTCAAGTGAATCCAATTGGATTATGGATTGAGATCTAATTTGAGTTAAACTCATTTAGATTAGACTCAACCACATTTGGATGAAATATTAATTCATTAAAATGTTTAATGAATTAATAAGAGAGGAAGATGGAGAGTTTCTCACCATTAGAGAGTTACATGAAAAGTTAGAGAGTTACATTAAAATGTTTAATGAAGGGAAGTTTAAAAGGCAAAAACTCCTCTTGATATGAGTATAAAAGAGTTTGTCCCTTGTCATTTGGATGACAACTTCTCATTTTCTTTCCCCTCTTCCTTCTCTTCTCCATCTTGGCCGAAACCCACATCTTGGGTTCTTGGTGTTTTGTGAACTACCTCAAGTTGCTAGCACAACTAAGGTAGTTCTTCTCCGAAGTAGAGATATCGTGTTCGTGTGGATACGATAGAGGCACGGACACTTGAATGTGCAAGAGATCCGGCGGCGCTTGGACTAGCGGGATAAACGTAAGAGCACGCTCCAAAGGTATACGCTTTAGATAGATCTATTAGATAGATGATTTCGTACGAGTTTTTCTTTCGCATGGATCGCTCGAGGGATCTTGTTTCCGCTGCGTTTTTGTGTTTATGTCACCTGAAGATCCCAACAACGTGTCCGACTGGCTTATCCGACCCAGATCCAGATTGAGGGATGGGTTGAGGTGACCGAGCCAGGTGGAGTTGGAGGTCGACCCGACCACCCCTGCCCACTGCTGACCACCTAGTACCTCGGGGGGCTTCCGGTCTTAGGGACCCCACGGGTGAGGTCGTTGTTGGTCCACCTACTAGCCTTTCGTGGCGGCAGACTGTCAGGCGGAGCGAACCGACCCACCCGTAGGCAAGGCCGGGATCATAAGCGTCCCCCTCGAGTCAAGTCGAAGGAGGCGTCGAGTCCGACTGACTTGACTAACATCTGCTGAAGCGAGCCTGGCGAGCCAGGACAACCCGACCCTTTCTTGCGGCCCTTTGCATGCCTTTGATGGGTAAGCATCCTGGTTGGCCGGATATGTGATAAGTACTATTTTGTTGACTATTTCAGACTCTAAAATCCATGTTTGACCCATATTTTACATGCTTAACCTTGAATTTACCCTCGGTTCTATAGATTAGTTTTATTTTGGGCTTTATTGCAAATCTTTATACATTTGAAAGATTTTGAAACTTAATTGTGAATCTATGTTTGTAGGCTTTGAAAGGATCATGGACCGAGGTCAACATTGGTCAGGATCAGGCTCAGATCAAGGCGATCAAGTTCTGGAGAACTGTGAGCCGTCCATTCAGATGATAAGAAGATCTGGACCATCCGCCACTGATCTGGTGAATCCGAGCTGGGGTTAAGGTTAATCAAACACTTGGATCAAGATCTAAAGGTTTCATCCAAATCAGAGATCATTCAGCCGTTGGATCAAGATCAGAGAGACCTAGATCGTCCATTCAAAGATCAGGTTGATCTGAGCCATCCGTTGCAAATCTGGAAGATCCAAGCTACTGGGAGGTAGATCCTGACCCTTGATCAACATCATCAAATTTTGGTTCAGATCGGACGAGATCCAACCGTTGGATGGAGTTAAGGAAATCTGGGCCGTCCATTGCTAAGTATTTAAACTCAATTCTCCACAGGTTACAGCTCGTCGCGTCTTCTTCGCCACAGCTCATTTTCTTCGATTGTTCTTCGTGTTCTTCAGCAAATTTCTTCATCCGAAGGCGTGACCACATCAATTCCGATCATAGAGCAAGTTCTAGGTCATTGGGAAGATCTCTCCGTGAAGATTCGAACTTCAATTTGCCCAAAGAACAGAGCTGAGTGAGGTTTCGTCAGTTCTGCCATCTGATTTTGTTGGTCTCGGTTGTGTGCCATTCTCGTTCATCTGAGCTATCTGGAGGGTCCTCTGGAGTGCTCGGATCATCCCCAAGCCATCAGCGCAATCAGACACAACTAGATTGAGGAGATCGAATGGGGTTTTGAGATTTGAGCAGAGCTGAGTTGAATTGATTAGCAGAGTTAGTTTTCCTAGCGATTTGTTGAGCTTACGGGTTCGAGGCTCACTCTTGTGTGACGGCAAGGAGATCTTGAGCTAAGAGAAGGAATTGATGATAGTTTTCTTAGTGAATTTCTATTATTAGCTATAATTTAGAATTCTGCAGTTCATTTTCAGCTTCTGAATTTTGAATCAGTTTAATTTAGATTCTGATTTGTTTCTGCCGTAATTAGTGTTTCAATTTTGCACTATTATTAGCTAGATAGCTTGTTTAGTGAACATTGCACTTAATTTCAGTTGCTCTGCAATTTAATGCTTGCGAATCAGTTCTGAAAATTGGTGTTCATTCTGCATATCAGTTCCCTCCTGCGTATCAGTTTTCTTTTCCTTGAGTTCCTGAATTTTGTATCCAGCTAGCTTAAGTTTTATTTTCTGAATTTACCTTGTAGTTTGTTGCATCTTCAAAGGCCTTGGTATCAATTTATGCATTTGGTTTCAGCTGAATTGTTGCATATCAGTGTCCATTTCAGCAAGTTTTCAGTCTCAATTTCTGTAAGTTTCGGTTTAGCAATTCTAAAATTCTGAGTTGAATGAACATCAGGCCTTGTTAATCTTTTCCGAACATTGGTTTTGTGAACTTGATCTCAGTTGCTTGAGAGTTTCTGAATTTAGTTGTTCCCTGTTTTCAGCCTTTGGTTTCTGCACACCATTTATTTCTGAACTTAGTGTTTTTCCTGCGTATCAAGTCATCAGTTCCTGTCTTAGAATCATAAGTTGATTTGCTGTTACACCTTGGCATTCGGTTTGTTCTGCGATTCTACATTCATTTCTGCATTCAATATCTCTGAATTGATCAATTTCCTTTTGGCACATTAGTCTTCATTTCTTGCAAGATTGGTATCAAGTAGGAAATTTCAGAATGGTTTGGTGAACGGTTTGTTTGCAATTCGGTTTGTTTTGAATTCAATTCAGCTGCAGTTAACCCCACTTTTTAGTGTACTTTTGTGTTTGAAATCAGTAACACTCCAAATTTAGCTAGTTTCTTCAATTCTCTTTTCGGCAATTTCAGTTTGCATCTCTACATCCTAGATTGTTTTGCATTAGGTTTGCCTTGAGTGGTAATTTCCAATGTTGAACAGAAGCTATAGTGAACTCTTGCATTTTGAATCAGTTTGACTCCCGAATTTTGCAATATTGCATTAGTTGATTAAGTGGTCCATTGGTTGAGTTATGACTTGCTATCACTTGTTTAGTTCATTAGTTTAGTTTTCTTTATTTTCATTGTGATTTCAATTCTAATTGTAAGTAAAACCCAATTTTTATTTGAAACCCAAAAATATTTGACGACACATAAACTCAAGCTCGAATCAGACATCATCAACTAGCCCTAGGAAAAATACGACCTGTGGCCCCTTTACTACGTTTTTTATCCTCATTAGCAAAAAGGGTTTCCAACTTTACAAATATCTAAATTTTGAGACCCACATTCGTGACACCTATAGTTCGGGTCCATCAATATGTCACATCATTTGTCCCTTCGCCTTCTGCTACCCGGGATGCCCGAGTAGATTCAAATCTTAAGCATTAATTACCACGGTTAATTGCTATCACACGTGTCTTTTCCCCATTGCCTCCTCGAGCGATGAGGCGTCCGCCGCTTGTTCGGCGAATGATGGGATCATGCATGGGACACCTCGTCCCCTGGGCCCTTTTGGGCCTGATCGGACGGCTATCGCTAACCACTGCTTCTTCTTTGACCTGCCATCGGGCGGTCCTCATGGCTCCCGAGGTACTATAAATAGGCAGTTATCCGACAACTTTTACCATCGTCTTTTCACCTTTTACACAGGTGCGCTGCGCCTCTGTCTCCGGCTAGGGTTTCGGCGAAACGCATTGTCCCGTCTGTTGAGGTAATCTATGGTCCGGAATGACCATGAGTTTTGATGTTTGGGCAAAGGGTTTAAGTTAGGTTTTCCCTTGTGTTCTAATATGTGTATTTGAGTGTGCAGGTTGTGCAGGTTACACATATTCACTTAGCTGGACAGCTTCGGTACGGTGAAGGGTGGCATGGAGACAAGCTGGTGGCTTGTGTGCACCCGAGGGACCTTGGTATAACAGGGATGATGAGCCGAGGGGCACGGACTTCGAGACATGCGTGAAGGATGACATGGAGACAAGCTGGAGGCTTGTGTGCATCCGAGGGACGGGAGCCGAAGACGAAGAGGGCGCGAAGGCAATAGTCAAGGCTGCTGGTGAAGGCACACGTGAAGGGTGGCATGGAGGCAAGCCAAGGGAAAGCTTGTGTGCGCATCCGAGGGACGATAGCTGGTGGAAGAGGACTTCAAGGGGCAAGCCAAGGGAGTGTACCTGAAGGCACACGTGGAGGAGGGTCGTTAAAGTGAGGATGAGTGTTTGTATAGGCTGGGCAGTCGACTGGGAAAAAGACAGTCGACTACCAGCACAAACAGAAACTCACAAAATGTAATCGACCCGAGACCAGTCGACTGCCCTGGGAGCAGTCGACTGGTAAACTCAAAAACTAGTCGTTGAGAGAGCCGTTGGTTGACTAGTTGAGTGGGACCAGTCGACCGATAAATGATCAGTCGACTGGTGGTGAGGGTTTCAGTATTTAAGAGAACTCGGGTTGAGCTGAGAACTCTTGACGAAACAAGCTTGGTTAAGGCTTGTTAGTAGTCTCTAGAGCTCAGAGGTGTAGTCAAGGTTGTGGCGATGTTTCTCCACCCACAAGGAGCTACGCGAGCTCGCCGAAGGGCATCCGGGAAGTGATCCGCCGAAGGATCGAGGGATCGTCCACCTCACGGACTGTCGTGGAGTAAGAGCCTTCATCTTCGAACCACGTAAATAGGTTTGATAGCATTGTTTAGTTGTTTAGTTTCGTTTTAGTATATTCCGCTTGCGCAACTAACAACGTAGGTAGAAAAGAAAATCGAGAATTGCTATTCACCCCCCTTTAGCAAGGCGTAACGATCTAACAAGTGATATTAGAGCGAAGGACCGCTCTTATTGGACTAATCGTCGAGGGAGCAAAGAAAGTTAGAGGAAAAATGATGGATGACAAACTAGGGGATGATATCAACACACCACCCATATTTAGGTTACTGTGTCACGTACAGTCGTGCATGCACAATTATGTAGAAGATCAGGGTAAATAAAAGCGGTCATAGAGTCCCATTTAGAGTGTGTTCATTTCTCACTAGAGGAAAAATCTTTTATAATATGTCATAATAAAAATTTGAATTTTAAATCTTTTGATTATTTATTAAAAGTCTAATCATTAAAATTACTTTGGGATATAAATTTTATATTTTTAATATGTTATATCGATATTTTTTAGATGCTAAATCACTTAATTATTTATTAAAGACTTAATCATTACATTAGAATGTAAATTTTATATTTGTAGCGTGATAGGGTTGAGTTAATTACTACGGACAAAGTTGTTATAATATGATAAGGATTTGATAAAGTCGAGTAAAAGAGCCCTCCTCCACCATAAGATTTATCTCGTTCCAATTAATCTTGGCATTGATAACTAACGTAATTATAACTGATCCGGGTGAATGACTTTTTAGAAAGGTCGGAGGTCCGGTCGGGTTCGATCTAACGTAGCCCGAATCAGAGGAAGTTAAGCCGAGTCATTCTCGAGCTCATGGGCCTGACCTAGGGATTAACCAGGAGAACGAAGGCCAAGGTAGATAAGGCCCTAGTTCAGGTTTAAACACTCGGGGTCAGTCCCCCGAGGTCGGGCGCTCGGGGCCGGTCATCCGAGGTCGGGCGCTCGGGGTCGGTCGCCCGAGGTCGGGCGCTCGGGGCCGGTCGCCCGAGGTCGGGCGCTCGGGGTCGGTCGCCCGAGATCGGGTGCTCGGGGTCGGGCGCTCGGGGTCGGGCACTCGGGGTCGGCCACCCGAGGTCAGGTACTCGGGGCTGGTCACCTGAGGTCGGGCGCTCGGGGTCGCCCACCCGAGGTCGGGGAACCCCTAGCCGAGCACCCTGAGTTCGCTCCATGAGTGTAGGCTCAAGATCTAGACTTACCCGACCGACCCGGACTATCAATTAGGGCAAACCTACCAAACAATTATAGGATCACCCTTGCAGTGACAAGCTGGCAGACATCTGACATAATCATTACCTGACAGAACCGCTTGACAGGGCCGCCGAATGATTAATGTGAATCAGAAGAGGCAGTGTAGACAGGGTGTCAGGCGGCTATGTTAGCCTCATAGAGCTACCAAAGCTGCCGTTGGTCCAGTCTGGTAACTGACTCATCTTTAATGAGACAGAACATCTTTGACATGGCAGAGGGCTTTCCTCCCCTATATAAATCCCCCTTGGGGCTCCAAGAAAGGGATTGCTGCCACTTTGCAACCACACCACCACTCTGTGAGCTCCATTTTGGTCCGACCCGAGTGATTGAGATTTGGTCTTTGATTCAGCCTGAGTCCAACCCCCCGTGCTACAGCAGACCGGGTCATCTTGGTCAGACCGAGTCATCTGAGCGAGAACCAATCTTCGCTTGTCGACAGGATCAAATTTGGCGCAGTCAGTGAGAATCCGCCTGATCGAAAGACGAAGATGAGTGACTCCAACAGGGTGACCGTGATGCTCTCACAAGAAGACCTTGATCTGTTGGTGGAAGCCAAAGCTAGGAAGCTGGCGGCGGCAACACAACAGGCAGCCGCTCGACCCACTCAAGCGGGCCCGGCCGAGCCGACTGCCCGCATGGGCACCGAAGGAGGAGTTCGCCAAGAAGACAACCCTCATTTTCACCGAGCACTGTTTGGCCCGACTCAGGGGGCAGGACAGTCCGATCCGCATGAAGCTTCTTCCAGTCAAGCCAGGGCCAACAAAGGGAAGGCTCCCCTTGTGCCGACCCCGGGAGAGCGCACTGGATTCCCCTTCTCAAGCCAAATCTTACAAGAGCCAGTGCCCAAACATTTCAGACTCCTGTCCATCCCTGAGTACGGAGGAGTCACTGATCTAGAAGAACATTTGATGAAGTTTGAGAATGCCTCGCTGCTGCATCAGTATGCAGATGGTATCAAATGCCGAGCCTTCCTGACCACTTTGGCGGGCCCGACTCAGCGATGGTTTGACAGACTGCCGGAGGGATCCGTAAGGGACTTTGCTGACTTCAAGAGATTGTTCCTGCAACATTTCGCAAGCAGCAAGAGGCACCATAAGGCAAGCCTAAACCTCTTTACCTTGAAGCAGGGCCACAAGGAACCCTTGAAAGCCTACATCAGAAGATTCAACCAAGTTGCATTGGACGTACCTACCGCCACACCCGAGGTGCTGATCAGTGCCTTTGCCCAAGGCCTACAAGAAGGTGAATTCTTCAGGTCGTTGATCCGAAAGCCTCCCAAGGACTTTGAAAGCCTCCTGGGCTAAGCTACTAAGTATGTGGATGTAGAAGAAGCACAGGCTGCCCGGCGACCGGAAGTCAGACCCCCACCCGAGACCCCTCAGCAGCACCAGAGAACTATGTCTCCTGGGGGACCTCTCAGAAGTCCCCGAGCGATGGGACACAGGCAGGGGGCTGAGAGGGGTATAGTCCAGCAGGTAGCTCAGGGTTACCTCCCGACCAGATGGCAGCCCTACTGTTCATTCCATAAGAGCCACACCCATGACCTTCAGGATTGCTGGCAGGTTGGCCGAGGTCGAGGTCACACCGGCCGAGGCAGCCCGAGAGGAGCCCATCAGGGGGGTGGTCGCGGCCGAGGAAGAGCATCGCCGAACCAGTCAAAGACCAATGCCCGACCGACCGCCCCTACAGCCAGACAGTTGTTCCCGACCCCCGGATCCCCCGAGCAAGGGAATGCTAGCGAAGAGCAAGCTAATCAGCAGAACGTCGTACATGGGCCCATTAATGTGATTTCTGGCGGTCCTACTTATGGAGACTCTAATAGAGCGCGGAAGTCTCATGTTCGACGCTTGGATATCTATTAGGTGGGCAGTAGCGCCGCCCAAGCGCAATGGCCACAGATCAATTTTGGCCCCTCAGACCTACAAGGAGTGGAAGTACCTCATGATGACGCCTTGGTCATCACAGCAGTTATAGCAAATTACCAGGTCCACAGGACCATTGTTGATATAGGGAGTTCAGTAAATATTTTGTACTTGAAAGTATTTGAGCAGCTGCAGATTGAGACTACTGAGCTGCAACCTGTGGCCACACCTTTATTTGGGTTCACAGGGAATGAAGTCTAGCCGCTTGGCCAAATCAAACTGGCCATCTCGCTCGGAGAAGAGCCTCTGAGGAGAACTAGGTGGTCTACCTTCCTAGTGGTGGATGCACCTTCAGCTTATAATGCTATCCTGGGTAGACCAGTATTGAACGAATTCCGAGCCGTGGCATCAACTTTCTATCTGAAGGTCAAATTTCCAATAGGAGATCAGGTCGGTGAAGCTAGAGGGGATCAGAAGGTAGCACGCAGGTGTTATGTTGACGACGTCCGAGTGGAAGTGAGGAAGACCTTCCGAGCTCCGTCGGTCAGTTGTAATATGGTGCAGCCCTCTCCTTGGGCTGAGTTGATAGAGGAGAAGGAAGAGGTCCAGCTTCTACTCGACCGGGAAGAAACTAAGGTGAGAATAGCCCCTGGATTGCAGCCCGACCTCAGGCAGCAACTGATAGAGTGTCTGACCCAGAACCTGGATGTATTCGCCTGGTCCCAGCGAGATTTGAAAGGGGTCCGACCCGAGATTATGGAGCACAAGCTGCACGTTTATCCCGATGCCCGACCAGTGAAGCAAAGGAAGAGAGATTTCAGCCTTGAGCAGAACAAGATCATCCAAGTAGAGGTGGAAAGGTTGCTGGAGGCCGGACACATCCGAGAAGTGCAATTCCTTGCTTTGTTGGCCAATGTGGTGCTAGTCTCCAAGCCGGGGGATAAGTGGAGAGTTTGCATAGACTTCAGAGATCTCAACAAGGCTTGTCCCAAGGACTGCTACCCACTCCCCCGAATAGACCAGATGGTAGACTCCACTGCGGGGAGTGAGCTCATCTGCATGCTGGATGCCTATCAGGGATATCATCAAGTGCCACTGTCCCTAGATGATCAAGAGAAAGTTAGCTTTGTTACAGCCGAGGGCACCTACTGTTACACGGTTATGCCCTTCGGGCTCAAGAACGCAGGGGCAACATATCAAAGGCTGTTGAATAAGGTATTTAAAGAGCAGCTCGGGAGGAATGTAGAAGTGTATGTGGATGATATTCTTATCAAATCCTTATGGGCCACTGATCTGAAAGCGGATGTCAGAGAAACTTGCTGCACTCTCAGAAGATATGGCCTGAAGCTCAACCCATCTAAGTGCTTATTCGGAGCTAAAATGACAAATTCCTCGGCTACATCCTGACTGGACGGGGAATAGAGGCTAATCCAAGTAAGGACAGGGCTCTGCTAGACATGCCTCCACCCAGGAACTTGAAGGAAGTTCAGCGTCTGATGGGAAGGATCACTGCTCTCTCTCGATTCATCTCCCGGTCAGCTGACAGAAGTCTGCCCTTCTTCAAAATTCTGCGTAAGGCCACCAAGTTCTAGTGGGATGCCAAGTGTGATCAAGCCTTTGAAGAACTAAAGACCTACCTGGTCAGTCTACCCGTGCTAGCTAAGCCCGTAGAAGGAGAGCCCTTGTATGTCTATCTGTCAGCCACTGAGGGAGCTGTGAGTGCTGTACTTGTAACCCAAAAAGAGACTGAGCAGCAGCCAGTCTACTTCTTTGGGCATTTACTTAAGGAAACCGAGTGTAGGTATACTACACTCGAGAAATTGGCCTATGTTCTTGTATTGATGGATCGGCGCCTGCGCCCCTACTTCCTGGCTCATCCAATCCGAGTGCTGACTAACAGCACGCTCGGGAAGGTGTTGGTCAACCCCAAGATCTCAGGGTGAATGGTTAAGTGGACGACCGAATTGAGTGAGTACGATATTCAGTACCAGCCCCGGACTGTGATCAAAGCTCAGGCGTTGGCTGATTTCCTTAGTGAACTCCACACTGAAGAAGAAGAAGAGACTTGGAAAATATATGTGGATGGGTCGGCCACTCGGACAGGGAGTGGCGTGGGAGTCTTGTTGCTGTCTCCTAAGGGGGACCAACTTCATCTGGCTGTACGTCTAGAGTACCATGCTACCAATAATCAAGAAGAATATGAAGCTCTTTTGGCAGGCCTGCAAGCAACCAAGCTCGTGGGAGCCGCTCGGGTCGTGCTATACTCAGACTCTCAGCTAGTGACTCGGCAGTTGGTAGGACAGTTTGAGATAAATGACGAGAAACTACAAGCTTATGTGGATGCCTACAAGCAGTTGCAGGCAGAGTTTCAAGAAGTTCAGGTCTTACAGATCCCCCGAGGAGACAATGCCAAAGCGGATAGCCAGTGTTATCCATCCATGGGTCTTCCCTAGGCACTCACCTCAGATCATGCTGGTGGCCCAAGTCGAGAGGGAAACAGAAATAGAAATACAAGGGGACTGGAGAGCTCCATTCATAGCCTATCTACGAGAAGGAACTCTCCCAGATAGCCCAGAGCAAGCAAGGATATTGAAGATAAGAGCGGCCAGGTTTACTCTGATAGGAGATGCATTATAGAAGCGAGCTTTTTCCCGGCCGTTGCTCAGATGCCTTGGGGAGGAAGATGCGGACTATGTATTAAGAGAAGTGCATTTGGCGTCCTGCGGGAATCATTCAGGAGGTCGGTTTATAGCTCGGAAGGTCTTACTGGCCGGCTACTTTTGGCCTACACTCCAGAAGGACGCCGAGAAGTTGGCCCTTTCTTACCTTTCGTGTCAAAAATATCAAAATTTATCGCACCGACCGGTCGAGATGTTGAGAACATCCACTGTGTCCTGTCCCTTCGATCAATGGGGCATGGATATAGTGGGACCATTCCCTAGGGCAGCTGCTCAGAAGAAATTCTTGTTAGTGGCAGTAGACTACTTCTCCAAGTGGATTGAGGCAGAGGCCTTGACCTGGATTACCGAGCAAGCAGTAAAGAGGTTCCTATGGCAAAATATCCTTTGTCGATATGGCATACCTCACAAGTCGGTGTCAGATAATGGTTGGCAGTTTCAAGGCCGGATGATAAGAGAATGGTGTAAAGGCTTTGGGATCAAGCAGACCTTCACTTCAGTGGCATATCCCCAAAGTAACGGTCAGGCTGAAGTAGCCAATAGAGAAATTCTGAAGGGGCTCAGAGACAAGTTAGATCAGGTTGGTGGGTCTTGGGTGGACGAGCTACCCGGTGTTCTATGGGCTCTCCGAACCACCCCCAAAGAGGGGTCGGGGTGTACTCCCTTTCAGTTGGTGTACGACAGTGAAGCTGTGGTCCCCATGGAGGTCGGCTGTGAGTCTGACAGGAGACATCTGTACGGGGATGACAATGCAGAAAAAAGAAGAGTGGAGCTGGATCTGATTGAGGAGGTTCGAGCTAAGGCCGCGGTTCGCTTGGCCGCTTACTGACAAAGGATGCGGCGCTAATACAACCAGAGAGTTATACCACGAAGTTTTCAAGTAGGCGACAAGGTATGGAAGAGGATCAAGCCGGTGGGGGAAGTAGGCAAGCTGGAACCTCAATGGGATGGACCATTCTTGGTGATTGAGGCATTGGGATCGGGAGCTTACTACTTACAAGATGCTCAAGGAAAGAAGCTGGGAAGACCCTGGAGTGCAATACATTTGACGTTGTACCGTGAGGAGAGTTGAGTGGAAGGATCCCTGTACTTGTACTCAGAGAATGTGATAGAAGGACTCATAGCATGCAAAGAATGGTTCCTGCAAGTTATAAGTGGGCATGCTCTCACGCACCCACCGGACTCGGCGCCGATCGAGCATGACATTCAACGTTCGGTCGGGCCCGGTCGGGCGTTGCGGTCCACGCTCGGTCAGGGTAAGTCGGACGGTGTCCAGACTCTTGCTAAGGCAAGTTATAAGTGGGCATGCTCCCACGCACCCACTGGACTCGACGCCGATCGAGCGTGGCATTCCACGTTCGGTCGAGCCCGGTCAGGCATGGTGGTCCACGCTCGGTCAGGGTCAGTCGGACGGTGTCCAGACTCTTGCTCAAGGAAAGTATGAATCAACACATTTCCACAATATCTACCGCCTGGGCATGCTCCCACGCACCCACCGGACTCGGCGCCGATCGGGCGTGGCGTTCCACGTTCGGTCAGGCCCGGTCGGGTGTGGCGGTCCACGCTCGGTCAGGGTAAGTCGGACGGTGTCCAGGCTCTTGCTAGGGCAAGTTATAAGTGGGCGTGCTCCCATGCACCCACCGGACTCGGTGCCGATTGAGCGTGGCGTTCCACGTTCGGTCGGGCCCGGTCAGGCATGGTGGTCCACGCTCGGTCAGGGTCAGTCGGACAGTGTCCAGACTCTTGCTCAAGGAAAGTATGAATCAACACATTTCCATAATATCTACCACCTGGGCGTGGCTTCCCACGTTCCGATAGACAAAATGAGTAGTTGGTCAGCCTGGTAAGGCTAAGGCGATCAAACATAAGCACAAAAGTCAACTTGGCTTCGCTGTGAAGGTTAGCCAGTTGGAAATAAGCAAGAACGCCGAGTCAGGGTGCTGACCCGACCGAGCAACATCGCCGAGTCAGGGTGCCGACCCGACCGAGCAACATCGCCGAGTCAGGGTGTCGACCCGACCGAGCAACATCGCCGAGTCAGGGTGTTGACCCGACCAAGCAACATCGCCAGGTCAGGGTGCCGACCCGACCGAGCAACGTCGCCGGGTCAGGGTGCCGACCCGACCGAGCAACATTGCCGAGTCAGGGTGCCGACCTGACCGAGCAACATCGCCGAGTCAGGGTGCCGACCTGACCGAGCAACATTCCCGAGTCCGGGTATCGACCCGATTGAACGGCTAATAGCGCAAATATCCCAAGCGTCTGACACTTAGCAAAATTCTCTGATCGACCTAAAGAATCAAACTCGGGTGAATGGCGTAAGTATCCCGAGCAATCAACACTTAGTGGAAATTTGCTGTGTGGTTTAAACGTCGACCTTCACAGAGTAAGTCGGGCACGCCGAGCGAACAATACTTAGTAAAAGTCTCAGGCATCGTAAGCAAATGAGTACAGTAATGAGACAGGAAGGATGGAAGCATAAAGAGTCAACGTAACTAAAATACGGTGGCCATCACAAAATTGGGCCCCGAAGGCCGAGTCAAGCAAAACAAGATCATCGCAAAAACTATAAGGCCTTCAGGCCGAGTCATAACAAAACGGTAAAAGATAGAAGCCCAATCTAAGAAAATGGGGGAAAAGCATCCTCCGGAATCATGGATTTAATCCGAGTTGGCTTCACAGCATTGGGCGGAAGATCTGCAGGAAGATGGTCGGCTTCTGTCAACTGTTGAATGGCGCCCTTCACGCCGTACAGGATCATGCCGCCGGTACGCGCAGCCACTTGATCAAGAAAAGGGTCAGACCGGATGTCGGCCAGACGGGCTGCTTCAATCCGTGCCGACTCGCCAGACCGATAGTCCTCCAGCTCCTTCTTTAGACGAGCAATTTCCGAGTCCTTACCTTGACTAGAAGTCTCCTGGGCTGCTAGCTGCTTCTCTTTGATTACCAGTTGGGCCTCAAGAGCTTGAAAGGCCTCTTGCTGGGCGGCTAGCTCGGTCTCCTTGTTTGTCAGAGCGAGCTGAGTCCGATGATGGGACTCAGCCGACTCTTTCAATTTTTGCTGAAGGCCCTTGGCTTCCGTAGCTTTCTTGTCCCAGTCGCGCTGGTCTCAGGCGCGGCAGGCCAGAGCAGTTTTCTTCTCGGACTCTTCGAAAGCCACCCGATTGGACAGGCGTTCTATCTCCCGGGAGGCACTAGCCAACGCTAAGTGCTCTTCCGTCGACCGGGCCTCAAAATCTGATAGTGTATGGTTATTTCCGAGCGTAGCTGATCCAAGCCCTCATCACCCGGAGGGAGGGTGCAATGATCCAGCTTGCTCTCTAATTCCTTTACTTTCATTTCAGCCGCCCGACGCTCCCTAATGTTCGTAATTAAGGCCTGGCCGACCGATTGGCTCATCGCCCAATGCTACACCATAATGAAACTACTATTAGTATGAATGAGAATGGAAGCAGATAAGAAGAAGGAGAGAGCACCTGAGTAGCTTCCATAAAGAAACTATCGGCTAAGCTCATGGGGTTTGTATCAGTAGTCAAGGCCCTTCCTTGGTCCCAGCTGCCAACCAACCGACCGTGCAGGTTAATCGGCTGAGGTAGGACTATCTGAGTCAGTGTGGTTGCCGAAGGAAGCTGAATGTCCACCACCGGTCGGGGAGGAGAGTGCATCCACATAAGAGCCTCTGCCGCCTCAGCGTTCGCTGTATCCGTAAGAGGGACCCGAGGGGACGGGGCAGTGCCCGAGGTCGAGGCTCCCGAGCGGTGTGTTGATGAAGAAGGCGCCAGGGCTCCCGAGCGAGGTGTGCTCGGAGTTAAGTCTCGTATGCTGGGCCGAGGGGGAGCCGAACTGGAAGCCAGAGCCCGAGTGCTGGACGAGGGGCGATCAGGGTGGGAGGTCGCTGCAGCCTGACCCCTGGAAGCTGGTCCCCGGGTCGAAGACGTACCCAGGGAAAGAGTTACCCGGCGGCGCTTCCTCACCGGGCTTTCGGTCGCGGCCTGTTCAGGTTCTTCTTCTTCTTCTTCTTCTTCTTCTTCTGCTTCTACTACTTGATCGGCCTCCTCCTCGTCCACCACTTGAGGAGTCGCTTTCGAGCAGCCGACCGGGAGGTCATCCGCCGAACCTTCATCCCCGGTTTCGGGTCGCGCGAGAACCGGGGTAGCGCTTAAGGGCGGTACCGCCCGATCGGCCGCCAGCTTGGCGGCCAAGGCCTCCATGGCCTCTTCTTCCAGAGCCAACACGTCGCCGACTCGGGCGCTATACATGGTTTCGGCTGCAACAGGGAGAGAGTTTTAGTTAGTATTAACAAGCCTACAAACCGAATAAGAACTTACTGAGAGTGCCGGGTAATTCCACCGGGATCTGACTCAGCCGAAAGAGATACAACATGCCCTTGATCAGTAGTTTGCCCGTGTGGTAGCGGGCTCCCCCGAGCTTTGAGAAGGCAAATTGGTAGCTTGGATCCGAGCGGAGATTCTTGGGCAGTTGAGGTTGGTTAGGAAGGTCTTCCACCCACTCGGTGGGCTAGTTCGGGGTCGGGGTCGACTTAATGTAGAAGAAATGGGATTTCCAACCTTTGTTGGACGAAGGGACTTTCTCCAGAAAGGCCGACTTAATACGGGCTTGGAAATAAAGGTTCCCGGGCTCTTGCTTCTTAAGGTTTAAGAAATAATTAAACACTCGAGGCATCAGAGGGACTTCATGGGCGGTGAAAAGGATCACTGTGCCGCACAGGATCCTAATTGAGTTAGGGGCCAATTGGGACAAAGACACCTGGAAATACCAACAGACCTCATGAAAGAATGGATGAAAGGGAAAACGTAATCCGGCCAGCAGTTGATCGAAGAAGACGGTGAAATAGTTTAAGGGAGGTTCGTGGGGCCAACCCCGATGGTCAGGAAGAGCCAGCAAATGGTCTTCAGGTATTTGGTACTCTATACGTAAGGTCTCTAATTGACCTAGATTTAGTGATGAACGTGTGGTTAAATACCACGGCTCGGGCGGGATGGATGACTCGGCCATCGAGGTAAGGTCGGGAAATACGAAACAAAGACTCAGCAAAGAAAAGGAATACCTAAGGACGAGGTTCACCGGAAACACTGATCGTCGGTGATAAGGAGATCGGGCGGCGGAGGTGGGACGAGAGCAGGAAGAGAGGTAGAGGTCAAGGTAAAAAAGGGTGGAATGAGAAGTGGAGGCTATTTATACTGTGGGCCAAACAATGGGGACCGTTGGATGAAGGAGAGGGGAATGGCTGGCTCGGATCCCAGCCGTTCGATCCTTGTCATTCACTAGGTCTCGAAGCTTCATCTGGACGGCGCACGAGCCATGCCGATGACGCCTCGGTGCCAGAGGCCTCCAGTCGGGAAGTGACACGTGGTCTCGCATTAATAGAGATTTGATGGGGGATCTGACATTTAAGGAGGAAGATTAGGGGTATGATGTGACGCGTGGGAAGTCGAGAAGGATTTCGACCGACCGAGCCGGGAGCCTAGTCAGTCGGACTAAGCGCCTCCTTCGACTAGACTTGAAGGGGAGGCTTGTGATCCGGGCGAATGGTTTTTTAGAAAGGTCGGAGGCCCGGTCGGGTTCGATCTAACGTAGCCCGAATCAGAGGAAGTTAAGCCGGGTCATTCTCGGGCTCACGGGCCTGACCTAGGGATTAACCAGGAGAACGAAGGCCAAGGTAGATAAGGCCCTGGTTCAGGTTCAAACACTCGGGGTCAGTCCCCCGAGGTCGGGTGCTCGGGGCCGGTCACCCGAGGTCGGGCGCTCGGGGCCGGTCACCCGAGGTCGGGCGCTCGGGGTCGGTCACCCGAGGTCGGGCGCTCGGGGTCGGTCACCCGAGGTCGGACGCTCGGGGTCGGTCACCCGAGGTCGGGCGCTCGGGGCTGGTCACCCGAGGTCGGGCGCTCGGGGTCGCCCACCCGAGGTCGGGGAACCCCTAGCCGAGCACGCTGAGTTCGCTCCATGAGTGTAGGCTCAAGATCTAGACTTACCCGATCGACCCGGACTATCAATTAGGGCAAACCTACCAAACAATTATAGGATCACCCTTGCAGTGACAAGCTGGCAGACATCTGACATAATCATTATCTGACAGAACCGCCGGATAATTAATGTGAATCAGAAGAGGCTGTGCAGACAGGGTGTCAGGCGGATATGTCAGCCTCATAGTGCTACCAAAGCTGTCGTTGGTCCAGTCTGACAACTGACTCATCTTTAATGAGACAGGACATCTCTGACATGGCCGAGAGCTTTCCTCCCCTATATAAATCCCCCTTGGGGCTCCAAGAAAGGGATTGCTGCCACTTTACAACCACACTACCACTTTGTGAGCTCTATTTTGGTTCGACCCGAGTGATTGAGATTTGGTCTTTGATTCAGCCCGAGTCCGACCCCCCGTGCTACAGAAGACCGGGTCATCTTGGTCAGATCGAGTCATCTGAGCTAGAACCGATCTTCGCTTGTCGATAGGATCAATAACTTTCTTATTTATCTTCTTAGTATTAATTTTGAGTCAGTCTAATTTTGAAACAGATTGACGAAGACATTAAGGGTTAACGTGGCCTTTTGCTATCATATATTATTTGTAGTGTGGCACATTGGAATAAAAACGTAATTTATACATCCATCGACTTCGGTGTGAATAATCTTTATTGATATTAGACGCTCTCGGGGCTATAATATAGCGATAGGATAATTAATCGTTATCTTAGATATTTACGGTTTGATCACTAGTTACGATGTATTTTATAAGATTTTTTTTTAAATAGAATGTTAATTCTGAGATATTGGATTTTTAAATAGTTCATCATAAATATTTTTTGATTTATTCTTGATAATAAAATTTTTATAGGATTAAATCGATTGTTTCATATTTATTTACTAATTGATCGAATATTTGTTTTTTTTTATATTCATGCCAGACAGACTGTAATGCACAAGAGTCCAAGCGAACACATTAACTTCAATGCCACATTTTATATTTAGAGGCAATATCGTTGGTTTACTATGGCTAGCGATATGGTTCCTATGCAGCTCTCTGTTTTGCGGCCACTCCTTCCACTTTTCCTCCTCTTCTCCTTAGTCTTCTTCTCCGGCCGAGGCCGACGGAAATACAACAAGCTCCTTCTCCCCAACTCGCCTCCGGGATTCCCTTTGATCGGCAACCTTCATCAGCTCGGCGCTCTACCGCACCGCTCCCTTGCCTCGCTCGCCCGCCGCCATGGCCCTGTCATGCTCCTCCACCTCGCCCGACTCCCCGTCGCCTTCATCTCCTCCGCCTCTGCTGCCTCCGAGGTCTTGAAGACCCACGACCTCGTCTTCGCCAGCCGCCCTAACTCCACCATCGCCGACCGCCTCTTCTACCGCTCCCAAGACGTGGCCTTCGCCAAGTACGGCGACTTCTGGCGGCACGTCCGACGCGTCTGCGTCCTCCACCTCCTCAGCCTCCGGCGCGTCCGCTCGTTCCGGCCCATCAGGGAAGAGGAGGTCGCCCTCCTCGTCGCCGGCCTCCGCGCCACCGCCGGAGCGCCGGCTCCCGTCAGCGAGATGATCACCGAGTTCGCCAACAACGTGGTGTGCCGGGTCGCCTTCGGCCGGAAGCAGTTCCATGAATTAGGCGGCGGGAAGAACGTGCGCAAGATGTTCGCGGACTTGATAACGCTGTTGGGGGTGTTTCCGATTCGAGATTTTGCGCCGTCTCTGGGTTGGCTCGACTACCTCAGCGGGTTGGACGCGAGGGTAAACAAGACCGCGCTCGAATTCGACGGCTTCATCGAAAAAATGCTCGTGGAGCACGAGACTACAAGGCGGAAGAGCAACGCCGACGGCGGAGACGCGACCGTGGCGAATTTCTTGGACATTTTACTATCGCCGGAGGCCGCAGAGGGCACTACGCTGAGCAGAGACACCGTCAAGGGCATAATCTTGGTACCATAATCACCTCCTTCTTCTTCTTCTTAGTCTGCTTCTTCTTGTCCCCGGATAAATCCTCAGGTGATAATTCAATAAGTCAAGGATCTAGTTAGAATTCGTTAGACGAACTAATCATCCCAATTCGACGTTACCTGAGTAATCATTTATTTTAAAGTCTGGCTGAATTCAACTATATATTTGTGTTCTTCTTCTATTCAGGACGTGTTCACCGGTGGAACTGACACCACGTACACTATCATAGAATGGGCAATGGCGGAACTCATCAAACATCCTCAGAAGATGAGAATCGCACAAGAAGAGATTCGCAGAGTCGTCGGATCCAATGAAACCATCTCAGAGGAGACAGTCGAATCGATGGATTACTTGACGGCGGTGTTCAAGGAATCTTTCCGAATGCACCCTCCTCTCCCCTTGCTGGTTCACCACGAGGCGATGGACGACGCCGAGATCCACGGTTTCCTCATTCCCAAAGGCACCCGAGTCGTAGTCAACGCCTGGGCCATCGGGAGGGATCCCGATTCATGGGAGAAGCCGGAGTGCCGGACGAGTTCATCCCTGAAAGGTTCCTGATGAACGACAGCACGGCCGTCGATTTCGTGGGACAGAATTTCCAGTTGCTGCCATTCGGAGCAGGCCGCCGAAGCTGCCCCGGATCCGCCTTCGCCCTGGCCGCCGCCAGACTTGCTCTGGCGAACTTGCTGTGCCATTTCGACTGGGAGTTGCCGAACGGGAAGAGAGGGGAGGAGCTGGACATGGTCGAAGCGTTTGGGGTCGCAGTGCACAAGAAATCGAGTTTGATTCTTGTAGCTAAGCCTCGACGGATGCATGCAGCAACTGCTGATGAGCTCTAATTATGCTGTAGTTTATGATAATTAAGGGCATTGTAAGCTGCAAATCTAATAAATTTGTGGTACGATGTGATGGAACATTATATTTTCTCCCTACCACATAAATTTTAAAAAATTAAATAAAAACTCGAAGAGAAAATATAATGTATATAAAAGTATGGATCTATTGTTTCATCGAATCATGACATAACGAAATAATAGGTATAAATCGAAAGACAAGGGGCCTGATTGAAGAGTCATTGTTCTTGACGTAGCGTCGTCAGCTTGATCCCTGTGGATGAAAAATATAGCGGGAAGAAGAAGAAGAATCTTCCAAGAGGCTTAGGTTTGACAGCGCCCTAAAATTTCTTATCAATGGGGAACAAGAAACTAGGTCATAAAGATCACCTAAATCCTTGGAGACCTCCTCTTTATATAACAATCCAATCTGTTATCAACCCATAGATAATAACAAATTGGTCTAAAGGGTTCTATACATTGAATCCGCATCTAATAATCCGAAACTAATAAACATAAGTTAAATAACTTTAAAAAATCAGATTGTATTTATTTGTGTAACTTATAATAAGTACACCTAATAAAAATAATAATAATATCTAAGCTAAGCCGACACATGAAACGTCTTTCCAGAATCTAACACGCTGAAAAGTATTGTTTGACTGGAAAGATTTCCTTACTCTTAAATGGTACCTATCATTCGAGATCATCATAGAAAAAGAAGTTGCCTTCTTGTTCTCTTATCCTGCTTGCTGCAACGCGCACATTTCACACTTTTCGGCAAGGTTCTGAGAATCGGACCAGACATCGAACCGGTCGAAGCAAGGGTTTAGAGGTTCAGAGGTTCAACCGGTTTAACCGGGGGTCCAACTGGGATATAACCGATATATAATAAAACATGTATTTATATAAATATATGAAACTAACAACTTATCCAACTATTTTCTTCAAGATTAGATCAACTATGTTAACATGTGATATATTTTTATCAGCAACTCAGTACAGTATTCTTGAAAAAAAAGATTAGGTTTAAAGAAAAATTCAAATTTAAAACCATTGGATTCAAGAAATCTGAATACGAATTGAAAAATCTTATTAGAAGTTAAAATTATATCACAATAACATTTGTTCACCGATAAACACTTAAATAGGGGACACTAGTAAATCACATACAAAATTACACATCCAAATATGTCATATATTGCTGCCATCATATGCCAACACGACGACGCAACGAAGCTGGAGACGGGGCGAGACTAGTGGCAATGAGGCGAGGCTAGCGGAGGCAGGGTGCCGCGGTGAGACTGGTAGAGGCAAGGTGACGCGGCGAGAGACTAGCGGCGGTGACTCTCTTACAAAAATAATATGTTTTTTCGTTTGGGACTTTGGGTGAAAGCAAACTAGGTTTTTGATATTTTATTTTTTAATTTTCATTTTTAGTAAGAAAGCAAAATTGCAAAAGGGGGGAAAAAAATCAAAAAATGAAAATAAAATAAACCAAGCCGGTTTGACCGGTTTTTTCGGTTTGTCCGGTTCACCGGTTCCCGCCCGGTTCAGAACGGTTCACATCCGGTTGTTGAGTAGCCGGTTTTCAGAGTCAACTCGGACCGGAAATCTGGCCGGTTCCCGATTCAACCGGTCCGATCGTCCGGTCCGGTCCGGTTTTCAGAACACTGCTTTTCGGCCCTTTTGTTGTTGTCACTTCATCGACGTGCCGACATCCCGAAAACACGTAATTACGCGTGTTAATTTGCTTGGGAGGCAAAACACTCGTACAACAATTTCATACTTCATTAGAAAAAGTTCATCAAATACTTGTGATGAATGTGATAAAAATCTGAATATGAGATGAACATCTCAATAAATTATTTTTTATAAATTTCAATATGTCATGATTCATATCAATACAATTGAAAAAATAATAATTTAGGAGATTGAGATATTAATTTTAATTATTAATAATTTAATATGTTTAAATTATAATACATATTTATCATTATTTCTATATTTATTGTTCCTATATCTATGATAATATATTATTATGTTTATGACAATATATTATTTTATCTTAACAATAAGTATAAATAGGCTTGTTAGTTTATAACAATTATTAATAATAAAGAAACAATTATCTTTTCTTGTCTTTCTATTTTTTCCCTCCCTATGTGCTTTCATATTATATTATGTATTTCAACTTGGTATCAGAGTGATAATCCTTAACACATATTTCTTCTTTCTTTTCTCATTCTAAAATAAAATCGACTGGCAATGTTCTCCATCACCGGCGACATAACTTCTCCTTCGCGGCTTCAAGTCCACCCTGCGACTCCTCCTTCACTACACTGCATTCTCTTGACTTTCTTTCCGACCACCTTTGTGGTCTTTTCAGTTGCTTCCTTTATCATCGTGACTTTCTCCTTGGCCTTCCTCCCAACAGTTCTCATTGTCTCTTTTGCCTTCTTAGTCGTATTTTCTGTAGTTTCTTTGGTCTTCTCTTTCCCTTGCCTATGAGCTCTTTGATGGTTTCCTTCGTAATTAACGCCTTCTCTTTCACCTTGCCTACAAGCTCCTTCGAAATTTTCTTCTTAGAGTCATGATCATACATTTCTTTCATAAATTACTCTTCTTCTAATTCAACCTTTTTCATTTCTTTCAATCTTTTGTTTTAACCTCTTTATTTTTATTTAAAAATCCTTACTCCTTTCCTTTTCCCCACTACTTATCTTTTTCCTACCAACCCTCCTTCCATTGATAAGATTTTTATTGTCTACTAATAACTATTTTTTCTCCCTTTTTCTCAAATTAGTTTTTTTCCCTTTCCTCTCAAATCTATTTTCTCCACCTCGGTCTCTCCCTAAGCGTCTCACCGCCGGCCAGTGCCACCAGTCCTGCCTGCATAACACCGCTAGTATAATCTCTCTCTCTCTCTTTTGAACCCTCCCTTTTACCATAAAAAAAGTGTTGTTTCGTGCCATTTTGTTCTTTATTGTATGTTTTTATATCTTTAGTACCATTTTATGACTATCATCACCTACTCTAAGGACGCCTCTGATTCCTTCCAGGACAAACTAAAAGGTGGCCTCCTCAACTCCCTTGTCTTAGTAGTAGTCATCACGGTTCTCACCTTCTTTCTCGATCTCTCCTTCCTATTTTCTAGTGATATGACCATAACAACAACTTTCTTATTTACTTCTGTCTCTCCCCTCATTTCTCAACTCCTCTTTTGTCATTGGTTTCTCTCCTTTCTTTTCTTTTTTTTAATTCTCTTTCTTCTTCCTTTTAGTTTCTGCAGAACCTTCTATCAGAATTTTTTTCCATGTTAATCTTTTTTTCTTTTTAATCTTTGTTCCAAAGCTCCTCTCTCTTCCAGGACACCCATAAGAATTCCTCCTCTTTATTTTTCTCTTGCCGGCCGCCTTTCTTCTTTATCTTCTTGTTTTTCTCATAACAAGAGTAATATCATTGTCCTTCTTCTTACTTTCAAGGACATCAAGTTTCATTCCTCTTTTTATCTTCCACGCTTTTTCTTCTCCTTTTCTTCCTCCTCTTTAACAAAAGTCGCTTTGCATCCATCTTTTCTCTATGAGTTTTGTCTCTTTTATCCATCATTTGGAGGCCAAATAGCAAGCTTTTCTGGGGTTTGGAGGAAAAATACTCATAACAATTTCATAGTTTATTAGAAAAAAATCATCAAATAGAAGTGTGACTATAGATAGATAACAATAAATTACCCCATAATTCACGATTCCCATATATCCACGATTCAAACTCTCTTGTGATGAATGTGATAAAAATCTGAATATGAGACATTGATAGTCTAAGAATATCTTCTGATGGGGTTGAATAGCCCGTGGCAGGCACGGGGATGAAGAAGTTGCGTGACAAGATGTGACGAATCTTAGCGACTCCCCTCTCAGAGCTCCCGGGACACTCTCGGGGAAAAGGAGCCTCCAGGGCCTCCCCGCGGTAAGCACGCTATGGAGGATCAGATCAGAAGTCCCCTCCCGGGATCACCCCGGAAAGTCAGGTCCCAAAACCACCTCGGGGAAGCGGAACACTTGCGACCGCCCGGGCCAGAAGACCCCGAGATCACCTCGGAGAAGTGGAGCCCAAAAAGCATTCGGCCTCAAGTAACGACCTCCCCTTTATTTGGATCTGCGGATAGCCATCACCCGTTATCGTGGAGTCATCATGACCCATAAATGTCGCAACGGGCCGAACTTGATGGTGGCATGGACCGTTGCAAAGGTTATTCAATAACTGACAAATGGGAGGACGTGGTAAAGATCGCGAGGACGAATGAAGGTAGCCGCCGCAGGTATAAAAGGTACACTAACCCCTCCGGTAAGAGGGTTATGCATTCTCTGCTACTCATACATCATTCTGCCTTATACTTTTTCTCACCATCGAGGCACTGACTTGAGCATCGAAGTGGACTCCGCCGGACAACCTCCGGCGTGTTCCCCTAACGCTCGTGTTGATCTCGTAGGGCGCGGAGTTCCTCCCCTAACGTCAGCATCCGCGTGGGTTGAACCTTGGTGGCTGGTCGTCTGGTCGTCGACGTTGATTCCTTCCGGAACAAGATTGGCGCCATCTGTGGGAAACCAGTAAAGCACCAGAAGGAGCACCGATGGCAGGACTGGAGGGACAATCCATTGTCCTGACAAGGGAGAAACTAGATCGCTTGGTGGCCAACGCCATTAAGGAAGCGCTCGAGCAGCACCAAGTTGAGCAAGTCACCTCGCAGCGAGGAGCTCCCTAGAGTCTCCATCTCGCACTCACGAAGATCCGTCACACCATTGGAGCGACGGGACGGAGCAGCCCCAGGCCCCTGAAGAGACTCTCCCGGAGATATAGAGAAGGCCAACTCGATAGCCTCCAGCGCTTCTTTGATGGTGTTGGCCACCAAGCGGTCCAGTTCCTCCCTCGTCAGGACAATGGATTGTCCCTCCAGTCTTGCCATCAGTGCTCCTTTTGGTGCTTCACTGGTTTCCCACAGACGACGCCAAACTTGTTCCAGAAGGAATCTACGTCGATGGCCAGTCACCGAGGTTCAGCCTACGCGGATGCTGACGGGAGGGGAGGAACTCTGCGCCCTGCGAGATCAACACAAGCGTTAGGGGAACATGCCGGAGATTGTTCGGCGGAGCCCAGTCCGACGGTCAAGTCAGTGCCTTGATGGAGAGGAGAAGTATAAAGTAGAAAAATATATGAGTAGCAGAGAATGCCTGACCTTTACCGGAGGGGTTGGGACTACCTTTTATACCTGCGACGGCTGTCTTGGCGCGTCCCATGATCTATGCCACGTCCCCCCCTCTTCGTCGGTTCTAGGATTGACTTTGAAACGGTCCACGCCGCCATTAAGTGAAACCCGTTGCGATATTTAAGTGTCATGATGACTCCGCACGAGTGGGGATGCTTATCCATAGATCCGAGAAAAAGGGGAGGATCGTTACTTGAGGTCGAATGTTGCGTGGGCTCCGCTTCCCCGAGGTGATCTCGGGGTCTTATGGCCCGGGCGATCGCGGGCGCTTTACTTCCCCGAGGTGGTCTCGAGACCTGACTTCCTGGGAGGGGTTTTCTGATCTGGTCTTCCAGGGCGTGTTTACCACTAGGGGGCTTGGAGGCTAGGGGTGTAAACGAGCCAAGCCGCTCGTGAGCTATTCGGGTCTCGGTTCGATAGAAGCTCGTTCGAGCTCGTTTAATAAAGCTCGTTAATATTAACGAGCCAAACTAAAACTCAGCAGTATTCGGCTCGTTAGCTCGTGAACAAGCTCGTTAATAAGCTCGTGAGCTAGTTCGTAAAATATAAAATTAATATTTAACATTAAATATATAATTTTGACACTTTTATATTTAATAAATATAAAATATTCAATAAAACTCATTTGTATGAATAAAATCATAGATTTTAGTAAATATTTTATATTTTTTAGAATATATAATTTATTTTTTTAATAGATTGATGAATAATTTAATTAATAATTTATATTTGGTAAGTTTGTTTAGGGCTCGATTAGGCTCGAATATGCTCGCGAGCTATCACTATATTCGATAAATTAAGCTCGAGCTCGGCTCGATAATAAATGAGCCAAACTCAAACTCTCAGGTATTCAGCTCGGCTCGGTTCGATTACAGCCCTACTGGAGGCCCCTCTTCCCGAGAGTGTCCTGAGAGATTTGAAAGGGGAGTCGCTCAAACTCGTCATATCTTGTCACGCAGCTTCTTCATCCCACATGACCGCCACGGGCTATTCAACCCCATCAAAGATAATAAATTTGACTTTCCTCTTAAGTTATAGTGTTCAAGATAATAAATTTTAGACGCTAAGAGGGTATATTATAAGATTAAGGAATTATTTAAGAAATTATTAATTAAAAATTAAAAAAATAGAAATTCATGCGCCTGAGTCCATGGTCCGCAGTGTCTATATATATATATATATATATATATATATATATATATATATATATATATCTTGCCCATTATTCATGCATGATCGTGAGCGATGCGCTGACATGGCGTCGTCAGCTTAATTTTTTTAAATTTCTCTTCACCCGTCCTTCACCTAAAACCTCCAAAATACTTTCGTAAATCTAATTTTCCCCTCTCAGTCGCTCCCTCGCTCAAATGCTCTAGCTCATTCTTTTGTCGCCGTCTTCCATCTCTCTCGATCTTGCCAACAACTCCCCTTCTTCTAGTTTGTCGCAAGAAAAGCAAAATCGCCGCAACCTTCTTCTCGAATGGGCCGGAAGTTCCCCAAACTGCCGCTGTAAACAAAGCTGACACTGCCACTCCTATCCCTCCATTCTCGATCGTAAGTCCTTCCTCCAATATTTATTTTCTCTCTATATAATATTTAGTCAATTGATACTTTGATCCTTCTACCTTGCGGATTTTTAATTAGGGTTTAGGATCACTGTAGATGTTACAACGTACAAGTCATACTACATAGTAGTTGCTAAAATGTGTAATGGTTGTTGTACAAGTAGTTGCTGCACATTGTAACAACTACTATACCGTGTAGCAACTGCTTGTACAACAACTATTACATATTGTAGTAACTACATACTCGACAATAACAACTACTGTGCGATATCACGTGTATCACAAATTATTATTTTTCTATATTATATTTTCTCCATATTATTGTTCTTGTTGGCCATTATAAATTTTAATTTAAATTAAACTAAATCGGTCATTCCCTAGCAATGGAAGAAACCTATATTGATGATTAGCTATATATACATTCCTCAAGTTGATAAAGATTGAAAAGTAAAAATTGAGATGGAATTTGCATAAGTGGATAAGACATTTTCATTCTATACCTAGTATGCATGAGAAGTTGGATTTAGTGACATAATAGGCAACAACAAGAAAAATAAGAGGATAAATGAAGTTGGATCGAAACAATTTGTATGCTTCAAAGAAGGTCATACAAATTATAAACGGAATAAAGAAGCACAAGTTGATTAACGTAAAATGGAAAGACTGTGTGGCAAAGTTAGGACTGGATGTAAATCAAAATTTTCACTTGTCAAAAAATAAACTGAGCCAAATTGGGTTGTCACAAACTTCATGGAAAGCTATAATCATCCACTCTCGACTCCTTCAAAGATGTATTTGCTATACTCACATTGTGATATTTTTGTAGTCAAGAAAGCATTAACTCAGTAATTTTAGAGGCTAATGTGCCAACTAGTCAACAAATTTGATTATTAAAGATAGAGTATGGAGAGCTTGAGCATGTAGATTGCTCAGAAAAAGATATTAGAAACTTCAAGAAAGATCTAAAGGATGAGCAAAAGGGTATCGATGCCGAAATATTGATTGAGTTAGTTGCATTTGAGAAAGAAAAGAATTCAGCCTTCTTACTCTTCCTACTATTCATCTTTCTACTCTTTCTGTGTGTTTTTAAAGTGTAAGAGGCTCTTCCGCTTTTAACGAAGGAGCATTTTTTTATAGCTGTCAATGCCTTGGATTAGCAACCTCTCCGATTGCAACTAAGTAAATTCTAGGTGTCTTTTTTCTTTTATGTTGTTCATACTTTATTTATTTGTTTTACTAATTAATCATCTTTATTAAATAATAGCAAAAGATATAGTTTGTATATGCAGTGCTATTCACCCCCTTCTCTAGCCAATCTACACGGGACCAACGATTGGTATCAAAACGAGGTTTGCTTTTGAAGGACTAACCGTCAGATAAAGCACCAAGATGATGGCTGGATGATAAGTACCATTTTATTGATTATTTTGGTTGCTAAAATCCATGTTTGACCCATGTTTTACTTGCTTAATTGTGAAATTACTCTAGGTTTTAGAACTTGCTTTTATTTTGGACTTCATTGCAAATCTGCACATATTTGGATTATTTAGCCACTAAATTTTTGATCTATTTTTGTAGGCATGAAAGGTTCATGGACCTAGGGCATACTGGGTCAAACTTGAGTCGGAGGTGGACCCGGATCGAGTTATCAAGCTTCGGAATAATCTGGGCCGTCCGATTCAAGAGCGGCTAGATCTGAGCCATCTGGGACCATCTGAAGCCATCCAAGCTAGGGTTAGGGCTGATCAAGCACTCTGATCAAGATCTAAAGGTTTCATCCCAATCAGAGCTCATTCAACCGTTGGATCAAGCTCAGAGGGTTCTAGATCGTCCATTCAAAGATTAGGTTGATCTGGACCGTCCGTTGGACATATGGAGGATCCGAGCTACCACGAGGCAGATCCTGACCCTTGATCAATATCATCAAAATTTGGTTCAGATCGGATGAAGATCAGCCGTTGGATTGAGCTAAAGAAATCTGGGTCGTCCATTCTTATGTATTTAATCAAACATTTCCCAGCACTTCTCCTCGTCGCGTCTCCACCGCGCTGTTCTTCCTCTTCGTTTGTTCTTCACTGTCTTCAGCTAGTTTCTTCAATCCAAGGGGCGCAACCCCTTAATTTCTTCACTAGATCGAGTTCTAGGTCAGTGGAAGGGTTCTCGGTGAATTTCCAGCTCTCAATTGCCCAAGAACAGAGCTGTTGTGAGGTCTCCGGAGCTCTGCCATATGATTTCGTCAACATCGGCTGCGCATCATTTCATCACCCTGAGTAGTTCAGAGGGGTTCCCTGGAGTGCTCGGATCAATCCCAAATCATCATCGCAGCTGAGTTGAAGGAATTGGATGGGTTTTCGGATTTGAGCAGAGATGAGCTGGTTTTGAATCGCAGATGCTGTTTTCCATCGATTTGCTGAGCTTACGGGTTCGAGGCTCACACTTGCATGACGAACAAGGAGTACTCGAGCTAGAGAGTGATCGAGGAGTAGATTTCTTATTGCAATTTCAGTTTTTAGCTGTAATTTTCGATTTCTGCTGTCTGTTCTGTTTTCGAATGTTTGTATCAGCTACTTTAGTTCAGTTTTGAATTGTTTTTGCTTTAATTAGTGGTTCGAATTTGTTCTTTCATTAGTTAGCTAGTTTGTTCAGTTAATACTTTACTTAATTTCAAATGCCTTGCAATTTCATCCTTGCGTATCAGAATTGTATCTGTATATTAGTTTCTGTTATCTTTATCTGCGTGTCAACTTAGTTCCTGCACTTATTTCAAGTTCAGTTTGTTTCAGTGTTTTAATTCCTAAAAATTAGACATAATGTTAGTGTGCTAATGCATTTGATTCAAGTTTACTTGCATTTGAATCATTTCTTTAGTGAGTTTCATTCAGCAAATTGTTTCAGCTGTTGCGTATCAATTCCAGTCTCAATTCTGTCAGTTTTGATTATTAGCTTCTGAAGTTGTATCAACTGAGCATTAGATTGTCTAAACCTTTTCTAAACATTATATTCGTTCCATTAATCTCAACTCGCTTGCGTATCAGTTTTTAGCTTGCGTATCACATCCATTTCTGCATTTCTGCGCTCAAGTTTCTACACTCGAATTATTGCTGCATTCATGGACAGTTTCTGCAGAATAGGAATGTTTCTAAGCTGATTAGTAAACTTCCTGAGCATCAGTTCCTTGTATCAATGAATTGTTACGGGATTTATGTTTCTGCATTGAGAATTTCTGCATCCGAAATCTGTTCATCCAATTCTGCAACTTAGCTGTGCTAATTCCTGCTTATTGATTCCATTTCTGCAAGAGTTCATTTCAGTTTCTGAATTGTGAATTGGTGAGAATCAGTTTCTGGTATTTCTCCTGAGTGTTAGTTGCGACTTTAGCAATTTGATTTGTGAGTTTTAGCATTTGGTTTGCCTGTTAATGTGTTGCGATCAGTTTGGCATTACTGCATTCATCTTGTTGCTGCAATTTTTCATATTCTGCATTTCTGAATCCATTTCTACATGTAGTTGTTTCTGAATTGGGCAACTTCATCTCAGCAATTCTAAGTTTATCAATTCGGAAGCTAACCTTGATCACTTGAAATCAGTAGCTTTAATTGACTTGCATCCAATTTGTATCAGAATTTCTTCTTTCATCTCTGAATTTCAGCCTTCACTGTTCTGAATCTCTGTGTCGGTTCTGATTTCCTTCATTCAACCCTACATAACACTTCTCTAAGGGATGTATTTCCCAAGCTGATTGATCAGTGTCAAGTCGGAATTTATCATATTAAATTTCTGCACTTAGTATCAGTTCTTGTGGCACATCAAAATTTTATTTGGTATCAAGGTTGTTAAATTGTTTGCACTTGGAATCAAGTGAAATCTTAGCATGGTTTTTGTATCAGTCCGGTTCTAGATTGCTAGCATTGGTTTGTCTTGAGTTGATTTTGTTGCTTCGTTGCTTAGCATTTGTTTTGCCTTTGAAATCAGAATCGGCTTCCAAAATTGATTAAGTGCTTTAATGGATTAAATGGTCCCTTGGTTGAGCTATAACTTGCTATCACTTGTTAAGTTCCATTGTTAATTTTCCTTCATTTTCATTGAGATTTCATTTCTAATTAAAGCCAAAACCCAAATCACATTCGAAACCCAAAATTCACAAACGACATATAACTCAAGCTCGAATCAAACAACATCAACTAGTCCCGAGGAAAAATACGACCTGTGGCCCCTTTACTATGTTTTCATTCTTTGATTGCAAAAAGGGTTTCCAGCTTTTTATAAACATTCTAAATTTGATGACCCACACATTTCGTGACAGCCTATTTGAGGGCCATCAATGGACCAAGTATCTACTCACAAAAGTTTGAGGGAGAGTTCACGATATGGAACGTCGAATGGAGGTGTTCTTTAAGACTGACTTTGAATTATTACTAATTATGGAAAATAATTTTGTAGCACCTAAAGACAAGGAAAAGCATCTCTAGACGAATGTGAGACATACTCAATAAATTCTCAAATAAATGACTCTCTTTCCTTTTTTCACAATGACTATCAAAGCATAAACAATATCGTTATGAACTCCTCAACACTTGATGAATTTGAGAAAAAAAATGATGAACCAGGTAACAGGTGAACCTGGGGCGACCGACCCGACCCCACGAAAGTTTCCCATCGACCGCTAAGGTAAATCGAGAAGCACTCGCAACGGGCGATCCAGAAGCTCAACATCCTAGAGTTCATCCCCTATTTGAAAAAAATCTGCAAAATATGCCATAATTTGGGATCGAACCGTGGATGCCTGAGATGACGACTAGTCGTCTTTCCACTGCACCATAGCCTCGGGGGCAACACCTAATGAATTTGAGTAGTCATGGGAAGAGGTTATCAAATGTTTCGATTTGAAAAAAAAAATTTGATTGGTTGTTGTTGATATATGAATTATGTAAAGGCGAGTCTCATTATATTATAGCCATGCATTTTATGCTGAAACGCAATGTAGTTAGAGATCTGAAAGCTTACATTCATTTTTCAAGAAATATGTCTAGGGTAAGAACTCATTGATGGATTTTATTACTCATTTTAATAGGGCATTGCGGCACCAAAGACACAATGAGTTAGTTGCTAACCATATTGATATGAATGTGCATCCATTGATTAAGACAAACTAGCCAATAGAAATCCCAATGGTTTGGTTGTACACAAAAAAGAAATGGTTGGTTTTTCAAAGTGAAATGAGTAAGAGTTATGGTTATTAGGTGCAAGAAGCATCTATAAGGGTTGAAATAACCATTTATCATGCCATGAATTTTCAAAGTTGTTCTTCATCAAAACCAAAGGTGTTCACACATGATAAACAGAGGGAGCACATATCCTATAATGGTCGAAAATTTGAGTTTTAGAGTATTTTATGTAGGCATATGTTGGTTTTTTTCCATATCAACCAAGTATTTCTACTGTCTGATAAGAATATACTCAAATGATGGACAAGAAATACAAAGGTTGGAGCAATATAAACTTTGGGTGAGCAAAATTTCATTAATAATCCAGAAATACTTTTGATGTCAAAACACTCGAGATTATCCTATAAAGCTACTGTATTAATTGATGATGCATCTTTGACTGATGAGGAGACAAATTTCTTAGATGAACAAATTAATTGTATATAAAATAAAATTCGAGAGATGAACATTAGAAGAACATGTGATAATGAATGTCGACAAAGAAAGAAATCCATGGATGGAGCCCCTGATATTGTTGATCCTTCTTTAGTAAGGGCAAAGGATTGTGGAAAAAGATTGAAATCATCAAAGGAGATATCAATCTCAAAGTCCAGTTTGTATCATGGATGCGGTCATCGAGGTGTCTTACACGACAAGCACAACTATCCAGTTTTGCAGCAAGGATAGATGCCCATTAATTCTGCATTTGTATTATAATTCTGTTCCCAAATCAATGATTTTTATTAAATATGATGATGTATCGATTGCCAAATCAACTACTAAAGAAAATTATCATAACAATGACGATGAGACATACGAAGAAGATTTGACATCTATAATTGGTACTATCAAAATTTTATTTTATTTTATTTAGTGGTTTATTGAGAAATTTCATGGTTTATATTTGTCTTTATTGTTGCAGATTCTAACAATATGCCCTTTAAGTGATGAAGCTTGGTTTACCAAACTCTTGGTGAGTGATTATTGTTGGTGCAGTTTGTACTAATGATGAAACTCAAGTTTTAAAGTATGACAAATAGTTAAAGTTGGAGTATATTTGTCTAACTTTTTACCAAGTGTGTAGAATTGAAAGGCTTAGGACTTGACATCAGGCTGAACTCGAGGTAGGTTGATACCTGAAAGGAAGTCTAGTTGGGTCCGCGGGCTCAACAACTAGCTAAAATCCAAGTAGGTTGATACCTGGTATAAAGTCTAGCTGTATCCGCGAGACTTGACAGCCGGTTGAAGTTCAGATGGAGCATCTGACAAAAAGACCTGGTGGGTGAAAGAAGCCTAGTAGAAGTTGCAAATGGTAAGTAAGGTAAGTCACTGGAGGAGAGATCTAGTGAGGCGCAGTCCATCTTAAAGACATTTTGGAGATCTAAGCTAAGGCTTTAACTAGATTCTAGTTTTGGAAAGATAAAATCTAATTAATACTGATCATATTTACCCTATTTATAAGTGTGACAGTTCTATTTTGCATGGTATACTTTGTTTCTGACTAACGTTATTTTGCATGGGCAAAACTGTAAAAAGAGCCTCGGATGAACAATGTCCAAGGTGTCTCTAATCTAACTGGAGGCATCTCAATTCATACCAAGGGTGCCCTAGATGGATTGAGTGCGCCTCCGCACAGAAGCAGCGAAGATAAGATTTCAGCTAAAGTGAGACACCTCAAGTTGGGTTGAGGACCTCATATCAAAAGTAAGACATCTCATGTTAGATTAAGCCCGTCTTCAATCGGATAAGATGTGCAGGCTTCGAATTTGATCAAATTTGCTGATTGAGGTTGCCTTGATCAGTCTATACAAGGAGGTTTCGAGCAACTCTTCTACAAGAACTTTACAACAAGCTTAAGTGATCTACGACGTTGTCTTCGTGTTGCGACTCTACTATTACTCGATTACGTCCGACTGCTACCGAAAGATCGACACCAACACTCGAACAGATTCGAAAATCTACTATCATGTTGGTAACGAATTTAGTTTTTTGTACTCATTTCTTATATCTACTTAAAGACGGTGTGAGTGTTATACTGGTCTTATTTTTTTTTGTATTCGACTACTCTATCGAGAATTTTTTTGAAAGAGAGATTTAATGAATTGCCTATCGAAGAGGTCTAATGGACTTAGGCCATAGAGCAGTAGACGTTAAAGACTCCGAACCAAATAAACTTTAGTGTTCAACTCTTTATCTTGTTTTCTCGTACGTCTTGCTTAAACTTCTTCTACGTACTCGATTTCTTATAAATTTCAAAAAGATGAAATATTTTAAAAAGATATATGATTCACTCTACTCTCACGTGCATCGATTCTATAGTTATTATAGGCGGATTCACGAATTTGTTGCAGTTGTGTTTGTATTGATTGAATTCAAATATATTATTATAGGTTTAATATATGCAATGTTATGGTTTTATATTGTTGGTATTAACGGGATTTCCTTGAAACGATGCTTGTGAGTTTCATAAAAAATCATGGAACGATGAGGTTATCATATCATCACTTGAATCAACATACTTACTTTCCTATAATAAAAATATTTATTCCATCGATTTCTGGAAGTTGCCTCTATTGTGAGTTTCTATTTTTTTAACTTCCTTGTTTTTGGGGCATTATTATTGTTTACTTTTAGCTATTTTCTTTTAGGGTGTTATTACTTGATGAAATACATAAGGGAGAAACGGTGAATGGTTCACAGAGATATTCACAAAGAGCTTCCTTTGTAATTTTGTGATATTTTGTTTTCTATCTTATGTATACTATGTTAGGAGAGGTGGCTCTGGCTATTATAGCTTTCATATTGTAATAGCTACTGGACCACCACTAGATAAGCCAAAAATAATAGCGGAGGATATATTTAAATTTCTTGTAACTTGAGAAATCCACTTAACTTGAAACGAGTACAATTTAAGTTTTTTAAATCAATTGAGTTTTGGTCAAAACTTATTTATCAATTAGAGGTCTTAAATTACATTTATTTTAGGTCTGGTTGATTTTTAAAATTATAAGGAGTTCAAATATCTTCATTCATTATTGTTTTTATCCTCCTTAGTAGTTGTCTAGAGATTTTTAAATATATAAATTCTTGTTGAATATAAATCGATAGGTGAGAGAAAATGAGAGAGATTTGCTTTCAACTCGCGGAAAAAAGGTTGAATTTATATGTGATTAATATAAAGGATAAAATGAGAAGATTAAATAAATACATTTTTTTTTATAATTATCAAAGTATTGTCTTTTGTTCAATAAAAAGGTATGTGCTTTTGGTAAAATTTGAAATTCAAATCGGTAAAATTGACCAGATCTAAATTTATGTGTAAATGACACTAAATTTTAAAATAATACTGTAAATTTTTAAATCCTAGCATAGAAAAAAAAATGTTGATCAGTTAGCAAATAATCTGGCGTGATCACTTTGTTCTATGAAAATTTTCTATTAATAATTAGGATACATCTGGAAGTATTCGTAGTGGGCGATTTAGAAGCTCAGCGTTCTAGGGTTCGCGACTCATTTGAAAGAAAATTCTTACGAAATATGTCGTAGCTAAGAATCAAACCGCGGATGTCTGGAATAGTAATTAGTCGCCCTACTATTGCAACATAGCCCCGAGAGCTTTAAATCCTAGCACAGAGATGAGTAGAAAACTAGATCAAATTTAATTTAATCTCATTAGATATTATTAATAATAATAGTCTATTAACTCAATTGTGCGAGCTAGATTGTTATGCTAATAATGTGATGGCCACATGTTTACTAATTTTATTTCTATATTTTATTGGTGTTTTTAATACTATTTTTTTTAACAATGATTACTAGAGAATTTAGATTATTTTGATCTTGACACGTTTATGGATAAAAATTAATACAATACATTTAATTTTAAAAATCTAATTCAAATTTAAGTAACAAATTTAACCTCACCTTAATTTATCTATATAAATGCATGAAAACATTAATCAATATTTAAGATTATTTAGTAAGCAATTCTTTATCCAAATCATACCTAACTGAATGTTTAATTAATAAATACTAGTGAGAGTGAATGTTAAGTTAGAGATTATAATTAAAAGTTTTAAATTATTTCATCATCATGGCCGATTTGCTTAGTTAGTTAGAGTGTTGTACTAACATCGTGAAGGTTGCACGTTCGAAACTTATATGGGCCATTTAGTTGTCTATTTCGCCATCCACCCCATACAGTTTAAAGAACTTAAAGAAGCATGAATGATATCTCATTCTTGCCAAAGTTATGATTCTTTGTCAAACTACTCAATCCAAACCATTCAGATCCCTTTACACCCTGTTTGGAAACTTTTAAGTAAGGAATTGGAATTCCGACCGGAATTGAATTCCAATTCTCATGTTTGGAATCAATCGGAATTGAAATCAATTATTATATTTTTACCATTTTACCCTTAAGTAAAATAAAGATGGAAGCAGGGTTGCAGCAGGGTGAATTTAGTCATTTTAAAGTTAGAAGGGAATGGAATTCAATTCCTTTCCCAAATCAGACCCTTTTGGGTCTGATTTATTTTGGGATGTGTGAAGGGAATTGGAATTCAATTTCTTTCCCAATTCCTTCTTAAAATTTGCTACCAAAGAAGGGAATTGAATTCCAATTCCCTTGGGAATTACAATTCCCTCATTTCCAAACAGGCTGTTAGAGGTTCCAATCAAGGAGCACGAAGATCCCAAAGTTTCTCCTTCAAAAATAGGAACCCACAATTAGCTCCAAGATGTTGACCTCCAACTAGAAAGATAAATGCTTAAGTTTGAGAAGACTCAAGCTCAATACGTCTTTAAAACTCACTACGATAAATGATATTATTAAATCAAACGAAACAACAAGATGTGAATCCAAAAATAGATAAAGCACCTAAACAATAAAATAAGTAAGCCTTTCCAAACCAGACAAATACACGACGAGCCCATGCAAAAGATTTAGTTAAGATATGTAAAATTCCACAAAGTATACAAATGACACATAACTATACATGCCCCCCAATTATATTTTCTAAATCATCAACACTAACCATTCACCACATAACTATACATGTCCCCCAATTATATTTTCTAAATCATCAACACTAACCATTCACCCTTCTCTGTCAAAAGGAGATTTGGTTAAATAACCAAATATGAGTCCAGTATATCTCCAAAATAAAGAGCCTTATATATTAAAAGAAAAATCCTTAACAAAATTAAATGAATATCCCAAACGATAGTCATTTTATTTTGATCTTTTCATACGTAATTAAAAAATGAAAAAATATGCTCCAAAAGTCCCGGGTCTGAAAAGCACATAATTAATATCATCATTTTTTACGAGGGCGTGCAACGTTTATAGATCGAATATGCTCCCTCACTTCAGTTGATTAGTACTTTAGGGATGAAGATAATATCCCCATATCCCTCCTTAATCTATTATAGAAATTTAAAAAATCTCTAAATTTAAATTTATATTTGATAACGTCTTTCGAATTCGTCCATTCCAAATTTTCTCCGTGTAATTTCGAATTTACGAAAATAATTAACGATCGTTTATGGCCCCATGACTATTAATGGGCCGTTGTCTTTCGACTACACCGCGTGCCACGTGCGCCGGCGCCGGCGCCGGCGCCGGCAAGTCATTTCCGTCATTAAAATATGCCGACGTGCCCGCTAGCCACTTTCCCTTCCCGAACTGCGGAATCCGTCCCCCTCCGCCGTTTCCCCAACTATAGGAGTTGCGTGCGGACAGAGATCACGCGCCAGGGTGGCGATCCAAGCCCCCAGCTGCCGCGCTCATCCGCGCCCCACACGTGGCATCTCCTCGTCCTCTGACCCCCCTCCCACCCTGTCCCGTCTCCCTGATCACAATTAATACCGTTGCGATGGGCCTCTTTTAAGACGCAGCGTCAGCGTCTGCGACTTATCGCAATCCCCGTCGCGCGCAAAGGTCACACGCAGCCGTCCTCTCGGCTCATCGACCAGTTCGATACCCGCTTCGCGTTTGCGGTCCCGGCGGAATTTGCCAATAATAGATCGTGTAGGTTTCAGAGTAAGAATTAAAATAAGGAGCATCCTCCTCCGTTTCAAATTTCAAATTATGATGCTTCCTCCTCCTTCCTACCTTCGGCTGCCTCCTCTTCTTCCGCATCACTCGAGTCCCTTCCAGAGTCGATTTCGCTTTCTTATCTTGCTTATTTGTCAGCAGCTTCTTCCTCGATCGGCTTTGGCTTCGATTTGAGATCTTTGGAGTTGATCGGATCCGGAGTATCTGCGCGTTGAGGCGGCGATTAGGGTTTCTGCTTGCAGTTCATGGCCTTTGATAGAATGTCGGGGGCAAGCATGCAGGTGGGTCGCCGGAGTGGGGAGCATCGGTTTTACGATGCCTCCAAGGCGAGCAGGAGCCATCATGGCCACCGCCGACAATACATACAGAGTTCGCAGAAATATTCCGGCACCTGCACCTCTGTAGTTTCGCCCTACCCTCCATCTCTTCCCATGGATAAGGCTGCAATGGCGATATCTGACGTCCCGGAGCCAGAGGACCGAGTTCGAGAAGAGGAGGTTTCTAAGAAGACCGGGACAATGACCGCTTCGTGTGTTACCGCTTCTGCCGGTCATCCTTGCAACTTGGAACGTTTCTTGAAGTCAACTACTCCAGTTGTTACTGCTCAATACCCTTCGAAGGTTTGAAAGTCTCCGCCTTCCCTTATCCTCATTTAGTTTAATTGACGTTAGATTGGTTTTCAGATGAAGATGGGAGGATGCAGGGATTCTGATGGGGAGTCTAGGCCTTATTTTGCTCTTGCGGACCTCTGGGAGTCGTTTGCTGAGTGGAGCGCCTATGGTGCTGGTGTTCCTCTTGTTCTTAACGGCACCACCAGCGTGATCCAGTATTACGTGCCCTTCTTGTCCGGCATCCAGTTATATGGTGCATTGAACAGGCCGTCGACTGACTGCAGGTAAAAGAGCTTAACAATTACATTTAAGTTGTTATTGTGAAGAATTCGTAAGGAAACAACCATTTGGCTTTGTTAATTTTTAGTTCTTGTTAGAAATGTTAGTTAGCTGCTCTCTACAAAGTTTGCGATCTTAGTTTGGCATGGACACAGAACCCTGGGCAGCGCTTGTAGGTTGGGCCATATATTATTTCAATAGTCAGAATGATGAGTTGACTAATGTTAGCACCTGTAGGTCTCGTGTCATATATTTTTCAGCCTCTCATTCATCAAAAAAGCTACCTCTTTGATGTAAACACATGATAAAATGTTCATTTAAATGTCTAGATTGAATAAAATACAATTGAATTGGTCCATTTGTCGTCTGAATTCCTTGCCAAGAGTATTTATTCATCTATTGGGTAAGTAAATATCTTAAACAACCAACACTACCCTTCGTCGTCACCCCATAGTATCTGAAACAATAATAATTTTATTCTAAAGCTTTCGTTCAAATTCTTATGATCCTCAATTGGCTGGTAGTACTGTTAGAATACAAATAGAAGCTACTAATACTACAATATGGAAATTGAATGACATACAGTGTGACTTGAACTACATATATAATTTACTAAAATTATTAGTTGGAATCATCTAACTTGTCCAAACGAATGGCATCTGTAGTAACTTGAAGGATTAACAGTTTATTTTAGTGTCATAAGTATAGTCCCGTCATCTGGAAACTGTTTCTTTCACGTTTGGAATCAATAACTTGTTTGCTACATAATATGTGCTAATAGGTTACTAATAGGGGTACTACTAATCTAAAAAAACAATTAATCTCCACCATAACTTGGAGTGATACACCTGTGCTCAATGCTAGAGTTTTTGCTACATGACCTGTACTAATAGGTTTTTAATAGGAGCTACTACTGATCTCAATACAATTGACCTCCACCATAAGGAGTACACCTTAGCTCGCCTTAAATCAGTTCCCACGTTTTGAGTTGATTCTAAGACACGGATTTGGTAGCTTATTCATTACACTCTCAGCTTTCGGGAATTGCTTAGTGATTTCTGTGAATGTGTTATTGGCCATCATCTTGTGCAAAGGGAGAAACATGTTAGCTGCTTTTAGCAATGAGTTGCTGGCATATGCTTGCTGAGTCCTACCTCAATTATTTGTTTCCAAACTTGTCATTTCTATTGATTTTGTCTTTTTAGTAGTTCCATTTCTGACATTCAGCTATGAAAAATAATTTAATCATATTTTTTTTATTTATGTGCAATAAAGAAATTACCACTTGCCTTTCGTCGACTGAAGTTTAATTAATTTATTGAGTGATGCTACTATATCTTGTTTGAATTTTCCTATAGATTGTGGAAGGAAATTTTGACATTTATCCAATTTCTCCTATGACTACTTGAATGAACACTGAGAGTTTTTATTTTTGATGTTTGACCTTTTAATCTAGGAAGAATTCAATATACATTCTGTGTAAAGAATACTCTTACTATGGATATAATAAAGGAAAATCTTTGCCTGTGAGGAAAAATTGGCTTCCATATACATTGCATGGAAATTTGGGAGTCCTTAATAATTGACTCTCTTTTATTTTAGATTTTTGTGAATTGATATGCTTCTTTCGGCTGTTAACTTAGCAGAAGACCTGGCGATGAGAGTGATGGCGACAGTTATTGGGATTCGAGTAGTTGTATAAGTAGTGACCGTGAACATGAAAAGGAGTTCAGATACTCAAAAGCATGGGATTCAGAGCATGTTGCCGCAAACTTGTCCACAAGTATGCATAGTCAACATTGGGACCGACTAGAGGGATCTTCAAGTGATGATGGGGATTGTGGACATTCACAGTCTGACTTGTTGTTTGAATATCTTGAACAGGATCCACCATTTGTTCGCGTACCATTATTTGATAAGGTTTGCAGTTTTGTGACCTTATGAATCTAGGTTTTTGGTTCCTTTTTTCTTTGATCTTGTTTTTGATGTTCTGCCCAATGTGTTCCTACAGATCTCAGATCTTGCAGGTCATTTTCCTTCTTTGAAATCTCTTAGAAGTTGTGATCTACTTCCATCTAGCTGGATTTCAGTTGCATGGTGAGGTTTGCATTATTTGAGATTCGGTTATGGTTTGCATTAATGAATATTGATTTTCTCTGGCGTGAATTTGTTTAGGTACCCTATATATAGAATACCAACTGGCCCAACATTGAAGGATCTAGATGCTTGTTTTCTGACATTTCATTCTCTTTCTACACCAATGAAAGGTATTGCTTTAGTATTTTACTATTTTATGTTCCCTTCTCTTCTACGTTCCAATTGTTCATAGATGGTACTATATTTAAGCTGGCCATGGAATATTATTATAGTTACAAGTGTTCTTTGAATTTTGCTTTTTTCAATGTCCACTGCTTTTGAAAATCATATCAGTATTAGTTGCTCATCTATTGTTGCATATTTAATCTGGCCATGAAAATCATGTGTTTTTGCTTTTGCAGTATCCTACATTATCCATGGTATTCTATTAATTCAGGTTACTCAGTTCTCATTTGTTTGGAGGGAAAACCGAGAAGTGGATGGTTAACAAAGAGGATTAAATTTTTAATATTTTTCATCCTTGCCAAACAACATCCATCTAAACAATCGCCCATGATTATGAAGTGGGATGGCTCGGTCAGGTTGCATGGCCCAAGCAGCTCGGTCGAGCTGGTTGATATGAATTCCGTCAGTTGGACTAGATGAGTTGCAAGTTGAGTAGGTCAAGCTGGATGGATGTATGTGCTAATTGGGCTGATTGGGTTAGGCAACTGATCAAATTGGGTGGGTCAAGTGGGCTTATTAGACCTGGTGGGTTGATCTAGTTGATCAACTAATTGGGCGTGTTAGGTAGGAATTTTGGATTGATTAGGCATAAGCCTTTCAAGTTGGTTGGCTAGGCAGGCAACCTGGTCGATTGAGCCGTTAAGTTGGTTGAGTCGTGTGCGTTGGTTAGGTCAGTGGTGAGCCGGTCAAGCATCTTGTTGAATTGGATGAGTTGGTGGGGCCAAGTAGGTTGGTTAGTTCTGGTGAACTGGGCAGGTCAATTTTTTTGGGTAGGCCATGTGAGTTGGTCGGGTCAACTGAACTAAGTTAGACAAGCTAATTAGGCTTAGTGAACCAAGTGGGCTCAGCAAGCCAGCCATGCCAACCAGTCAGGTAGCTTAAGCAGGTCAAATAGGTTGGGCAGTCTAGGCTATCTATCCAGTTGGTTCAATTGAGCCCGTTATTCCAGTGAGTTGGTTGGTCTAGTCAGTTCAAACAGTTTATTGGTGTGATTGAGTTGGTCTGGCCAAGCAATCTGGTTTTTGTGGGCTGTCGAGCAAGCTGGACAATTGGGCGATTTAGAGGTCTGATCGATTTGTGTGGATTAGAAGGTAGGGTATGGGAAGTTTAGGTCAGGTTGGTAGGTTGGATGGCTTAGGGCCTTCGGCAGGTTGGACATGGGCCTAGTGGTTGATGAGTCAGATGAGCTCGAATGGATGGAGCTTGTTGGATCTATTCAGCATGAGTAATGTACAAGTCATGAACCCGTCTTTTTGAAGTGAAGAAAGAGCATCTATCTATTTTTTATTCATCCTCTTATGGTAAATTCAGATAGACCCTTAATTTTAGACAATCTCGATGGATTCTATAGCTTTTGTCTGCACTATTTATTTGAAAATCTATTCACAGAAGACAGAAGAGGCATGTTTGTATGCTTTACTCTTTTTGTGTATCAGATAGTTTACCTGTTGTAGCTCTTTTTAAGTCGCTTTTTCAATTAATGTAGGAAAATAAAATTTAAAAATAATAACATGCACATCAAATCCTTCTTATATCCCTCTACCAGGAGAACAATTGTAGCCAAAAAAAAAAAAATTGTTCATCTTAGGTGTCTCTCATAGTCTATCCTCAAGTTATGTGAAGGGAGGTAAATCATGGGGTTAACTTATAGTCGACCGCCAAGTGGTTAGGAGGTGGAAGGAATTTTTTTCCCAAGGATATACGCCTATCGGGAATTGATCCCTCTGTTAGGAGAACAAACACTTTGCTAGGATTGCCTCTTCTATGTCTATGTTCTTGTGTAGCAACATTTTATACAATTGTAGCACCATATGAGGGTATTTTTCTCTGGCTTCATCGGGAATCGACCCATTATTTATGCAAATCTACCATATTGCGCTCTCCATTTGGAGAAAAAATTCCTACAAATGTGCTATAGTTGGAGATTGGATCGCGGATGCCTGGGTAACAATTTGACACTCTTTCGCTGTATCAGGAATTGATCGTTGCCCATTTCTACAAATCCATCATATAGTGATCAACTCGGCTATGTCTTAGGGGCTTGCACAATTTATACAATTTTTGTAAAATATCATATGTTGAGCCCGGGTGTCTCACACAGTCGGTCCCATAGTATAGAGAAGTAAATTAGGAAAGTGAGCAGGTCGTCTCATGGGAGGGTAGTAATGCATTTTATACAATAACATAGACATTTTATACAATAACATAGACATAGAAGTCAATGATATAGCGAATAGATTTGCTACTATTTTATAGCGCATTTAATATTTCTTAATTACATCGTAATGATATCAATTATCGTTTGTCTAGTGTACATAAATATGCATATGTTTGCTACAGTTTGTCTTGGTTCCATCTTGAGCATGCAAGTTGTTTAACTTATTGCGAGTATCGAAAAACATCATCTGGAAGCTTGCTTTATTGTTTAATGTCTGAGTGAACTAATCCCTCTCCGAATGCAGAACGTCCAACTGCTGTGCCTCAAGGGGTGAATGGTGTTCCCATGGTCAACCTACCTACTTTTGGGCTTGCGTCCTACAAGTTTAGAGCATCCATCTGGACCCCTAATGGTGGAGCGGAGTTCCAACTGGTGAGTTCCCTCCTCCAAGCTGCAGAAAATTGGGTGCGGTATCTAAATGTGGATCACCCAGACTACTGTTTCTTTGCCTCACGATGTGCCTACCGGAGATAGAACTTGTGACGTTGGTTTTACTCCAACTCCACGATGAACAATAAGTTGGATCAGAACTCGATGAGAAAATAAATTGAAGAAAAGTTGATTTTAAAGGAAAAAGACGAGAGATCAGCCAGTGAAAGGAAGGGTGGTGGTGGTGGACTCTGAGTCTTCTGATGAAGCCTCATTTTTGTGCTTTGTATGCACAGATTCCCTGAGAGGGCATGGTTTTTTTGGGATATCCTGATCAGTATACAAGACTTCTTGGCTACATGAACACCTGACCTCAATTCCCGTCTTTTGCTAAGATTATTGTAGTGCTCCCGGACCCGGTTTTGGCTTCGGTCTTGGATGGGTAATTATCAGAGGTTTCAGAGACGCCTATGAAGGTCTGCCTGAACAATCTTTTTAAACTCATGTTAAAATTACACCGTTCTTTTATAAATTATTTTTGAATCATAAGCGAAGTTTTGTCCATGAATTAGAGTATATTGTAAAGCAATCATTTCTAGAGATCTTGATCTATTTGTGGGGTTGTATGATGGTCCTATCATCAAAGTATTTTAAAAATGACATCAAATCCTTGCAGACAATTTGACAAAAACATTCATCTAAAGAATACACCAGGGCTCCAAGAACAAATCACAGTGCCAGCGACTAGAGCAGAAATGCACTCACTGGAATGTTTATGAACTGCAATACTTCAATACAATACAAAGTAAACATGCACTTAAAAGACAACCTTCGACGAGTAGAGACTTTCTTGCTATGATCACAACAACTATCAGATTCCTTAGAATGTGATATATATATAGAACAAATTACACAGAAAAAGAAAGAGCAGACATGACAGCTTCAAGCATTTGCCATTTGCATTTCGGTATTTATTTTTCAGCTAATTCTGCCATTCCAACATCGCCCTCATTTTGGTGCTTTATCCATCCGCCTGTGTTAGCCCTGGAGTATTTCCAGTAGTAAAGAAGCGATGCCATCATGTTAACCAGCACAAACGCAGCTCCTGCCGCAAAGACTCCCTTGCGCAGATTGGCACATGATGTTAAATCTTTCTTGAGAAAATACCCCACATACTTTGTATGGTATGCATTTCGTGCCGATGCTGCAAGAAGACAAACTTCCGCCACAAGAAAACTTATCCTGATAGAAAAGAAGGATGTGATGAGACTTAAGTAAGCAGCTACACATGTGAGACATGTTGCAGCAGTGAAAGAGTTAAAGTGCTTAATCAACTAAAATTTTAGTTGGAGAGAAGATGCAGTTGATTGACTAGGTTATTAAACAGCATTTCTAAAAGCCAATTCGTAAAAATCATCATTATGCCATTTGTTTATTCCAACTTTTTAAATTAACTATATAGATTTTATTAAGTTCTTTGTAAAATCAATTAAATTATATCTATCTTATTACATTAATTAATAATTTCTACATCCCACCTTTCTCTCTTATACATTCGACTCTTCCACCTATCTATACCATCTATTCTCCCATTTTACCATCTATTAGAGTTATATCTTTGATATTAACAAGGGTGCATATCATGAAAATATTATAATAAGGTATAAATTAACTGACTAAAATGCAGAAGAATTTTGGAGTTTAGAATTCCTTAAGTCAACTAAAAGACAACACAAAATAAAGTCTTATTTTACAAGATAAAATGATGGACATATAGAAAAGAACGTACAAAATATTAGTACAGCAGGAACAAAGATGTTCTGATAGATGCATTACGTTATAAGAAAACATAAAAATTAAAAGGTTACCGAGTGAATTTAGGTGTAGTAACATAGATAAGAAACCAACATTCAAATGGTTTTAAATGACCGAATAAATTCTATAGTTGGCCAAATTAAATCGATTAAAGTGGGAAGGTGAGAAGACTAAAGTCCCAAGTAGTGCTAGCAATATAGTCTTGACTAAAGTCAAAGGGCAGGAAAAGATCTAAATGTAATCAAATACAATTACTTTCTCACTTGTGGTGTTGACACCAGAATGTATATCAAGATTGTATAATGCTAAAAATCTTAAGTTTCACTTATCAAATTGTTTTCTAAAATTCAGAACGACATCATTTAGTAGCGTCAAGGTTAGCTTAGTAGATAAACTGCCCAATTAAACCTATCAACTTCAACAAAGAATCTTTAATAAATGAAGCAAATGATGGGGATACTTGCTGTTTTATTACTTCTTTAAAAAATTTAAACTATTTCAAATGACATGGATTGACCTAGTTTCAGCTTTTTAAATTCTGGTATCACACAGACGGACCATTCCACTAGGTGATCTAGCCACAACAAGAGTTCAAAATCAAAATCTTAGGCAAACCAACACATGATAAAACACCTAAAAAGAAAGACAAGCATGGGCAGGCTTCAAAGTATGTCTACATCCATAGAGAAACAAGATAAGAGAACAAAAGTACAATAAAAACATATCAATGTCCACACGTTGTGCAAGAGCCTATTGGTATTTCATATATTCTCTCAATACTAATGGAAAAAAGTAAAAAAAAAAGGATCATTTCTAGCACTCCACTTTGAAGAACTCTCACCAGGAGAAAAGATCATATTCTCTAAGAGCCTCTTGCCTCCCACAATCTCCAAACGCACCCCAAGCATCTCCTAGGATATGAAACACTCCACCAACAGGAATTTGAAGCCCTTGTGAAATTTCATCTGTCACTGTGCTGAATTAATGAAAAACCGATCTCGAAAGCCTAAGTTAGGGTTTATTTGGCACTATTGGGTTGACTGACACCACACCAGATTGCTAGCCCTGGATTGAGCCAAACCCAGTTGTTGGAACACTGAATATCTGATTGAATCACCACCCAATCCACATTACCAGAATTATATTGAAACTCTTTTGTAGTTCGGCATATTCCTAACTAATCCAAGTCAAAATAAGCCTCCCTTTCTATTTCTACGGTTGCATACCCTACCAATCCTGATATATCCACAGATTTCCTCTTCCTCCCACCCTTCACAATCACAAAATCACAATAATATGTAGAAACAATCAATATCTAAATAAAAGTCCAATTTTGATTCAACCTGGTAATAGGAATCACTACCTCTGGATGCATTTCAGAATTTGCCTTGAATGAAGATTCCACTTATTGCATTTAACAGCAGCAGATATACAACGTAGATCCTTTTTCCCCCTCTGGTCTTTCTAGGAAGAAAATTGGTCATAAAATCTGTGCACAATTTGTGTGGTGGTGTTTTTAGAAGTGAACATGAGATACATCCACATCACGCCCCCATTTTTTTCTTATTTTTTTAATGAAAAAAAGCCTACGGTAGCAGCAAGCTGTTGCAAGGCAATATGGATAAAATATGTGTATGTTCCTCCACAGCATGTGTTTGTGAGTTTGTTCTGCGACTTTATCTTGAAGAAATGTTTACTCAACAATCAGACGAATCACAAAAAACATCTAAGCACACTTCTCCATCTACAAATAGAAAAACAGTAACTCGATGGCTAGACGCCTAAAAAAGCGTATGCACAAAGAAGAGGTAAAATTAATTCTCCAAAGCGAAAAAGGGAGAGAGAGAAAGAGGAGGAAGGCGAAATGGCGAATACCCACCAGGAGATGACAAAAGTAGAGACAACGCAGGTCCTGGAGCCGCCTGCAGCGAGTCCTCGCCCGCAGCAGAGACAGCGGGTGGCGGCGCTCACAGTCACCTGGGTCAGCAGAATGAGCACGAACGCTGAAAGTCCGTAGGCCGTGGAGGCGTCCGAGTCATAGAGGCAGTACGTCCTATCGTCGTACTCATCGGCCACCACCTTGCCCTAGATCGCCACCACCGACACCATTAGAGATCAAACAAGAAAAAGAAAAAAAGGTTAAAGCAACGAAGGGGCGTACAGTGCTGCGGCGCATCTCGGCGCCGATGGCGAGGACGAAGGCGAGGGCGTAGACGAAAACCAGGGCGACGGCCACCGCGATGGAGAGCACCGCCATTGACGGTCACACAACCGCCGCCACCACCGTTCGATTGCGTTTGGTAAAGTTGGTAAGCTTGCTCTGGAAACTGCTTTATGCAATCATACCTCAAATAGCGGCACGGTTCGTGATCCCGTAAGTAATTATGCCTTAATCTCACACTGTGGAGTGAGTAGAACTAATTGGAGTATAAGGTAGAAATTAAAATTATTAAGAAAAGTATTATGCTCAAGTAAAAAAAAAAAAAAAAGTAACATCGTAATTATAATAATTTTTTAATGAATTCGGGGTTGTAATTTTCTTAAACCCATAATATTCGGTGACAATTAAAAATGTATATGTTAATTGCCACATCATTTTTTAAAATTTTCTTCAATAATTAATGCACCCCCAACTTATATTACAAAAATTATAAAAAATATAATGACATAATTTAACCAATAAATAATATAATATAATATTATTAAATATGTTTTAATAAAAAAGATATTAAATTATTTAAATATTTTTTCAAAAAAGTCAAAAAATACTTCATCAAATATTTTATATAAAAATATCCTTTATTCCAATATTATTATACCACTAACAAAATAAAAAATTAATTATTTTATTTAATTAAAAACATTATATATAAAATTCAATTATATCAAAATAATATTTAATATTTAATTACAATTTTTAAATTTTGTTAAAATTATTATAGTTGTTATTTAATTGACTTTTATAAAATTATAATTGAAATATAAAACCTTAAATTTTAAATTCTAATATTATTATAACAACTATTGAATAATTGATATAACAACTACTCATTCACTATTACAACCTACAAAAACAAATATAAAATTAAAATTCTTATAATAAAATATTATTATATTAAAATATTCTTTATCAACTTAGTTAAAATTATTTAAATTTTATTAAAATTACTTTCAAATATTTTTAATTAGTTACTATACAATTACAATTTAAATTCTAAAATCTTAATTATACGTCCTAAATATTATTATATCAAAATATTTTTTTTAATTTAATTAAAATTATTTTAATTTCATCTAAATCATATAAATTAAATTTATTTTAAAATAATTAATAATATTATATTAACAATTTTAAAATAACTACTATATATATATATATATATATATATATATATTATAACAATTAATCATAACTAACAATACTACAATAATCATAGACACTGTAAGAATAATGTAACCCAACACTAACAACTAATCTAAATAGTTAGGGCTCGCTTGGATAATCAAATTATCTAAAATTTGAATTTTTTTCATCCAATAAGAATAGACCTAAGAATATTGATTATTTAGATTGACTTCTATAAGTATCTCTCAATTTATTCCGATGGTTGATAAAATTTTTTCATAAAATCGAATCGATTCACTCTAAAATTAATCACTTCGAAAACTTAAATATCTGATATCAATTTAAAAAAATAACTCTAAACCTATCCTACGTGATAGTAATTAATCATAATTACTATAGAAATATTAAAAATAATAATATTCTAAATAAATATATAACAGCGATTTACTAATTCCTTCCTCTCTCTCTATATAGATACAATAATATTACCTTAGTTATCTATGTATATATATTTTTTATTTTTTAAAAAAATTTAGGTTGAGTCTTTAGGTTTGAATTATAATATTTAAATTTTAAAAAAACTTGGTGGATGTAAGGGGGGCCGCCCCCTATTACCGAGTCAGCCCCCTCTTTGGGCTTAGTGAGGGATGCGCATGCGATTAACTCCCTAATATAAAAGAATATTACTCACTCAATCTTGTGTAGTTCACTTTGTGATGAGTATCAAATATATATTTTTTATTATCTTTCTAGAACTTAAGGCTTAGAATTTAGGTTTAATTTTTAAATTTTAAGGGTTGAATTATAATATTTAAGTTATTTTTAAAAATAAAATAATTACACTTATGATATGTTTGGGAGAAGATGAGGGGCGGTGTAAGTAAGGGTAATTTTTACTCTCCCTTATCCCTCATATGACTTATTGTTTTACATTCCAAATTGGGAGGTAAGGAAGTTACCTTTGTTGGGGTAATTTATGATCCGGAGTGACCATGTAATTTGATATTTGAGTAAAGGGTTTAAGTTAGGTTCACCCTTATGTTTGATGTGTGTATTTGAGTGTGCAGGTTTGCAGGATACACATGGCAGCTGGACGGTTTCGGGTCCGGTGAAGGATGGTGTGAGGAGACAAGCCGTGAGCTTGTTTGCATCCGAGGGACCATAGACAAAGCAAGAACGATGAGCCGAGGGAAGCGCACTTCGAGGCATACGCGAAGGATGACATGGGGAGACGAGCAGTGGGCTTGCATGCATCCGAGGGATGAGAGCCAAAGTCAAAGAAGGCTTGAAGGAAGCAGGTCATGACTGCTGGATGAAGGGTCAGCTGAGTCATGAGGGTTTGAGTGCTGAGAGAATTGTACTCGGGAAGGGAAACCCTAGGTTTAAGGGTGGACCAATCGACTGATGCTTGGATTAGTCGACTGATGAAATGCACAGAAAGATTAGTCGACTGATCCTAGGATCAGTCGACTGATGGCGGCAGGAATTCGAATGTTGGGTTGTAACATTCGAATCCAAGTTGGACTAGTCGACTGGTAACGGTCATTTCAGCCAAGAGCTCTATTTAAGAGAGCTCGGTTTTGGCTGAGAGTTCTTGACGAAATAAGCTTGGTTAGGGATTATTAGTAGTCTTCTAATGCTCAGGTATTGTCGAGGGTTTGTGGCGAGGTTTCTCCACCCACAAGAAGCGACAAGAGCTAGCCGGAGGTCTTCTGGGGACTCATCCACCGACGAATCAGGATTATCCACCTTACGGACAACTGTGAAGTAGGAGCCTTATCTCCGAACCATGTAAACGGCTTGTGTTAGCGTTTGTATTTATTTGTGTTATTAGTATTTTCGCTTGCGCACGCTAACATTGTAGGAAGAAACCGCGATCGAAGTGGGTGATCGGCTATTCACCCCCTCTAGCCGTACGTCAAGGTCCCAACAAGTGGTATCAGAGCAAGGTTCGCTCATCTACGGACTAACCGTCGGGAGAGCAAAAGAGCTAAAGGAAGATGGATTCGGAAGGTCCGCTAGGATGGGATATTCGGATCCATACGACCGAAATAACTTCGATTATTGGAGGAAGCAATTGGAGACGTGGTTCCAAATGGATTGGGACCATTGGACCGCATTGGAGGTTCCATTTGAAACTCCAATGGACAATAAGGGAAAACACCTTCTATTAGGTTCTGGGATGGCTAGAGAGGGGGGGTGTGAATAGTCAGCCACCAAAACTTTGCTTCTTTTCTTTTTGCACTTAGGTTAGTAGCAGAAATACAAAACAGACAGAAAGAAGAAGAACAGAGACACAAACGTTTACAAGGTTCGTGGATAACTTGCCCCTACTCCTTGGCGTGCCCGTGAGGTGGGTGATCCCTTGATCTTCGGCAGATCAGACCCCGGAATAAAACCCGCTAAGAATTTCTCCTTCTCGGTGGAGTAACCTCTCCACAGACAGTCTCAGAAGTAAATCAAAATAAGCACGGGAGACTTGATAAGAAGCTTACAGATGCAACCTTAAGCACAAGCACAGAAAGATCAAGCACGAAGAAGCTGAATACAGAGCACAACACAACTCAACACAAGACCCTTCACTCAGTTCTTTGTTCTCGTTGTTGTGTCTCATTCTCTCTGCTTCGCCAACCTCTTCTTCTTAACTCTTTCTTCTGCATACACCCAGGCGTAACCCACTGACCCGCTCTGAGCTCACTGAAGTCCTCTCCAGCTGAAGCTTCAGGTGAGTCGTCACCCACTGACCCTATCTGAGCGCTCAGCCTAACTCCTCAGTCGAAGCTTCAGGTCGTCAGGTGTCGTTGAAATCTGCAAGTGTATACCAAACAAAAAGACACCAGAGAAAGTCACCCTTGACCCTTCTTTTTGCTCCTCCATTTGACTCTGCACACTCACAGGTTTATTAGCGAAGCAAATCCGAAGCAAATCAGAAGCAAATCAGAAGTCTGACAATCATTTGAATTAAAGTTCTGAGGTGCTGATCGGTCACCCTGACCGATCAGACACCCTCCTGACCAATCAGACTCAATTCGGATCGATCCAGTGAAATTCTGATCGGTCTCACTGACCGATCAGAGACAGGGGATCGGTCACCAGATCGATCCCTAACTTTTACTGGTTAGGCAGTCAAGGCACTGATCGGTCAGCTTGACCGATCAAGGAAGCGCCTGATCGGTCAAGCAGACCAATCAGGCTCCTACTTGATCGGTCCAGGCATACCCTGATCGGTCGTACTGACCGATCAGAGTCTTTCTGTGAACCCCACAAAATGTTTCTGATCGGTCACCTGACCGTTTAGAAAACCTTTTGTTTCCTCAAAAACTTTCTGGATCGTCAACAGACCGATCAGACATCCTGGATCGGTCCTGTGACCGATCTAGAATCAAAGGAGTTTGTGCCAACTCCCTGATCGGACTTCAAACCGATCCAGCCACTCTTTTAGACCCTGAGTCCAGAGAGCAGGCTCCCCTGCCCTCTCTGACTCAGTCTGGTCTGGAGAACGAGCTCTCGAGCCCTCTCCGACTTATCCCAGTCCAGAGAACGAGCTACCTAGCCCTCTCTGACCTAAGTCTGGAGAACGAGCTATTGAGCCATCTCCGACTCATCTCAGTCCAGAGAACGAGCTACCTAGCCCTCTCTGACCAGTACACTAAATGCTCAGTCCCCCGGACCAAGACTTCATGCCCAGCTTTACTCACTAGGACCCAGCTTCACTCACCAGGATTTACTTCACCTAGCTTCGCTCACTAGGATTTCCTTCACCTAGCTTCCCTTGCTAGGACTCAGCTTCACTCACCAGGATTTCGTGCCCAGCTTTACTCACCAGGACTTCATGCCCAGCTTCACTCACCAGGACTTTTGCCCAGTTTCACTCACCAGGACTATTGGACCTTGGATGGCTAGAGAGGGGGGGGGGTATGAATAGTCAGACACACAAACTTGTGGTTCTTTGAGATCTTTCTGCAAACAGGATTAGCAGCGGAAACAAAACAGCAAAAAGAAAAACAGAGAACACAAACCAGACGCTAACTCAGATGGTTTTCAAGGTTCGTGGATAACTTGCCCCTACTCCTTGGCGTGCCCGTAAGGTGGGTGATCCCTTGATCATCGGCAGATCAAGCCCCGGAACTTCTGGATAGAATAGAGCCTCCTTCTCAATGGAGAAACCTCTCCACAACCAGTCTCAAGAATAATCTCAGCATACGCTCAGAAGACTCGGGAGGAAGCTCTCAAACAATAGATACAGTTGGAAGCTTCAAGGAGGAAGGAGTACTACACAGACAACACAACAATCACACAGCCAAAACCTAGCCGAAAACCCTTCGCTTGTTTTTCTGTTTCTTTCTTTCTTGTAGTGTCTACATCGCCAACCTCTCCCTCTTAAACTACCTTCTCCTCATCGCCTAGCTTCGTCAACACCCACTGAACCACAACCTGACCCACTGACTCCACTGAGCGCTCAGTCCATTGAAGACTCTTCAGCTGAGACTCCGGTCAGCCGCCAGCCGCGCCAGAAGCCGTTGAAACCTGGAAACAGAAAACAGACAAACCTGTCACGGTGAAAGTCGCCATTGACTCTTCTCCTTGGTTTGTATTGTCCCTGCAACGTCTGCACACTCAATAGAAGCTTAGCACAGCAAATCAAAAGGAAGCAGCAGAGTAACAGAAGAGATCAAAGCGAAATCAGACGTCTGACAACGATTCAAATTAAAGTTATCAGATACTGATTGGTCACCCTGACCGATCAGTGAGGATCCTGATCGATCAGACTCCTGCCTAATTGATCCAGTGACTCTGTGATCGGTCACACTGACCGATTAGGGATCGTGGACCGGTCACCAGACCGATCCACCAGCTTACTGGAGTTTCTGTTAGTGATATGAGAGAAGTGTCCTAAGGCAATCGCCTTATGATTGTAATCATTTATTTTAATAAATAAATATTCACTATTTGAGTATACATGTTTGTGTATTTGATTGAGATCTTAAACTCATTTACTGAATGTCCGCAATACAATTCACAGCATGAGAGAATTTGTGATGAATTCACAACTAGTGATTATCTCTACATGTGCAATTGTGAAGTATTGAAATTGTCCCTAGTTGATGAATTGATAAATACGGACACTATCAATTTTGTTGAGACTAGCATGTGTTATTCTCTAATCAGCTGATTCTCACTGGCTGGTGACATTGAGATGTCCGGAGATAAACATGAATGCTAGTTAAGGGAACTAGTTCATTAGAGTGACTGGCTGTAAAACTTCATATGGTAGTCTACATATAGATATGTCAGTGAAGTTCTTACTGCAGCTTAAGTGCGATGTTCCTTTGACTTGCGGTGTTCAAGTCATCTTGGTCATGGAGACTTATACTTTGACATCTTAAACAAGCATCTCCAAGGAGGTGTGGACCCAGGATGATTGGATATAAGCCGAAGTGCCCGAAGATGTTTGAATAGCCTACAAAGGATTCACCACTCCTTGCGAGGAGATGTATACCCAAGGCCTATCGTCGGATTGTTACTCGAAACCTCTGGCCAGAGCATGACATGTTCAGAGTATGAATCTCTTAAATACATGAGAGTAATTAGAATCCGTAGGACTAGAAAACGTTACTTGGGCTAGGTGTGACGTAGTCAGCCTAGTGGGGACTGACACACATAGACCATGTCCTGAACCAAGTGGGTATAAGATGGTGAAGGGAATGGGGCACGATTCATTATAGCTGCTGAAGGGTTTCAGAATTGTTTCTGAGGTCAACCGTTGATCTTTCGATTAATTGGAGATCATGATGTACTACTAGGTGCCACTCATGATCATTTTATAATTGATTAATTATAGACGACCAACATAAATCGAAAGCCTATTTAGTCACACGAACTACGAGTAATCCGAGGGATTTAAAACGAGTTGAAAATTAGATTTTCCAATCAAGAGAGATTAGGTTTGGTTGAGCCAAACGATAAGTCGAATCTGAATTTTTCAGAGACGCATCGGAAGCGTAAAATGGCTAAGTCTTTTGAAGACTTAATAGATGAATTAAATAAGTTTAATTCATTAGGGCGTGGCTTGGATGGGCCGGCCAAAGAGGGCCTCCATCCTCTTTGCTTGGTCGGTCATAACAAAGGGAGAGAACCAAGTTTTTGGATCAATTTATAAAATAAACCAAGTGTGGTTTGTTTTATAATAAACCAAGGTTTGGTTTATTTCTTCATGGAAATTAAAATGAACCATGGATTGATTTATTTTATAAAATCAATCATGGATTGATTTACCATGATAAGGAAACTTATTCTATAAGAGCGAAGAGACTTGATTGATTTTTATCATGAATTAAAATATGATTTTAACCATGATATAAAATCAAACTTGGCATGATGGAATAAGTTATTTCATATTTGAGAGGCTTGATGGTTGAGAGGCTACTATATAAAGGACCCAAGGCAAGACTTGTAAAATAATGGAAGAGATGAAGGTATAGACTCTCTCCCTCTCTTTCTCTCCTTCTCTTCTCCCCTTCTTGCCGTACGCCAACCAGCCCCAAGAAGGAGCACCAGCCGGCCGCCCCTGCCCTTTCCCTGCTGACCACCACCTGCTGCCGGAGAAGGAAGCTCCGGCTATCTCTTGGCCGGAAGAAGGTGCTGCCGGAATTAGAGTTTGCCGTAAGGATCTTTTTGCCGCAAGCCTCTTCTTTTGCTTCGCCGGAATTTTGATTCCAGTCATTCTTTTGTGGTTAGTCTTCCGACTTCTCTCTTGGGGTTTCTTGTCGCGTTCTCGGAGAATCTAGTAGTTCTCAAGAACACGAAACTCATGGCTTTGCGAAGTCATCCCGAAGATACTCGGCGTGGACGCGAATAGAGGCGGAGCTTCCAAGGGACGCTTACGGTTGGATCTCGTCCCTTCCTTCGAGTTACGCGAGGTAATACGTAAATTAGTTTATGTTTCTGCAAAATTTTAAATATATGATCATGTCTACACAAGATAAAATTGCATGCTTAAATGTGTGGTTAAATAATTTGAGAAATGATTTATGCTAAACCTTCCGCTGCACGTAATTAATTTTAAAATTACGAACCCGCATCCATGTCAACATGCACCCGGTCCCAATAGTTTCCTCCAGCTCCCACCAGCCAAAGGCACCTTATCGGTCACCTGACCGATCAGGTTGTGCCTTGATCAGTCACAGTGACCGATCAGGTCACCTCTAGACCGATCAGGACCCATCCTGATCGGTCCAGGAGGACCTTGATCGGTCCAAGTGACCGATCAGGGTTCTCCAGCCTCTTTTTGATCCTTTCTTCTGATCGTTCACCAGAACGATCAGAAACCACACAGAAACATTCTGATCTCTCTCTGATCGTTCACCAGAACGATCAAACTCCCTGGATCGGTCACCAGACCGATCTGTTCACAAGGGAACTCGTGCCAACTCCTGATCGGACTCCAGACTGATCAGGTTACTTGGCTGACTCATGCTCAGTCACCTAGGTTCACTCGCTAGGACCTTGCTTCACTCACCGGGATTTCCATCACCTAGCTTCACTCGCTAGGACTCGACTTCACTCACCGGGATTTCAGTCACCCGACTTCACTCACCGGGACCCGACTTCACTCACCAAGGTTTCCATCACTCGACTTCACTCATCGGGACCCGGCTTCACTCACCAGGACCCGACTTCACTCACCGGGATTTCCATCACCCGACTTCACTTACCGAGACCCGGCTTCACTCACCGGGATTTCAATCTCCCGACTTCACTCACCGGGATTCATGCCCAGTCCCTGACCAGGACTTAAGCTGAACTCATCTTACTCATCTAAACTTAAATCGGTGTCAACACCAAAACAACAATCAGGTCAGACTGCATCAACAAGGACTTCATGCCCAGCTTCACTCATCAGTGTTGGTGCAGAATGCACCCAAGTCAAACCTGTGTTTTGATAATGGCAACATAGGTCAAAAGTTAAGTCTTACTTGTTTTCTAACAAGTTACTCAAGTGTGCAGGAAAAGCCCTAGCGAAGGACTGCTAGGCACTGGCGAAGGAATGCCAGGGTAAAAAGCCCTAGCGAAGGACTGCTAGGCACTAGCAAAGGAAAGCCAGAGTCAAAAGCCCTAGCGAAGGACTGCTAGGCGCCAGGCGAAGGACAGCCTGGAACTGAAGCCCTAGCGAAGGAATGCTAGGCACCGAGCGAAGGGCAGCTCGGCATCCAAGACCTGACAAAGGACCGTCAGGCAAAAGTCCAACCAGAGGAACGGTTGGCATCAGGTAAATTCTTCCGAGAGGAGTAGGTGAGGACGCGTTCCCCGTCGAGGGAACAGTAGGCGTCGGTTCGACCTAGGGCTCCATTTTGGAGACCAAAGTCAGAACCAAGACAGCTAAGGTTGTATAAACTAACAAATAAATGCTTTATATTGTTTTCGGACTAACCCTGGATGCAGGACCAAAGGAACGTGTGTCTGCAGCTCAGAGAGCCTCAAAGGAGTGAGGCAGCAGCTGAGTAGGGCGCCCTGAGTGTCTAGGGTGCCCCCAAGGTGAACAAGAAATAAGTAAAGCAAAAAGGAGTTCGGCTAACTACTGGCCGGGGCGCCCTCTGCAGCCAAGGCGCCCTCTGCAGCCAGGGCGCCCTCAGTAGCCAAGGCGCTCCGCGCCTATGCCAGCGAAGCCGATCAACTCTATCCAGCCGAGAAGACCGCGCGGAAAAAGTCAAGCAAGGCGCCCTCAGCGACCAGGGCGCCCTCGGGGTCAAACCTCATCCCTATTCGGGTGGGATAAAGCTTGACCGAGCGAAGTACGGATCGCCTGACACGTGGGGGCGCCCCGACGTCCAGGGCGCCCTTAGGTGCTATAAATAGCACCCCTCGACCCCAAGCTTGAACATCAATTCATTCAATGCCTAAAAGCTCTTCTGCTCTCGCGCCTTACTTCGGAAACTCTCCAAATCGAGCCGACGACGTCCTGCTGCCCCGAAATAATCGATCTACTCCGGACGTCGGTAAAAGAGTTATTTTAAAGTTTACTGTACGTAATTCTAATTCTGTAATCTTTTGTAAACGACTTTGCGCCTGATATAGAATTGCCCAAAGTAAACGGTCAACGACCGTGGGCCTTAGAGTAGGAGTCGACACAGGCTCCGAACCAAGTAAAAATGACTGCGTCTCTGTGTTGTTTTTTTTATTTTCCGCTGTGCACGTGCTCTTAATTTTCAGAAAGAAAAAATACCGATATTCACCCCCCCTCTATCGGTTCTATCGATCCAACAATCAGGACTTTTGCCCAACCCTATGTCAGGACTCTTAATCCGAACTTAACTATCCGATCTCAATTCTCACTCAACCGAACTTAAATCGGTGTCAACATCAAAACAACAATCAGGTCAGACTGTATCAACACCTTCGACCTCGGTATTGGACCAAGGATCAAACGGAGGAAGCGGAGGCGGATAAGGAGGTAACTAGAATTGTATTAAATTTATTACCTCCATATATTGTGTCAAATACAGGAGAATACAAGAATGCGTATGAGCTATGGAGAAAGGTGATAGCTTTACATGAAAATTCGACACAAAGACAAGGAGAAGAGGAGCCCAAGGAGGTCCAAGAGAAGGAGAAGGACCAATCGAAGGTTGAATCAAGTTCAACATACGAAGAGGAGGAGAAAGTGGAATCGTCCACATCCTCAAGTGAGGAAGAAATAAGAGAAGTCTCTACGTCAAGGATTGAGGGGGAGGAAAGACCATCCTCAAGACCAGAGCAAGAAGAAGTCTCCACCTCCACCAAAGCAAAGACAAAGGAGCATATAATTAGTTTCGGGTGCAATCAAATGGGACACTACAAGGACAAGTGTCCATTGGGTAAGAAAAAGGAGGTAAATCCTAAACTCAAGTCAATTTCTTCGAAAACTAACATGGGTTGTAGGGAAAAGAAGGAGAAGAAGCATATAATTTGCTTCACGTGTGGTGAGCATGGACACTACCACACCAAGTGCCCAAAGAAAGGAGAAATCAAGAAATTGGCATACTTGAAGAAATTGGAAAAGAAGAGGAGCTCAAATCAAGGGGGAGCTTCAAAAGTAAACGGGAAGGTAAACCCTTATTTAAAATTAAATCCAATTTCAAATTCTTAATGCTCATTAAGAATAATCATGGATTTAGATATCATGATAAAAATAAGGTTAATGTTGCATATCAATACCCTAAGGAGTTCATGCATCATGATAAACCAAGAACCTTTAGACCTAAGGACCAAGGTATTAATCCCAAGAAGGGGAGACATATGCCTAGGAAGGTGGGTAGATCTAGGAATGTCCAAGGTAGACATATTGATTCTAGGTTTGAAAACCTAGAGAAGGGAAATCAAGCTTTAAGGGCAAAACTTGATAAATTAGAGAAAATCCTAGATAGATTCACTATTGGATCTAGGGGTTTATGTATGGTGTTGGGAAGTCAAAAACCCAACAATGATAGATCGGGTTTAGGATACCGATCTAAGTTCTCCGATGCCAATGAAAAGAAATATACAAGAGTAGCATATAATTATGGCAAGAAGGAGAAGTCCAATAATGATAAGGGAGTGTCATTAAAGGGTAAAAAGACCTTAACCAATGACAAAGTGTCCAAAGTTAAGGAAGTTGAGGTTGTAGGCCAAGAGTCATCGGAGGTACACCGGTGTGACCTAGTGTTTGTTGAATCACCTACGGAGGTGGCTAAGGCTAAGAGCTCAAGGGGGAGCTCTAGGAGCCAAGTTGGGACCCATGGTCCATGGATCCCAGGAGGATTTCTCTCGGAAGTTTAGATGGGTCATAGAGTGTGCCAAAGGAGTTGGAGACAGATTTAAGTCTCAATCCTAGGGATTTGACACATTAGGTTTAAGTATCATGCATAAAATATGACATTGATGTCATATAACATGGAAGTTGGTTTTTGATGTGTAGATGTCATATACCAATGCTAGGGATACATTGTGGTTTGGTATGTGCAAAGACATCAAGAGGAGGTCAAAACTAGGACTTTAGGTCAAGGTTCAATTGAACCATTTAGATAGTTTTGAATTTTGTGTCAATCTTGGGATTGGTCATAGATACATTTTTAAATATATTTTTCCCAAGTAGATATGGGTACCACAAACCTCTCCACAAAATTTAGAAATTTTTGGAGATTTGTGAATTTCTGGTGCATTTCTGAAATTGGGTTAGAAATATTGAAAATGGGATTTTCAGGGTACCAGTCGACTGGTTCAGAGGGCAGTCGACTGATATAGGCTGAAATTATTTTTCAGCAATCGAAAAGTGTCGTAATGATGTAAAACAAGTGTATAATCTTATGGGGGGGTTAATACACTTTGTTTATGATCATTAGATGTTAAAGATCTAATAAAAGGGAAATTGTTGGAGTCCTTTTGATGTGTGGCAAAGGGGCAGAAGTGTTGAGTTTAGGTGGGAAACCAAACACACATTTGCAAGAAATCCTAGGTTAAGGGGGAGCTTAGGTAAAGGGGAGCATTGTTGCTCATTTGTTGGCAAAAGGGGAACCTTGGAAAGGTTCTTGAAAAGCCTTTGTAAGTCCATTGTAGGGGGAGCCTCGGAGAGGTTTTAAAAAGCCCGATTTGGTAAAAATCCTAAGTCTTGGGGAGGTTTAGGTGTGGGGATGCCTTGTGATAGGATTCATGCATGTTTGCATTGCATATGCACTAGCGGTATAAGTCCAAGGTGAAGCCTTGACAACATAAGTCCAAATAGTTGTTAGTATTGTATTTGCTATTTGTTTTCCCTAACTTAAACGTATTGTCAAACATCAAAAAGGGAGAGATTGTTGGGGCAATCTATGGTCCGGAGTGACCATGTATTTTGATGTTTGGGCAAAGGGTTTAAGTTAGGTTCACCCTTGTGTTTGATGTGTGTATTTGAGTGTGCAGGTTTGCAGGATACACATGGACTCAGCTGTATGACTTCGGGTCCGGTGAAAGATGGTGTGAGGAGACAAGTCGTGGGCTTGTATGCATTCGAGGGACCGTGGACAAAGCAGGAACGATGAGCCGAGGGAAGTGCACTTCAAGGCATACACGAAGGATGACATGGGGAGACGAGCCGTGGGCTTGATTGCATCCGAGGGACGAGAGCCAAAGTCGAAGAAGGCTTAAAGGCAACAGGTCGAGGTTGCTGGATGAAGGGTCAGCTGAGTCGTGAGGGTCCGAGTGCTGAGAGAATTATACTCAGGAAGGGAAACTCTAGGTTTAAGGGTGGACCAGTCGATTGATGCTTGGATCAGTCGACTGATGAAATGCACAGAAAGATCAGTCGACTGATCCTAGGATCGGTCGACTGATGGCGGCAGGAATTCGAATGTTGGGCTGTAACGTTCGAATCCAAGTTGGACCAGTCGACTGGTGCTTGGACCAGTCGACTAGTAACGGCCATTTCAGCTAAGAGTTCTATTTAAGAGAGCTTGATTTTGGCTGAGAGTTCTTGACGAAATAAGCTTGGTTAGGGCTTATTAGTAGTATTCTAGTGCTCAGGTATTGTCGAGGGTTTATGGCGAAGTTTCTCCACCCACAAGGAACGACAAGAGCTAGCCGGAGGTCTTTCGGGGACTCATCCACCGACGGATCGGGATCGTCTACCTTACGGACAGCCGTGGAGTAGGAGCCTTATCTCCGAACCACGTAAACAGTTTGTGTTAGTGTTTGTGTTTATTTGTGTTATTAGTATTTCCGCTTGCGCACGCTAATATTGTAGGAAGAAACCACGATCCAAGCGGGTGATCGGCTATTCACCGCCCCTCTAGCCGTACGTAAGGTCCCAACAACCTTCTCTTTCCCTTTCTTTCCTTCCCTCCCATTCCATTAATAAACCTCTCCTCACCCCATCCAAACATAGGGTTAGTGCTCATCTTGTGAGCATCATAAGGTAAATAGAATAACAACATAGGTTCTCTCTCATGCACGCCTGCGAGGATATAATTCTAGGACTTGAGTTGTCTTAAACCAAAATGGCTCATGTACGAGCATAACCTGTGCATCTCGAATGTTGGAACGGTTGGGGAAAAAAATAACCAAGCAAATCAACCACATTTTGCCACCTAAATCCAAATTAACCAAGCAAATCAACCACATTTTGCCACCTAAATCTATTTTGCTACTTGCTCTGCCAAGGATTGGTGACAAAAGACAAAACGCTCACCCCAGCGCCCCTGCTAGCCCACCTCAGAACCAACGCGGAGGAGGTAATTCACGATGACTGAGAAGGTAAGAGATTGGGGGGAGAGACTTTTTACATATGGTGCAGAGATTTACGCCCCACCAGCTCCGTAGCTTAAACCCAAGACCTTTAATGACAATCTACCAATCACTTACCATGTCAGCTATGCTCGTGGGGGTGCTTTGCCAAGGATTGGTGCTCTTATATAAGGAGGACGTGATTTTGAACAAAAGAGTAGACCGAAATACAAAGAAACTTCATCCATCTTTATTCCTTCTCATTTCTTCATCCACCTTTATTCCTTCTCACTTCCTTCTTCTTGTTGTACGCTCCGCTCGACAGTTCTACTCATGATGCCGTTTGAGTACAAATTTAGTTAGTCATGATCAATCTGTGCTTGGTGGTGATCTTGCTTTACCACTATATCTTGTGAAACATGCATTTATCGTAACCTCGAAACACCATCAAAGGGGACGAATATGTTTTAAAGAAATGGTGTCAAATGCAAACCTTAATTTTTCTCTTTTTCAATGGGTGGTCCTGCCGTCAAGCGAGGTGGACTCCCAAGTCGATGATGGGGCACGGCTGGTCGACGAAGGATGGTGGTATGCGACACGCAGCTTGGAGAAGGGCTCCGGCTAGTAACTAGCTCCCCCCAACTCGATTACGGGGCATGGTTGGTCGACGGAGGATGGTGGTATGCGACACACGGCTTGGCCAAGGGCTCCGACTAGTAATTGGCTCCTAGACTGCACAAGAATGAGGATTAGCAACTCATCGGGAAATGCTTCCGGCAAGTCCCTCCGACAGTCAAGTTAGAATCTGGTGGAAAGAAGAGGAAACCAGAAGAAAGGAAGTACTGTAGCCTGAATTATTTTTCATACCTGCGTGTGAGGGATGGAGGGTCCTATATATAGCCGGGAGAGCCGACCAACTCTGTCTCCATTTTTGTCCTATGCGAGGGCAGAAGTCAGTGTACAGTGTCAGTCGGCCAACCGATGCCGCGCTTTTCGACATCTGTAGGTGGCTCCGTAGTACGACTTGGTTTTATTTACCGCGCTTGTCAAAGACCGTACTGAGCCAGTGGGATTTTTGCAATTCTTGACATGAGTGGTGTCAGGTTTGAGTCAGCGAACGCCGGTGCAATCACTATTTTCACCTGCTAAGCGTCAGAGAATCGGTACAAGTACTGACAGGAGAACCTCTAGGAATATGACACAATGAGTCGCGGAACGCTCGGGGGTCTGCCGATCGGCCTCCTCATTGTGGCACCCTCCGGTACTCTCGAATGAAATTTTCTCGCTTAGGGAGTGCAGTAAGGGGCCCCTAAGTTGAGAAGTGCCAGTCGAAATCTGATTGGGTCGGGAGACAGGGTCAGGGAGTATCCCCGACTGGCATACCCCGATCGGGGGTTCTCTAGGGGCTATGACTAGAGGCTCGGGGTTCCCTCCTATCGGCCAGGGTGCTCCCAAACCTCTAGGAATATGTCACACCGAGTCGCGGAACGCTCGGGGGTCTGCCGATCGACTACCTCATTGTCGCACCCTCGTGCCCTCTCGAATGAAATTTTCTCGCTTAGGGAGAGCAGTAAGGGGCCCCTAAGTTGAGAAGCGCCAATCGAAATTTGATTGGGTCGGGAGACATGGTCAGGGAGTATCCCTGACTGGCATACCCCGATTGGGGGTTCTCTAGGGGCTACGACTAGAGGCTCGGGGTTTCCTCCTATCGGCCAGGGTGCTCCCACGTGCTTATCCTGGGGGCCAGGTGGCTTCATAAGCAAAATTGGCCGGGCTGGGCCAACTCGAATGCAGATATTAAGGTCCGTGTTTCCCCTGTGTTGGAACCCAACGCCCCACATCCCTGGGGGTCGCGCCCGTCGGTGTGGATTTTGTGTCCGACCTGTCATCCTAATCTGCCGCGCTGGACAGACTGTGTCTCTGTCAGCTACGGCGGGATCACTGGGCGACCCACACGATCAGCTTGGTAGTCTGGTGGCGCAGAGCTCGAGCACTCAGTAGCTCAGACACTTAACTTCCTCCCGACTTAGCACACAGCAGCATGGGCACTTGGTGCACGACAACCCGCTCGAGCACTTGGCAGCTTAGACACTCGACTTTCGGCTCAACACATAGCAACTCGGGCATTCGGTGTCTTGACTCAGTGCATGACAACTCGCTTGAGAGACACTTTGGCTTCCTACTCTACTCGAAAAGCACTTAGCCCGCTCGGACCTCGCGACACTTAGGACCACTTAGGAGCATTTGGTCAGTGATCCCACTTGGAAGTCTAGTTGGAAGCTCGACAATCGGTGACTCAACTCTGGGCAATCGACAACTCGACCGATATGACCTCATGGCGCTCGGCGCTCTGGCAACCTCCGTCTGGCAACTTGAAATTATCAATTCAATCTATCTCGACAGATAAGTATGAGTTGTTTTATGTAATTTAAATTCAGAATATCTATCTTATAATCGGCCATTAGATTGTGAAATATTTTCCAATAGCTTATAGGAAATCAGACAGAAATAGAGCATAGTCGAGATTATCACCACGGATACACAAATGAGAGTGTAGATGGAGATAGACCAAGCGCCCCAGTCTTTACAAAGGACACCAATCTACCTGAACCTTTTTACAGTAAACAAAGAGTGCAGAAACAGGTTAGAAATAAAAGAATACACACGCATGCGCCTCCTGTCAGCTTGCTAAGTCTTCTATCAGTTCATAGACTAAGCAACCAGGGCGACTAATTGGTACCTAACTGAACATAGTACATGATCATGATCATAAATAATGTACATAAACAGGAGCATCGATCTTAACTGAACCCCTGTTTGACTTCTTTGCTTTGTTTTCAGTCGAAGCCACTCAGCGCAGAGTCAACGATTTCGTATTCCTCAAATGGGTAATCTACTGCGATGCCCTGATCAACTTGGTACCAAGCCAGTGATTCCACTCCACTCTGCTGCATTTCCACATCTGCGAATGATCAAACTACAATGTTAGTTAACCTTGATTCAACTTCAACCTGTTTGTTTTTAATCAAGCAAATTTGGTTCACTGACTTTGGGGAAGAAGCCTCTGGTTAAACAGATCATTGGCCTCTTCCACTCTGTCCCAGTTTTGATATGCCTCTTTAGCCAGATGACGCACGTAGGTCTGCGAGATATTAGAGAATCAGTGATCCTCGTAACTCTGGAGTTTATGAGAAGAATTCTAGTGGTACTTACCCTTTGAGTCGTGTTCAGTTCCTGCAATGTGACAGTGGTATGGCCATGGACAAGCCCCACAGCTTCACATATAGAGTTCAGCAAAAGGGTGCACTGTGATCCGTGGTACAGATAAAGCTTTCCCCCCACAGGGCAAGTCCTGGCATGGGCAACTGTGGCCTCCCACACCCTGTCTGACATTCCAACTCCCAGAATCTGATGCAAAATCTCCATAAGTTCATTGATCACAATTTATGGAACCAGCAATGGAGTAGATAATTGATATTTGATAAGCCATACATCACGGAGTGAGTGAGGTTCTACGATCAACAGCTTCAAGAACTCTTGAACGGAGTGGATGTTTGAAGCAGAGAGTTTCCTGTGGAAAGCTCCGTCTTTTCCGATCCTTTCCAGTCGCCACACTTCGTCGCTGAGAGCTGGTGGATAGTGCTTCCTGTACACTGTTCGAGAGATTGTGATTAGTTGATTGATTTGGATTGGTATGGAGTTAGGGAATTGGTGGTTACATTCTCCTCTGTGATCCTTCACCATGAAGGGCACCGTCATGGCTTCCTTAATCCTCTGCCCGTTGGGGCTCCCGGAGGCGGCGACGACCCTCGCGCCGATCCTGAACTGCCGGCAGCGAATCCAGCTCGAGTTGTCGGTGAAAGAAAGATCGGAGATGACGGCCGAGGCGTCTTTCATGGTGATATTAACGTCCCCGGTGAGCAGTGGCCTCTTTCCCGTCCTCTCCTTGACGATATTCCTCTGGAAGTCGGCGTCGCTCCACTCCGACTGGTCCCCGCCCGGGAAGTCTCCGTCCAACACCACCACTTCCACTCTGACCGTCCACGGAAGCGGCGAGGCGAGAGGCTCTCCGGTGCCGGAGTCGACGATGACGAGCTCCAGCGGCTGGTTCTCCACGCACTCTATCTTGCTGCCGGTAAATATCGGCAGCGAGAGCTGGGTCTTGAATACCAGCGTCAAGCTTGATGCCTCCGCCGCCGCTTCGATGTGGATCGAGTTAGACCTGAGAGGGATACTGTTGAGATCGGGAAAGCTCGCATCTTGGTGATCGTCGAAACGAAGAAACAGGATTAGCACATTCGTATACCTTTGGAACAAGCGCAGGCTATGGATCACTCCTTTCTCCACCTCTTCTTGCACCTAAATCCCATCAGAAAATTCAAAAAAAAAAAGAAGTTAATTTAATCTTCTTAATAAGCAAAAATCAGTTTATTGAAATTGGGGCATCGATCATACCACTTTGCGAAGCAATGGCTCCAAAGCCAAGAAAATGTTCTGCAGAGACTTAGCCATCATCGCCTCTCTGATCACTCTGTCACAGAGCCGCGGGAACATGTTAATTAAACAGCCATTAACATGAAAGCAACCCAATCGACTACCGGAGAAGTTTGTTTAGGACTACGGACGTGGAAAACGAAGGGAGCCGACGGACTCGCTTGCCGTCTGAGGAAGATTCGGGATCTTGGTCGGCGTCCTGGCGAAGCCTCTTTGCCGCCATCTCCTCGTCTTCAGACTGTTCTAGGAAGAAGAGAAGCAGAGCATTTAAGGGAGAATGAGCGAGCAGCCCGCAACGAGAACGAGGAGGGTTAAATAGCGCGGTGGGGGATCGAAGCTGCGAGGAAGAAGCTTGGAAGGTGAGGGCCACCAGAGGCTGATGTGTGGGGCTTTGTCCAACGGCCAACTACCTCCTCTCTCTTGAAATCCTAATCATCAACGCTTGGCTCCAGTCTCCGTGCTCCGTGGCTCGTCAGTGTTGGCAATTTCTGTGCAACTCAAGGAGCAGGACGTGCCCCGTTTCGGCGTGGAAGATTCAAGTCGAACTCGCTCAAGACTTGGGAAAGGTCGAGGTCTTTGTTTTATTTTATGCAAATTGCGCGGCAGTTGAAAGTGGCGCGGTGACGCATAGTTTCCGCGTGAAGCCGAGAGTCAGGCGGCCAGCGCGTGAACACGTAGGCAAAGAAGACTGACTTGGGAGATCCTTGGCTTGTGGATCTGGGTGACCGACCCGAAAATACAAAAGCGATTAATTAGGAAGATGCATTGACTAATGTACAACAACGACTTCTTTTACGCGTTTGGAGAATATATATTTATTGTTTATTGTTTTTTGTTTCACTCAAAAAGGAAAAAACAAATGTTCTAGATTTTTAAATATGTTCTTTTTTTTAATCTTTTGTTAACTAAATAAAGAAAATTCATCCTTTTCATTGCTTTTAATTATATTTTTTTTACTGCTTAGTCAACTGAATATCCAACTGTTTGACTGTGTTCTGATCATTTGTTTATCTCTCTAGACACGTAGTTATGAACTGGAGATGATGCGTGAGGATCGGACATGCCAGTATTTTATTTACATGTCACTCATGTTAGCACAGCACTATTATTTGTATTACTTGTCGATTTTGATGTTTGGGAATTCTACGAATTTTATTTTAAAATCATATGCTTCGATATTTGACGGCGATAAAATATCGGTTAATTGGAGAAAACTCCCTAAACTCAAACTAGCCTTTGCATGCACTCCCACTTGATAAATTCTTTACAATCACTCCCTAATGGATTGAGTATAAAAGAGTGAAAACTCAATATACATTGTAAAGATTTGAGTATAAATTGTTTGAGATTGAGTACTAATTCAAGAAATTTGAGTATAAAGTTTCGGTGACCCCTCATGTGAAAATCTTGATGTGGTGAGTATAAAAGAGTGAAAACTCAGTATACATTATAAAGATTTGAATATAAATTGTTTGAGATTAAGTACTAATTTAAGAAATTTGAGTACAAAATTTCGGTGACCCCTTATGTGAAAATCTTGATGTGGTGGATGCAACCTCATATACTCAAATTTCAAAATTTTATACTCATTTTTTTTCAAATAATACTCAATTTAAATCAATTCATACTTAAATTTTGATAATGTATACTGAAATTTTTACTATATACTGAAACAATATATACTCAAATTTTTTTTCAAATAATACTCAAATTTCTTAAATTAGTACTCAATCTCAAACAATTTATACTCAAATTTTTACGATTTATACTAAATTTTTACTCTTTTATACTGATAAAAAATATAACACACAAAACTGTCTTGTCAATCCCATCAGGGAATGCATGCAAAGAAATTTTTGGTTAGGAAGTGCAAGCAAAGCCAAGTTTGATGTTGGGGAGTTTTTTTAAATTTTCCCATAAAACATCTCCCGCCAATAAATAGATAAATTGATAAAGATTTATAAATTTGAAACTTTTTATAATATTTGGTATTGTTTTAACAGAATACCTTGACGTATTAAGTTAACTCTACCTTGTAGATAGGGTGGTCAGGAACGACCACCTAGACGGCCACACGAGGTAATAGGAGTTGGGACTTCCGGTCAGGTGGCAAGATCTCCTGAGAGGCAGACTGAGATAGTCTCTATTCACCAGAGTGTTCCAGGGAATCAAGATCCTCAGCCAGTGGGGGTTCCTTCCCCATTTTAATCATCAATTCCCACAGTTTCACCAATGCAGCCTACTTTAGTGATTTTCACAGTTTTGTAAGGGTTGCCACCTCCAACATGTACCACAGTCTCACCAGTTGTCCCTACTCCGATATATACTACGGTTCCACCCGTGACATCTACTCTAATACCTCCCACCATTCCTTCCGCGGTATGGTTAGCCGTACCACACATAATGTCTACGACAGTCACTACCAAAATAATAGCGAATAGCGACGGTCGTAATCCGTTGCTATTCCGTCGCAAAACACTAATAGCGACGGAGTTAGCGCCGTCGGGCGAAAACCCATCGCAGAGCTTAGGTAGCGACGGGAAAAAAAACTCCGTCACAAAGTTAGCGACGGACATATAAGGCTGTTGCAAAAATCGGGAAAAATGGGGTGACGTGTCCCGGAGATTTTTAGCGACGACCGGTCAAATATCCGTCGCAAAGCTTTCGTAATTAATAGCAACGGATATGGTCAAACTCCATCGCTAATCGATCGTGATAGCGACGGAAAAGTTAATATTCCGTCGCTATTTGCGACGGATTTTTAAAAATATCCATCGCAAAATCTGGAAAAATTTTCACAGCCTAATGTTGTTTTTCCCCTTCCCATAGATACATCAATAATATACAGAAGATAATAATCCACTGATCCAAACAAATATCAAATAAGAGTATTTTACAACATCCCAGACAAACATCAACATCCAAACATTCACAGAAGAGTAAATAATCCACTATCCAATCCAAACTTTCATTTCCAAACTTATACAATCCAAACTTTGAAAGATGAGTAAACATCCAAACTATCCTTTCGAATATCCAATCCAAACAAGACTAAATATCCAAATGTATACATCAAAAGAAGGTAAATATAAGTCAGAGTATATGAAAAAAACTATATACACCAAAAGATAGAGTTTTGTAGAGAAACATTACGTACATAAATATCAGAGTGAATAATGGATGGAAAGGAAAAATATTCCTGCAGAATAGAAGATAAATAAAACTTAAATAGAGTTAATATCTAAATATAACTCTAATCATATTAAATATGTAAATGAAAATTATCAAATAAGAAACAATTAAGGAATAATATCGAATATGCATACCTTTCAAGCAGAGGAAGAAATCTGAATTCAACTCTGATTATGTGTAATCTGTAAACAGAAATGAAGTAATAAGAAAACAATCATTATCAATATAATAACTCAATCCATTGTTACTGAAAAAATATAGAGAAAAAATAGAACATACCACTAAAATATCTCTACTCCTTTGTAGTATCCTTAGGATCCTGTGTCTCCTGAAGATAACAGGCCACGATGAATATTGTTGTCCATAACTTCCAAATGGCTAAAATCCATCTGCAGAAAGTCCAAGTCTGACATTACGTGGTTCCATAACAAAGGAAAAAAATGTTGAATTTAAATGTTTCCATGCAGGGGAATCACAAGGATGACACATAATGTCTCTATCATGTCCATGATTTTGATGCCATATCATATGACTTGCTGTTGCTGCTGATGCATACAAACGTTGGAGTCTAGCAGGCAAAGGAAAGTAATACATGACTTTGTAGGGAATATTTTTCTTCTTCTTCTTCTGATTTACCATGCGAGCACCATGCTTGTAACGAGGATGATTACAAATTTTGCATTCCATCAACTCACTATCTTCGTTCCAATAGATCATGCAATTATTGACACAACAATGTATCTTCTCAACTGGCAAACCCAAGTCTCTGATTAATTTTTTAGTGTTGTAGAAACTATCAGTCATGCAGTTATCAGTTGGAAGCAACTCTGACATAAGTTGACATATGTCATCATAACATCGTTCTGAGAAATGATGTTCTGCCTTCATATTCAATAATCTTGCAGTAGCAGATAATTGAGAATGACCAGAAGGAGTACCTTCCTATAATTCTCTTTCACTAGCCTTTAACATGTCATATATTTTCTGAATATCAGAAGTAGGTACTTGTTCTACATTTGATTGGTCAAAAGCATTCATTGCATCGTAAATCATTGATTGCATTGCATCAGCAGGGTTATATGATGTCTCTGGTCCAATTGAGTTCGATGATGATGCAACAGAAGGTCCACCAAATTTAAATACATACATCTCTCCATGACAATACCAGTTGTAATAATCTGGAATAAACCCATACCTGACGATATGAGTTTTCACTATATCTTCATCACGGAAAGCTGTATTTCTACATTTGCGTTGATTACATGGACACTTCAACTCTGTGTCATTCAAACACTCAGGATGACACTTTGCAAAGTTCACAAATTCTTCTACTCCAGCAAAACATTCCTCACGGATAAATTCATTATCTAACCTATTATACATCCATGCCTTGTTCGGATACATTGTATCTGAATTGTCAAACACAATTTACTCTAATTAACTAAATTTATTCTAATTAATCAAATAAGACATATTAGCCTAATAATCAAATAAAATTATTCTAATTAATCAAACTACACATATTATGGTCCATAATTAAATTTGATATTGATGCTATACTAAGAGATTAATCTAATTAATCAAACATGATCTAATTAATGAATCAATTAATATAATTAATCAAACAATTAATCAGCCAATTAATCTAATTATTCAAACATGATCTAATTAATGAATCAATTAATCTAATTAATCAACCAATTAATATAATTATTCAAACAATTAATCTAAAAATTAATCAAACAATTGATCAATTAATTACTCAATTAATCCATTAACAAAGGAATTAATAACTAAATTAATTAAATAAATAATCTGTTTAATTAAATTATAGATTAATTAATTAATTAATTAATTAATTAACAGATTAATTAACTAATTAATTAAATAAAAATTTAATTAATTCGGCCGCCGACCGCAGCAGGCGGCGCGCACCCGCAGCAGGCCGCGAGCGGCCCTGCCAAGCCGTGACAAGCCCGGCTGCCAGGAGAAGACCATGCCGCCGCGGAAGCACAAACCAATGAAGAAAATATGGCAAATGTAGCTTAGCGCGCGTACTTGGGATCGGAGGAGGGTTCGCCGGAGGAGAATCGCCGAGAGCGTCGGAGAGGGGAGAGCTAGGGCTTTGACTGGATCGCGTGGCCGCGGGGCAGGGGGGGATCCGTCGCATTTTTAACCTATTATTGTGACAGAATTAACTTGTCCGTCGCTGATTAGCGACGGACAAGTTGATTCCGTCGCAATAGCGACGACTTTGACCAAGTCTGTCGCTATATTTAGGGGTTTGACCTGGCGCTCAAATCTAGTGATGGATACTATCTATCCGTTGCTAATAGCGACGGATAATAAAAAAAGTCCGTCGCTATTCGCTATTATTTTTGTAGTGAGTGCTTCCAGCAGTACCACCTATGGTAGTTGCCGCCCCTGTGGGCTGGCCTTAGGATAGATCGCGAATCCCTGCCTTAGCGGCGTCCGTGAAGGGCCAACTTACCCTATTCGACGGAGGAGCAGATTCGAGTGTCGCCCGCTCTTGGATCGAGACCATGGAGGGTGCTTTTCGCTACATCGCATGCTTAGACTGAGAGAGGACAAAGCTTGCTGCCTATCATCTACGTGATGAGGCTGCTACCTGGTGGACTATGCAGAGTACAATCATTGGCGAGCAACACATAACCTATGCCACTTTTCAAGCGGCATTCGAGAGCCAGTACCTTCCGAAGGTATATCGAGTGGCTAAACGACAAGAGTTTTTGAGTCTTTCGAGTTTTTTGATACCTGTGCCACTGTATGTAGTATAATGCAGAGTTTTGCCGATTAGCCTAGTATTGCCCCCAACTTATTGTAGAGGACAGAGAGCGGATGAAGCAGTTTAAGCTAGGACTAATAGAATATATTCAGGTTCGGATGGCTAGTTTAAATATAACATCTTATCGAGAGGCGTTGGATAAGACCCTTCTTATTGAGATGACCCAGCAAAGGATATACGGAGATAGGAAGAAGGGTAAGCTGCCGACTTAGGGTACATCTCAGACTCAACAACCACAAACTACTAGATAGAAACGTGGCAGTCAGAGTCAGTCAGCTCAGGGTACTTTCTGTTGGGGTAATCTATGGTCCGGAGTGACTATGAGTTTTGATGTTTGGGCAAAAGGTTTAAGTTAGGTTTACCCTTGTGTTTAATATGTGTATGTAAGTGTGCAGGTTTGCAGGATACACATGGACTCAGTTGGACGTCTTCGGGTCGGGTGAAGGATGGTATGAGGAGACAAGCCGTGGGCGTGTATGCATCCGATGGACCATGGACAAAGCAGGGACGATGAGCCAAGAGAAGTGGATTTCGAGGCATACGCGAAGGATGACATGGTGGCAAGCCGTGGGCTTGTGTGCGCATCTGAGGGATGAGAGCCAAAGATGAAAAGGGCTTGAAGGCAACAGATTAAGGCTGCTGGAGCAAGGACGATGAGCTAAGGGAAGCGGACTTCGAGGCATACGTGAAGGGTGGCATGGGAGACAAGCCGAGGGCTTGCGTGCATTCGAGGGACGAGATCCAAAGTCGAAGAGGGATTGAAGGCAACAGGACGAGGCTGCTGAATGAAGAGTCAACTGAGTTGTGAGGGTTCGAGTGCTGAGGAAAATGTACTCGGGAAATCCTGGGGTTCGAGTGCTGAGAGAAATGTACTCGGGAAAGGGAAACCTTAGGTTTAGAGGTGGACCAATCGACTGGTGTCAGGGCAATCGACTGATGAAGTCCACAGAAAGATCAGTCGACTTCCCATGAACTAGTCGACTGATAGCAACTTAAAATTCGAACGTTAGACTGTAACATTCAAATTTAAGTGGGACCAGTCGACTGGCCTTGGACCAGTCGACTGGTAACGGTTATTTCAGCTTAGAGCACTATTTAAAGGGGCTTGGTTTTGGCTAAAAGTTCTTGACGAAATTGGCTTTGGTTAAAGGCTAATTAGTAGTATAAGAGCTCAGGAAGGTGTTGCAGGTTGTGGTGAAGTTTCTCCACCCACAAGGAGCTACGCGAGCTAGCCGATGGTCTTCCGGGGAGTCATCCACCGACGGATCAGGATCGTCCACCTTATGGACAACCGTGGAGTAGGAGCTTTATCTCCGAACCACGTAAATGGTTTGTGTTAGCATTGTTTTAGATTATTGGTTAGTTTTCCGCTTGCGTTTACTAACACGTGTAGGGGAAGAAAGATCAAAAAGTAGCTATTCACCGCCTCTAGCTAAACGACAAGGCCCTAACACTTTCGTGACATCTGCCAGACCTCAGAAGTCAGGACGGTCATCGACAGGGCATTTCCGATCTTTCTAGTAGAATTGGAAGACAACGGCTAGTGGCACTCATTGCGCTCTGTGTGGATCATGAGAGCATGTTAGAGCATATTATACACTGGGACAGGCAGTTTGCTATTATTGCAAACTGCATGGACATATGAGCCGAGATTGTGCGCTGAAGGCACAACATGTAACTATAGGGGTCTCCGTTCCAGGAGGAAGTTTTGGATCGACAAAGTCTCAGAGAGGAGGGCAGAAAGCCCAGACTTCAGTCCGACAGCAGAGGACAACTCCTCCAGCACATTCGTATCGTCCACAGTTGACAACTCTCCCTCCAGCGCACGTGTGTTGTATGCATAGGCACGAGCACACTTACAGTTCGTCAATATCTTAGTGTTCTACTTCAGGATCTCAGTATCAGTCTTACTCGGCCTATCAACCTCTAGCATACCAGTCTCCAGCAGTATATCAGCCTGCAGCCTATCAGCCAATAGTATATCAGCCGCAGCAGACTGCCGAACCCTCAGTATCTCAGCCTCAGCCGATTTTGGCATTGCCATCCACCATTCCTGAGATGGGTCACGTGTATGCGGTCACTAGAGAGGAGGCTCAGTGGGCCGATGGATCGGTCTTTCGTAGTATAGTCCATCTTTATTCATTTCTTGTAGAGTTATTAGTTTATACTAGTAGTTCTTACTCTTTTATTTCTCACATATTTATGAGTAAGATTGGTAAGGTACCTACTCCTAGACTACAACATCTATCTGTGTCTCAGAGCGTGTCCATTGGATTTCGATATTGTTACCCTCACTGTCGACTTATTGGTTCTTGAGATGGTGGAGATCGACGTCATCCTTGGCATGGATTGGCTGACAGTATATCATGTCATAGTTGATTGCCAAGCAAGGGTGGTCACTTTTCAGCCCTCGAACTAACCCTTATAGAATTTCACTGGTATCAGGGATGATGATATATCAATTATATCATCGCTCCAGGCGTAGAGACTCCTATCGCATGGCTGTCAGGATTTTCTATTATTGCTGATCAGTACCGACGACAGTAGTTGTACCCAGCTCTTGGACGTTCCAGTTGTCTGAGAATTTCCAGACGTATTTCCAAAGGAGCTATCGGGTTTGCCTCTCAGAAGGCAAGTGAAGTTCATTGTCGAGCTGATTCCGGGGACTAGGCCGGCATCAAAATCTTCATACCGTATGGCACCGAAGGAGTTGGACGAGCTGAAGGTCTAGCTGCAGGAATTATTAGACAGAGGATTTATTCGCCCTAGTGTATCTCCATGGGGTTCTCCTATTTTGTTTGTGAAGAAGAAGGATGTTTCAATGAGGTTATGCATCGACTACAGGTAGTTGAATGCAGTAACCATCAAAAATAAATATTTCTTGCCACGTATTGAGGATTCATTTGATCAGCTGAAGGATACATCTGTGTATTCCAAGATAGATCTGCGGTTAGGTTATTATCAGCTGAGAGTCAGAGATTCGGATGTCCAGAAGACTGCTTTCCGCACCCGGTATTGGCATTACGAGTTTTTGGTAATGTCATTTGGGCTTATCAATGCTCCTGCAGTGTTTATGGACCTCATGAACCGAGTATTTATGGAGTATTTGGATCAGTTTGTTATTATTTTTTCGACGACATTCTGATTTACTCTAATTCTGAGGAGGAGCACGCACGCCATCTTCATATTGTCCTGGAGACACTCCAATGGGAGCAATTGTATGCGAAATTCAGCAAATGTGTTTTCTGGTTGTCTTCTGTGGGTTTTCTGGGACACATAGTTTCTAGCAGTGACATTTCAGTGGATTTACAAAAGATCGAGGCTATCACCATTTGGGATCAGCCTAAGTCAGTATAGGAGGTGCGTAGTTTTATGGGCTTGGTATGATATTATCGACGCTTTATGAAGGGATTTTCCAGTATCGCCACTCCGTTGACGCGCCTCACCAGGAAGGACGTGAAGTTTACTTGGTCAGAGGATTGCAAGATCAGCTTTCAGGAGCTGAAGCAGCGGCTAGTATATGCACAAGTTCTGGTATTGCCCTCAGGAGAGGACAATTTCATGCTCTACACCGACGTGTCCCATCAGGGTCTGGGCGCAGTATCGATGCAACATGGTCAGGTAGTCTCGTATGCATCTCGTCAGCTGAAGGAGCATGAGAAGAACTATCCAGTTCATGATTTGGAGATTGCCGCCATTATCTTTGCACTGAAGATTTGGAGACACCATCTATATGGTATCACATTTTAGATATTTACGGATCATAAAGTCTTAAATACCTTTTTACTCAGAAGGAGCTCAATCTTCGACAGAAGAGATGGATGGAGTTCATGAAGGATTACGATTGTACCATTAGCTATCATCCAAGGAAAGCTAATGTAGTGGCAGACGCGTTGAGCAGAAAGTCTAGAGGGGTTTTGGCCTGCCATCGAGTGGTGGTCACGGATCTGATTCAGGGTTTCTCAGAGTTGAGTCTGGAGGAGTAGGGACAGATTGAGAAGGGCATTCTTGTGACTATGGTTGCTCAGTCATCAATCAGGGCACGGATCAGAGAGGCTCAAGCCAGTGATCAACGCATGCAGTTCCTAGGTAGCTGAGTAGCCTCTGGAGAGCAGATAGAGATGATGAGGGCATCTTGTATTTCCGAAGGAGATTATGCGTTCCTGAGCCACATCCGGTCATGGAGGAGTTGCTTCACGTCTCTTGCCGGAGTTCACGATATATTCCACGTTTCCATGTTGAGGAAATATGTGCCAGATCCATCCCATATTTTATTATATATATCAGTTCCACTTCAGCCTGATGCGACTTATCAGGAGATGCATGTATGGATTCTGGATCACCAAGAGCATCAGTTACAGAACAAGAAATCCGGCTGGTCAAAGTCGGATGACAGCACTACTCTGATGAGGAGACTACTTGGGAGCTCAAGACACGATCAGAGCTCGCTATCCCCATCTGTTTATCTGAGATCTATATCGTATATTTTCGTTCAGTACTATTACTGTTTGTTAGGTAATAGTATCTGTTGCGATTTAGTTGCGAAATTTGGGGACCAAATTTATGTTAATGAGGGAGAATGTTGAATATGGAAAAGTGGAGGGTCTTTTTATAAATTTGCTTATCTATTTTTATAAATCCACTTTTCCTCTCTTCCCCACCGACCTCATCCCCGATGGTTCCCCACACGAAACCCTAGCCGCCTTCCTCTCCTCCTCCTCGCCCGAGCAAGCGATGCCTCAACCGGTCAAGTCTAAGTTGGCGATCCTCCCCTACCTCCCTTCCACCAAAGGTCTCCTCCTCTTGCGACCTCTACCGCCAACCCATGCAAGCACACCAACGTCCTTCTTTTCCTTCCCCTCCTCACGCGACTAAGCCGACAGATTTCTCCTCCTCGGGTGACCATAAAACGCGAGCCAACCCCATCACAATTCCTCGTCTTCCTCTTTGCATGAGTCTTTCACTAAATTGGCTTAAGGTGCATTCTTTGGCATGATGTTGTTATCCTTAGCATGATCTATATAATATAGGAAATGTGTGTCCATCGAAAGCTGGGGAATTTGAAATGGATGAAGTTGGGTTTCATATGCTTGATTCGGTGCCTTTGTTAAGTTGGATGTTTGGCGTGATGTTGATTGGCAACGTGAGCTAGAAGGTCGTGGGCAACATTAAGAGAAAAATGGCTTTGCTTTGAGTTGTTGCTGTCGGCAACATCATATTTAAAAAAAATCGTTTATATATATATGTGTGTGTGTGTGTGTGTGTGTGTGTTGTAAATTTATATGTCGTGTGTTACTCTTGGGGGTTGAATCAATTACTTGGATTTAGGTTTGGGCTGAATCTAACATGAACCTAAACTTGATAACTTGAGATAATTACAAGTTAATCATTTATGGTTAATTAAATGAGACGGGATAATTAGGATGATCCTAATTAATTACGATGGTTTATTTAGCTAAATATCATGTATTATAATAGTTAAACTTGTGTCTTTTATTACAGGACCCTGATTGGGCACAGATTGGTTGGACGAGAGGTTCTTTATTATACACGTTGTTTATGAGGCAGGTACCTTCTGACTTATCTCTATAGATATTTCAGATTTCTATGCATGATTTCGTTTATGGATAGTAGTAAGATATACCTTTATCTGCCTTTGATTATCCTGCTTGGTATTTACTACTTGAACCTTTAACATACTCAAATTTATTTTCCATACAGTCTTTATGCTTGATACTCTGATTCTAGAGAGCACACATGTTTATCGATACCTAGCATTATTGCATGCCTAATATATTATTTGTATATCATAATTGCTTCAAACTAGTGTACATCATTTTAAGGTTTGCTTGATGGGTGTTAGTGGCATGCACCATCTTTGCATTATTGCATAACTGATAATCCTTGGCTCCCTTGTGGTTGAGACAGATCGTCAGTCATATCAGGATTTACACACACTACCACTCATGGGTTAGTGGTACTATCAGGAGGGTGTGTGCAGTTGTCCTGTCAAGGTTCCGCTCGACCCCTCATGGGTAGTGGTATCTGCAGTGTTGTAGCAGAAAGGGATCCCTCCTCTTTCCCGTGATACGAGGAGAAAAGAGCGGTGCTCCCCCATATGATTTGGGGTAGGACGTGTGTAACCTCTGCCAACATCCTGCCTTCTCGGTCACTCAGGAGCAGTGATGACAGAGTGCGTACAGTTGTCATAACCCTACCCACTCGACCTCACCCATGACCGGTGACGATGGTTGACTGGCGTCAGAGGTGACCATGTCATTATATTATATGCACAATTGCATAAATTATATTTGTTTGTGTTTATTGCATTTGTTTGAGGTATGCTTGCTGCATTTGGATGACATGCACATACATGAGGTATTTTATTTGCTTATGGTCTGGTGACCATTCAGGTTTGGGAATTTGTGACCATCATACCCCATAGGTGAGTATGATATGGGCATATCTTGTATGTAGTGTACCGATATATATTCTGATTTTTTTTCCTTTGAGACTGTATCTGCTTGATTCTATGCAGCTATTGCATAACATTTTTACCGCCATGCATATCTATCTGTCTATATATCCATGGAGTTCCCCTGGACTCATAATCGCTTGCTTGTTTTTCCTTTTCAGGATGATGCCGCAAGGAGAACCCAGTATCCCGTTGATCTAGTAGTATTTTCATTTTTTTTCGAATTTTCTGTTGGTTATAGTTGGGATGTACTCTATTGGATATATGTTTTGTGAACCTGTGGCACATGGGATGGTTTTTTATGTATTTGCATTGTCAGTCTGCCCAGAGGGTATTTTGAAGTTTGGTTTTATAATTGTACCTTTATACTAGTGATGATGAATGTTTACTTCTCTTTATTCACTATTTATTTACTATCTTGTTGGATGAGATATATGTGGAGGCCATGAAGATCATATTATATATGTACAAGATTCATATTATCCATCGGATAAAGGGGAGATGATGTCCGATTGTCATCGGACATGCAGCTCCTCGAGGCATGACACTAACATGTTTTAATATTTATATTTACTTTTAAAATAAAAGTAATGAATAGCTTATGAAGAATTTATTCTATTGATTCACAGGGAACATAATAGTTCCAATGAACTCAATGCCTAAATGCACACTATGAATCACTATATTTTTGAAGAGAATGATCAACCTTGGAATGCACACACATAAGCCAAATACGAAGGACAGATCATTTTCCTTGATTGAGATGTTGGCAAGAGACAGATACATAGCTCGAGGAGGATACATGACGTGACTATAATGGCAGGAGAAAAGTGCCCAAGGTCATTTCAGGAGAGAAGTCTCCGAGACTAACTTGGGAAGGAAGTGCTCGAGGTCATCTTGGGAGAGAAGTCTCCGAGACCAACTCGGGAAAGAAGTGCCCAAGGTCATCTCGGGAGAGAAGTGTAGCCGAGTGCTAGGCCTCGGTTGACCTATCACTCGGGCTCTTATTCATGAAGCCGCTAAACACTTATGGAGTATAGACAGAGCGCTAGTGATGAAAAGAGAGAACAATCCGAAATTATAATTGTAAACATAATATGCGTGACGATGGTTACTAGAGCCCCCTGCGTAGGATAGCTAGCAGGTGGTTACAACCCATAACACATGATAATAATGGTGAACTTAATATGTGTGGCGACAGTTACCAGCATCCCCTTGCATATGACGGTAGACAGGTGAGTACGACCTTTAATGCGTGGAAACAGGGGGCGGTTACAATAACATGGGAGTGCTCGAAAGAAAGAAACAACGATTATATAAGGTGCTTAGGCACCTAGGTAAAGGGGGTCGAATTATCTCAACTCTAGATAATTTACTTCCTTGCTTCTCTCCTATTTTTAGTGGCTTCTGTTTTGAGCGTCGGAGAGGGCTCTGTCAAAACTCTTTTCGGTGTGTACCTTTAACGCTTGTGTTAATATCACAGGCTCAGGCACCCTCTCGTCTTCACCCAAGGCTGCACTACCGAGATTTGTTGTCTACGTCGTTCACTTCCGGAATAAATTTGGTGCAGTCTGTGGGAATCATCTAAATATCAGAAGGAACACTTCGATGGCGGAACCAGAAGGGCAACCAATTACATTGACCAGGGAAGAACTAGATTGCCTAATTGCCAATGTCGTTCGATGGGCACTAGAGCAACATTACATCGAACAAGCTGCTTCTCAAAGAGCAATCCCATTACAAGCAGACGCCTAGTGAGCATCAGCTACATATGTTTGTAATCAGAGATCCACTTCGCCTTCAGGTGTGCCCGTGAACGCGACCCCAGGGCACCGACGAGATCCCGTTGGAGACCTAGAGAAGGTGCAGATAGTCGCTTCTAGCACTCTGCATAGAGAAGAGGGACAAGGAAAGAGTCAACCTGTGAAGGTTTTCCCAAAGTACACATCTTCGTCATTCGTCCGGGATATTGTGGAAGATCTCATGCCCAAGCAATTTTGTGGTTCTGGAATTGCAGATTACGATGGAAAAATAGATCCTAAGGATCATGTTTGCATGTTCGAGAACGTGGCTCTATTGCACCAATATACAAATAGAGTGAAGTGTCGGGTGTTCTTGAACACGCTGTCGGAAGCGGCGTAGCGATGGTTCCAAAGGCTGCTAAAAGATTCTATAAACTTCTTTCTAGAGTTTAAAACTATCTTCTTGCACCACTTCACCAGTAGTCGGCGATATTAGAAGACGACACTTAACCTCTTCACTTTGAAGCAGAAGAGCAAGGAGCCGTTGAAGGACTACATCTAGCGGTTCAATCGGGTAGCACAGGATGTGCCAAGTGCCATTTCGAAAATTCTTGTCAGCGCCTTTACGCAAGGGCTTGTTGAAGGAGACTTATTCCGGTCCCTCATGAATAAACTACCGACCAGCTTTGATGATCTATTGGGGTGGTCGATCAAACACGTCAATGTGGAAGAAGTGCAGCACACCCGCTGAAAGGATTCGACAGGTGCACCTATTCAAATCTTGATACAACCCGGGAGAAAGGAGCCACCTGCTCTTGCCTGGGCGAAGGATTCCCACTCAGTCAAAAGTCACTGAGACAATAGGAAGAAGCAGATAGAAGCGGTCGACACTGAAGTATCACCATGACCTGAGAAGTACTACGACTTTCATGGCAGTACTACGTACTCCACAGAGGAGTGCTACACTTTGAAGAGGAGGAGATCCAAGGACGTCGGTGCCAAGCCACTCAAGAAGTGGAACAACTCGGGGTATCGACGAAGGTCCCCTCGCCAAAGTCGATCTCCTAGGCGATGTCAATTAGAGGAAGAACCCAGGAGGCAGACTCGGTCACCTTCTGAGGGGTGATCCAAGGATGCCTCACCCCGCTGATTTGCTTCTCCAAAACAAGACCCTGGGAAGGGCAAGACTCCTACCTGAGGACCTTCATTGGACCATGTCGGGATGATCTCGGGAGGCCTGACTGATAGAGATTCCAATCGGGCCAGGAAGTCTCACATGCGTAGGTTGGAAACTACGCAATCAGGATTAGTTGGGATAGGCACAAAGGGCCTGTCATCTCCTTCGGCCCCGATGATCTGGAGGATGTTGAGGTGCCTTATGAAGACGCACTGGTAATTCTAGCGTGCATAGCTAATTATGAAGTTAAATGTATTTTTATTGATACAAGAAGTTCAGTAAATATCCTATACAAAGTGGTGTTGGGCCAGATGTTGGTAGATGAGGGTGAGTTGTGCCCTGTCTCAACACCGCTGTTTGGCTTCACTGGACATCGGGTGCAGCAGCTGTGACAAATCTTTCTCTCCCTGTCCGAGGACAAGGAGGACTCTCTTCATGGTAGTAGACGCTCCATCGTCATACAATGCCATTTTGGGGAGACCAGCTGATAACTACCATTTTGTTGATTATTTTAGGCTCTTAAATCCTACTTGGATTCCTTGGTCTAGTTGGTAGCAGTTACTGCCCAACTCGGAAAGATCACGGGTTCAAAATCCGAGTAGGAGAAGAGGCTCTTAAATCCATGTTTGATCCACATTTTATATGCTTAAGTTTGCACTTATATTAGGTTTCATGTATTTCCTCTATTTTGACTTTTAATTCAAATCTTTCTATATATGAGATATTTTGGCACTTAAATGTGAATCTAATTCTGTAGATTTCGAATGACCATGGACCTAGATCAGATTGGACCAGACTTGAGTCAGAATTGGATCCGGATCAAAGTGATCAAGCCTTGGGTTAATATGAGCCGTCCATTCAAAGAACGACTACATCTGAGCCATCCATTAATTGCCGATCAATCCAAGTTTAGGATAGGGCTAATCATGACCCTAGATCAAGATCTAAAAGTTTGAACCCAATCGGAGCACATTTGACCATCGGATCAAGCTTAAAGGAATCTCAACCATCCAAGCAAGAGAAGGGATGATCTGGACCATCTGCCATAGATCTAGTTGATCCGAGCTAAGGAAAGGTAGATCAGGACCATTGATCAAGATCTGGGGAGTTTGGTTCAGATCTGAAGAGATCCAGCCGTCGGATGGAGCAAAAACAATCTCAGTCGTTCAAATTCAAATGGTTTTAATTAAAAGGGAATTCCCTCTTCCGCTCGGGGGGTCGTCGCGGTTCGCCAGTTCTTGAGTAGCAGAGTTTTCAGATCGCATTTCTCCAGTTCTTCTTCATCATTTTCTTCGTAATTTCTTTTCCCGATCGCGCGACCACATCAATTCGTTTGTTTCCAAGATCTCAAATCGCGGAGGTAAGGTTTCCAGTTCAAATTTGCTAATGATTTCTCGCAGATGAAGGAGTTCGGGCGAGGGTGTCGCCAGAGCCTTGTTTTCACTGATCGATACCTTGTTGATTGCTGGATCTCCTCGGCCGGAGCTGTTGAAGCGTTGAGAGGGGTTCTCGAAGCATTTTGATGGACTCTGAGTTCGATCGTCGTCCAGCCGATTGAGAAGGAAGAGCTTGGCGGAAGCATTTCAGCTACTGTCCGATTGGGTTGATCGGACATATAGGACTCTGATCGGTTCCGTGACCGATCAGAGGAAGACCTGATCGGTCGGTTGACCGATCAGGGAGAGCAGAACCGCAAGAGCAACAACAAGCTGAGCAGGGGAGTTTCCTTCAGTGGTTTTTGAGCTAGGGGGTTCATAGCTCATCCTTCGTGTGACGGCGAAGGGAAGTTTTGAGATGAATTGATTTGATGACTTAATTTAGGATAATTTTGTTTCAAGCATTTACTTCCTTTAAGTTGTTCTAGTTGTTACCATTACCTTTCAAGCAAAGTGCTTAAGCCATGTTTGTTCTCATTTTCCTTATTTGCATTTAATTCTCTTGCAAATTCATTCTCTGCAATTTTATTACCTGCAATTAGCTCTTTAAGTTTCATTTCAAGAGTTCGAATTTAATTGCTCAAGTGTTAATTAGGTTAAGTTTAGTTCTTGCAATTTCCGCATTCCTACCATGCTTTAGTCAAGTTAAATTCATTTCATATTGTCATTTCATCTCTTATCGCAAAAACCCCCCATTTTATTAGAAAACCCAAATATCAAACGACAAATAAACCTGCAAGTTCGAGTTAAACATTCATTCAACTAGTCCTTGAAAAAATACGACCTGAGGCCCCTCTACTACATTTCTATCTTTGTTAGCCAAAGGGTTTTCAGCTTTATAAATTTCTAAATTTGAGACCCACATTCGTGACATCTATATTGGGTCGCATCACCAGCCCTCAGCTTATTCCAAGTCATGATCTCGATCTATCACTAGAAGATCAGGTTCTCGGTTGAAGATCAAGTTACTAAGGTCAGAGAGAGTCAGTTATTTCTCGGCGATGTTATAGCTGGGAAGTAAGAATGGAATCACGCAAGAACCTGAAGACTCATGAGACCTTGCAGACCGACCTAGCTAATCCCCGAGGGAGAGAAGAGGCCAAGGAGGAACACAGGGTAGTTGAGCGCGAAGAGGTCCAGATCCATCCTTATTAGTTGGGAGAAGTTACAAGAATCACTGCGGACCTGAGCCTTAAACTTAGAGACAGGTTGATCAACTGTTTGGCCAGCCATTACGATGTTTTCGCATAAGCCACGGACGAGATTAAAGGAGTTCCTCCCGCTCTTGCTACGCACCAACTACACATTACTCCAAGAGCCCGACTAGTAAGACAAAGGCGAAGACACTTTACTCCAGAACAAGGCCAAATAATCAGGGAAGAGGTAGTAAAATTGTTGCATGTTGGCCATATTTGGGAAGTGCAATTCCCAACCTGGCTAGCACATGTTGGTTTTGTTCGGTTAGGATTCCTCTCCATATCCCCGGATTAAAAATTCTATTAATTAGAACTAATCCGGATGGAAAGAAAACTTTCCGAACGACCTACTTCATCATCGTGCTATTCGATTGAGTGATCGTTTGAACAAACTTGTTGTTCAAGCAATTTAACGCCTCTTATCGATTAGTTGTGGAATAGATGATGATTGGATTGCCGGTTCTTGTGTTTATCTTTAGGGTCCATGATAACAAACAATCAATACAATTAAACAAGAATAGAAACAAGATTATACATCTTATTTTACCTCTTGATCTTCTATTGTATTCGTATCCTCTTCTTAGGCGTCGTGTGGGCAACGGTCTCCAAGAAACGAAGCCACCAAACACCACCTTCTTCTTCCTCTTGCTTGCGCCGACCACAAAGAAGGAAGACCTCCCTCTTCCTTGCTTGCGCCGACCACAAAGGAGGAAGAGCTCCCTCTTCCTTGCTTGTGCCGACCACCAAAGGAGAAACCTCTCCTTGCGCCGCAAGCCACAAATTCCTTCTCTTGTTGTCGCCGGCCAAAGCTCCCAAGATGAAGGTGCATCGGCACCTTCTTGCATCTTGTTGCCGCCGGCCAAAGAGGGAGAGAAGAGAAGGAATAATAGCCTTTCTCCCAACCTCCTTACCTTCTTGTTGCCGCCGGCCAAAGAGAGAGAGAAGAGAAGGAATAGAAGAAGAGAAGAGCTCTCTTCCTCAACCCCAAACCCTAGCCACCCTTGCCTCCTTTACCCGCCAGTGCCACAACCCTAGGAGAGAGAGAGAGAGGAAAGAATATAGAGGCTTGAATTGTGTCTTGGTTTCATGGCTTTATGAGGTATATATAGGCTACAATATGGACCATGAGGAGGAGTTGATTTTGATCTCCTAACGGATCCTAAACCCGACCCGTTAATGATAACCCGCTCCACTAATGGGTTATCATTGAACTACCACACCAACCCCTTAATTAAATATGGGCTCCACCATATTATATGTACATAATCTCCCCGTGTTTAAGATATCACATGTCCATTAATTAATTAAATTACTGACAATTTAATTAATTAATATCTAACTCCATGAGTAGTACCACTCATCCTTATCATCATGTCGGACTAAATCCACCTGCAGGATTTACATGATAATCTTTTTGAGCTCCTCAAGGGAGCATCATCATCCTAAATAATTAGGACACGGTTTCCTTCTATAATCAATGACACACCATACAAATAATATTATTTCCCAATTTACCGAGCCTATTGATTTAACGAATAAATCTCGCCCATTGGTAAATTAAAGAAATAAATATTAAGTGCATGTGCCCGTTATTATATCAGAATTAAGAGCATGTACATCATAATAACTTGAGGTCTTGTTCAATTATACAGTTAGTATAAATCGAACAACCTCAAATCGGTCCTGCTCAATACACACAAAGTGTACTAGTGTAATTCTATAGTTAAGATAGACTAATACCAAATTACACTACAACCATTCTAATGGTTTGTCTAAATTCATCTCGGTTGTGAGCCACTACTTATACTTTATAAGGAACTGATAACATAATCTTCTGTGTGGCACCACACACCATGTTATCTACAATGTAAAGTAACAGACAATTTGCACACATATAACAAATATAAAATGCAACCATGACCATTGTGATTCTTATTCCAAAATAGAATTTCATACAAAAGCTAGATTTATAGTATACATTCTAACATGGCAAACATTATACTGGTCCCTAAACCCTGGGGAAAATGACGGGTTTGTATTTATTTTCAAGATTTAAATAAAGCATGCCTTAAAGACTGCTACCCCTTGCTTCGCATTAATCAGTTGGTAGATTCAACCTTCGACTGTGAATTTATCTCAATGTTGGACGCATACCAAGGGTACCACCAAGTTTCTCTGGCCTAAGAAGATTAGGAGAAAGTAAGTTTTATGATTGCTGATGACACCTACTTTTACAATGTCATGTCATTCGGATTAAGGAATGCGGGAGCAACCTATTAGTGGATGATAGACATGATTGCTGACCTGGAGGAGACATTCGCGACCCTCTGAGCTAACAGACTAAAGTTGAATTCAGCTAAGTGTCTGTTTGGAGTGAAAAGTGGGTGTTTTCTCGGGTATATGGTGACAGAAAGAGTAATTGAGGCAAATATGAAGAAGGTGTAGGCTATTTTGAACATGCCTTCACCAAACAACTTCAAAGAAGTTCAACGACTTAATGGAAGGATCACAGCTCAATCCAGATTCATATCTCGATCAACAGATCGAACTTTACCTCTCTTCAAAATTTTGAGGATAGCAGTCAAATTTGAATGTGATATTCAATGCGAGGAAGCCTTCACGGAGTTGAAGACGTACTTATCTGGGTTTCCTATATTATACAGGCTACTGGAAGGGGAGACTCTTTTTGTCTACCTATCTGCAGCTGAATAGGCTGTGGGTTCAACACTTATTCGAGATGAATGTAACATTCAATATCCTATCTATTTTTTCAGTCATCTTCTTAAAGATACGGAGATGGGTACACCATCCTCGAGAAGTTAGCATATGCGCTGGTCTTAACAGTGCGGAGGTTAAGACTTTACTTCCTGGCACATCCTATCGTTGTATTCACTAATAGCACGCTCGGGTGTATCCTCATAAATCCTGAGGCATCTGGACGCTTAATCAAGTGGACTACTAAGTTGAGCGAATATGAGATCGAGTATCAACCTCGAACGGCTATCAAAGCCCAGACTTTAGCCGATTTTATACTCGAGATAGTTTCAGTTCCTGAATACGAGGAAGTCTGAAAGATTTATGTTGATGACTTGTCTAATCAGAGATCAAGTGGGGTCGACATTCTAATGGTATCTCCTCGCGAATATGTACTACAATTATCCATTTGATTCAAATGTAGAAGATGAAAGAATAAAAAATCTCGCATTTGGACCTCTGCGTACTGTGACCGTCTTCTCCGATTATTACATGAATGGATACAGATTTCATGTGGGCCAACATGATTCACAAAAGCTAACGTATAATTCTGGTGTTTGTGTCAAAGGATCAACAAACAACAATGATACTCAATTTGTCTATTATGGCAGGCTAGAGGAAATTATCGAGGTTGAATACCCAGCATTACCTTTCAAAAGATGTGTATTATTCAGGTATTCTTGGTATGATCCAACTCCAAGGACGGGTACCAGGAAACATCGTTTATACAATTTAGTTGAGGTTAATTCAACCAAAAGATTCAACAAGTTTGAACCTTTCATCTTTGCAGTGCAAGCTGGTCAAGTGTTTTATCTTGAGTACCCAACTAAAAGAAGATGACCAAGTGAATGGCTAGCTGTTTGTCAAATGAAGCTTAGGTCAACCATTGAAATGCCAAATATGATAACCGTCCACAACTCCAATGCTTATCAAAATAAAGAAGCCCTAATGAACTCCATTGATTCAGAAATACAATCAGCATCACAATTACTTATAGATGATAATGTCTCTTACGAGGAAATTGATGATGGTGAGATATCTAACAGTGAGAGGTTGATATATCAACGGAGTCAAGTGATGAAAACTTGCATGTTAATTTAGTTCCATCGGAATAAGATTAGTTGTTTGTATTGAACATTACTAGTATGTTAATTTAGTTCCATCGGAATAAGATTAGTTGTTTGTATTGAACATTACTAGTTGTTTGTATTTGATCTTTGTTGAATCTAGTTGTTTGTGTTTCATCTTCGTTGATACTAGTTGTTTGTATTTCATCTTCGTTGATACTAGTTGTTTGTATTTCATCTTGGTTGATACTAGTTGTATGTAATGCATATCTTCGATGGATTAACTATTACAAATGTGTATATCTAATATTATGAGTTTAGATTTTTATAGTCATGCAGTCAGGGCAGAGACTACGTGGTGACTATATTACACTGAGAGTAGTGGGTGACTAGCAAGTACATATGTAATTCTTATATATTTCAAGTCAAATTTTGCTAATATATTTCATTTTTGCTACAACTTTGTCCCAGATGGTTACCAGGTCTCAGCGTATATTATAAAAAATTCAAAGAAAGATTATCCTCGACTGCTACGACATGGGGTCATATCGAGCAAGAATTGAAGACTTTTTATTACGGTGAATTCTTGGTATGTAGTTTAGATTATATTTAATTTAATGTTAAAACTAACATGATACTAACCATATTTTTTTTACAGAAAAGATATATTTGGAAGGAGGGTGCAGAGGAGGAATTTAAAAAAAAAACCTAGAATGCCTATTGCTCTAAGTTGTACAAGGACATGATATACAAGTGGAGAAAGAAGATAAATAGGCTGTCAGAGGTCCCTGAGACAGTTTGCGCAGCATGGAGAGCAGTCTGGGATGCCCAGCATTGAAAAGATAATGTTGCGATTGCTCGAGCCAATCGCAACTCCTAGCTTGCTGGCCCCAGCACCGGATCCACGAAGCACACTGTTGGATCCTGTTCCATTGTCCAGCATGACACTGACTTGGTAAGTTTTTATTTAGGTTATTATAAACATTCAGTATGTTTTTTTAATATATTTAAACATTATATTTTGTGTATACAAACTGCCGAGTTATAGAGACCTCCCACTAGTTGGGAGGTATTCAGCAAGACCTATAGGAAAAAAGATAGGTTATTTGTCGATCGACGTTCCTTAGCAATCAATGTAAGTATATTAATTATAGTTTATTTGTTTTGACATTTTATAAAGATTAATTTAATTCTTATTTCACAGGAAGCAATGACCACTAGAGTTGCAGAGACAGAGGCGTCTAGCCTGCTGCAGAGGGGGAGGATTCAAAACCTCTTTCCACTGACCAGGTTAATGTCATTTATTATGATGTCGTCAATGGAAGGAGGAAACCACCCTATATGGCCTAGGCTCTCAGGCAAAAATCACATATGATCAGATAAGAGCTTTAGGGGTTAGGGGGACGTTCAGGATCCTCCTCCTCTTCTTCTAGTGAGGTTCATCAATTGTGAGAGGAAAATGATGCTCTGCGGACTCGACTCACGATAATGGAGACGACGTGGGTCAAGAGGGACGCAGCGTGGACCGAGAGGGACACAACGAGGGATGTAGAGTTGAGAGATTTGCGGGCCCGCCAAGCACACACTGAGGCGTTAGTGCGTCATATGCAAGCTTTTGCAGCGACCCTATCGCTTATGACATAGATGCCCGCCCCTCCTCGTTTTGAGTCTTAGGAGACGCAGGATCCCGAGGATACCCCATATCAGTAGAGACATTTTTGTGGTATGTTATATTTTTTGTCTATATTTTACAAAATCAAATTGTTAGACTATCTGGTTTGTTATTATATGCATCAGTAATTGTTTCTTATTTGTTCATTTTCGATTACAGATTGAACATTATCTGAGTTGAATTCAGATATTGCTAGGTTGAAAGGTATGTATATTGGATATTTTACATATCATTCAATATTATTTACATTTTCTATATCAGTTATGCTAACTAGTTATATTTTTACTAATATTGTTTTATCATTATATTTAACTTTTATTTATATAGTTTCTCTTCTATTGTGCAGGAATATTGTTCCTTTTGATCCAGTATTGACTCTGTATTCGTGTATATATCGTTTCTCTACTAGACTATAGTTTTTCATTTATATATTGACTCTGTGTTCATTACGATGCTTATATGATATGTTTGGACTTGGACTTTGTAGATATGTATTTGATACATGTTTGGTATGTGTTTGGATATGAAATTTCTTGGTTTGTACGTATTTTATTTGGATATCTGTTGTGGTGTGATTTGAATGATATTATATATATTGAATGTAAATATGAGAAGGGGAAAAGAAGAATGTACCTGCTAGAAAATTTCCAGGAATAACGACGGATATTTTCTAAATCCGTCGCCAATTACGATAAAATAGCGACGGATAATTGATTAATCCGTCACTAATAGCGACAAATTTTTGATTTTCCGTTGCTAATTGGTCCTGTACACGTCACCACCCTACATCTGGTAATTTGCGACGGGAGGTATGTAATCCGTCGCTATTAGCGACAGATTATTTATTTAATATCGTCGCTAATAGCGACGGATTTGGGGTATCCGTCGCTACCTCTCACCTGCGACGGAAAGATAACCGACATCGCTAATCCGTCGCTATTTGCGTTTAGCGACGAAATAACGACGGAATATGTCCGTCGCTAATTATTGAATTTTTTTATAGTGAAAGCAGCACTTGTTGCTCATTTCCAGAATGCAAGCTCGATGAACGAGGATAAGAGAAGTCACCCTCTTCTTTTTGATTTCGAGAGAACAGAGGCTGATGATCAGGTAATATGTTAAATATTTTTGTGCAAGCAATTATAGCGAATTTTAGTTGTGTTCGACAACTAGTACCTACATGCTGGCATCACAATGGTTGACATTTGACAACCAGAGCAGATGCTAAAGCTTATGTAATTGTCTTGGATAATAATGATCAATTTATTTCATGAATAGAATATATAGATGTTCTTGGTTAAAAATAATGATAAATTTGCATCAATTTCCATTTTCCTTGCCATTTTCTTAATGAGAATACTTCATTTGACTGATCTCATCATGTCAAGTTGTGCTTAGATATTTTCTCTGAGATGCTTGACTAAATATAGTTGGATCAGAATTAATCACAATTTAGAGTTGCCAAGTTAGAATATAAAAGAATTATAAAATTATAAATGGGATTTAAAACAAAATTTGAGACAAAATTTATATATTAATTTATAAATAGAATCGTAAATAGATTTATAAATAAATTAAAATTATGTTTGTTATATAATTTGAGACAGATTAATAACAAATTAAAAATTAAATTTATATTGAATTAATTTCATCTGGTCAAATTAAAAATAATTCATAAATAATTTTTCAATTTGTTTTTAAAATTAGCACAGCACTAACAGGTTTTAATATTTATATTTATTTTTAACATAAAAATAATGAATAACTTAGGAAAGATTTATTCTCTTGATTCACAGGAACAGAATAGTTCCAATGAACTCAATGCCTGAATACACACTATGAATCAATATATTTTTGAAGAGAATGATCGGCCTTGGAATGCACATACAGAAGACAAATACGAAGGACAGATCATTTCACTAATTAATGAGGAATTAGTGGATAATGGCATTCCTCAATCTGATGAAGACAGTTTAATATATTACTTGTGCAACTTGATTTATCTTTGTAAATCATGGTTAAAGACACAAATGGCTGGCTCAATGAAGACCACCCCCAAAATGTATGTGGATAATTTTGGATTTCATTTGACCGCGAGATATTAGGGTTTATGTCCTGGGTTGGGCGTAGCAGCTCAGGCCAAGTCTAAGTAACCCGGGCATCCGCAGCATCACGAGGTATTAGGGTTTTGGGTACTTTATCGGTGTAGTAACCCAGACCAAACCTAAGTAACTCGGGCATCCACAGCACCACGAGGTATTAGGGTTTATGTCCTTGGTTGGGCGTAGCAACCCCGGCCAAGCCTAAGTATCCCGGGCATCCGCAACACCACGAGATATTAGGGTTTTGGATACTTGGTCGGGTGTAGTAACCCAGACCAAGCCTAAGTACCTCAGGCATCCGCAGCACCACGAGATATTAGGGTTTATGTCCTTGGTTGGGCGTAACAGCCCCGGCCAAGCCTAAGTATCCCGAGCATCCGCAGCACCATGAGGTATTAAGGTTTTGGGTACTTGGTCGGGTGTAGTAACCCAGACCAAGCCTAAGTACCTCGGGCATCCGTAGCACCGCGAGGTATTAGGGTTTACGTCCTTGGTTGGGCGTAGCAGCCCAGGCCAAGCCTAAGTACCCCGGCCATTCACAACACCACGAGGTATTAGGGTTTTGGGTACTTGGTCGGGTGTAGTAACTGTAGGGATCTATAGGTAAAAATATTTAAAATCGCAGCGGAAATAAGATCCCTCGAGCAATCCATGTGAAAGAAAAACTCATACAAAGTGATCTACAATTCCTATCTTATAGGAATACCTTTGTCGCGTGCCTTCGCTTATCCCGCTAGTCCTTTGATTCGCTGGATCTTTTACACGTTCAAGTGTCCGTGCCTCTATGAGTATCCACACAAACACGATCTACGCCTCGGAGAGGAACCACCTTAGTTGTGCTAGCAACTTGGGATGATTCACAAAGCACAAAAACCTCCACTAGGGAGTTATGGACAAGGAGGAAGAAAGAAGAGGAAGAGAGATGCACCCTCTAGCCTTTGACAAGGGGGGGTATTTATACTCATCTAATGAATACCAAGGGTCTATGTCCCTTGAGCTCCTCTCATCTTATTGCTAATAAAACCCAATGAATACCAAGCCTCTTGGTATTCCTTGAGACTCTTAATATTCTATTCATCTAATGAATAGAATATCTCTTAGCCTTCCTCTTAAATAATATTTATTAAACCCTTTAATGAATATTATCCATAATTAAGTGGTTGAGTCTAATCTAGATGAGTCTAACTCAAATTAGACTCAATCTCATAATCTAATTGGATTCACTTGAGTCTAACTCAATTAATCCAATTCGAATCAAATCTTAGTCAAACCAAGATCAATTAATCTCCGAAGCATCGTGTCCTTAGTGTGTGACCCAATAGGTTCTCGTAATGTTGGCAATGTGCCTAAACGCTTTAGACACATAAGCAATGAGCGGCATCTAGCAATGCATCATTGCTACCCAAGTAACAAGAAAAGTCGAGATCTGACTAAACCTCCGTGACTATGATAATGTATGACCTTGTCTTTCTATCCTCGATATCTAGATTGACCAATGAGGCATAGACTGTGTCATCCTCAATCAATCTTGTATTTCTTGATCCCCGAGTAGACTCACTCAAACAAATGAGCTCAATATCTCATATTGACTCATTTGAGCATGACCATGCGTTTTAGTAGTCCTACTCGATCAAGGGGCCCACGATATCACTCCGTCATATGGGAGGGATAGATCACATCTACATCACTCACATCCCTCCGCATAATTCATTACATACCCAGTGATCGCCTTTATAGTCCACCCTGTTACGGGTGACGTTTGACGATACCAAAGTACATAACTCCTTATGTAGGGAATCGTAGTGACTTCAGGTCTAAGGACTATTCATACTAATAATCACATGAGAAAGTTTATGACACTCATATGACAATCTATGAAACATTCTCATGGCGGGTCAATTCAGTACACATTCTCCAATGTATACCCATGTGTCAACTTGATATCACATATCCATGACTTGGAGCTCAAGTCATCAGTTGACCTACATGCTAGTCTCCATGCATTAATATTGTCCTTGAATATTAATACTTGACTAGGAATGGTTTAGTGTAGTGTTCTCTACATTATCTCACTATCGATTCAACCAATCAATATAATGTAGATAAGAACCTACTACCCAAGGACATTATTATACTTAGTTATTTGGCACAAATACAAAGTAAGTATAATAACCAAACATGCCTTTATTAATGATAGAATATGATACAAAAAATCCATAGTCAATCATCACATAATTGACTCTAGAGCTTCTACTAACAGTAACCCATACCAAGCCTAAGTATTTCGGGCATCCGTAGCACCACGAGATATTAGGGTTTATGTCCTTGGTTAGGCGTAGCAGCCCCGGCCAAGCCTAAGTACCCCGGGCATCCGCAGCACCATGAGGTATTAGCGTTTTGGGTACTTGGTCGGGTATAGTAACTCAGACCAAGCCTAAGTACCTCGGGCATCCGCAGCACCGCGAGGTATTAGGGTTTACGTCCTTGGTTGGGTGTAGCAGCCCAGGCCAAGCCTAAGTACTCCGGGCATCCGCAGCACCATGTGGTATTAGGGTTTTGGGTACTTGGTTGGGTGTAGTAACCCAGACCAAGCCTAAGTACCTCGGACATCCGCAGCACCATAAGGTATTAGGGTTTATGTCCTTAGTTAGGCGTAGCAGCCCCGGCCAAGCCTAAGTACCCCGGGCATCCGCAGCACCACGAGGTATTAGGGTTTTGGGTACTTGGTCGGGTGTAGTAACCCAGACCAAGCCTAAGTATCTCGGGCATCCGTAGCACCGCGAGATATTAGGGTTTACGTCCTTGGTTGGGCGTAGCAGCCCAGACCAAGCCTAAGTACCCCGGGCATCCACAGCACCACAAGGTATTAGGTTTTGGGGTACTTAGTTGGGTGTAGTAACCCAGACCAAGCCTAAGTACCTCGGGCATCCGCAGCACCACGAGGTATTAGGGTTTATGTCCTTGGTTGGGCGTAGCAGCCCGACCAAGCCTAAGTACCCCGGGCATCCGCAGCACCACGAGATTTAGGGTTTTTGGGTACTTGGTCGGGTGTAGTAACCCAGACCAAGCCTAAGTACCTCGGGCATCCGCGGCACCACGTGGTATTAGGGTTTATGTCCTTAGTTGGGCGTAGCAGCCCCGGCAAGCGTAAGTACCCTGGGCATCTGCAGCACCATGAGGTATTATGGTTTTAGGTACTTGGTCGAGTGTATCAACCCGGACCAAGCCTAAGTACCCTGGGCATCCGCAGCACCGCGAGGTATCAGGGTTTTTAATTCTTTTGTAGGGTGTGGGTAACTTGAAGAAGACATCTTCCTTTATTCCCTGAATTTGTTGCAAGGTAGCAAAAATACACAGAAGGACACACAATATCTAATGCAAATCTTACCCGGACCGGAAGGGTCACAGACAGTTGCCTGTCCCGACCTCCCGGGCTTCTGATCCTTCGTACTCTGCACATGACCTCCTCCTTCAGCTAGCCTTAAGTCCCCTTGGGTTCTTCCGTGACTCCGTCCTAACTTCCCCGCTATAGCACCGGCCGAGACACCAGTTGATCTCCTTTGACTTCGATCACTCGATCACCGACGGGGAATTTTATCTTCTGGTGGTAGACGTAGACCACCGCCTGGAAAACGCTGAGCGTCAGACGACCCAGGATAGCGTTGTAAGAAGAGGGAGCATCCACGATCAAGAAGGTAGTCCTCCTAGTCCTTTCAAGCCTGTCGTTGCCCAAGGAAAGTGATAGGGTGATTTGCCCTACCGGCTGTACTCGATACCCGTGAAACTGAACAGAGGGGTCGAGACTGGGAGCAGTTCGTCTTCATCGATCTGCATCTGGTCCAGAGTCACCTTGTACAGGATGTTTACGGAACTCCCTGTGTCTACGAAGATACGCTTAACCTCGTAGTTAGCAATACGAGCTATGATCACTAAGGCGTCTTCATGGGGAGTTTCCACCTCTTCCAGGTCAGCCGACCCAAAAGATATTGTGGGGTCAGGCTCCTGACTCCGGCTGGTCTCAATGGAGTAGTTTTCCAGTTATCGGGTAGTATGAGTTTTCCTTGCCCGGTTGGAGTCCCCTCCAATAGGTCCTCCGGAGATAACTCCCACATGCCCGGAGGGCGGGCCACGCATAGGGGTCTTGCCCTTTTGAGGATCTCTGTCCAAGGAGAGGGATCTTCGGTCGTAGGTCCCCGGCTCCTTCCTCGCGATCGCGATCGGATCGAGATCGATGTCGAGCCTCATTTTCTTCAGCCTATTGCCGCCGAGAGGAGAAGCTTCGTCGTGGAGATCTTCAGTGATACCCCGACTTCAATATATTTTTGAAGAGAATGATCGGTCTTGGAATGCACATACAAAAGACAAATACGAAGGACAGATCATTTCACTAATTAATGAGGAATTAGTGGATAATGGCATTCCTCAATCTGATGATGAAGACAGTTTAATATATTACTTGTGTAACTTGATTTATCTTTTTAAATCATGGTTAAAGACACAAATGGCTAGCTCAATGAAGACAGTTTAATATAATCATTTAATGTATTTTACTTGATAAGCTAATGTATGTGCATATTAAATATCATTTCATAGACAGAATTGGCCGAAGCCCACCCCCAAAATTGGGCCTTATTTGGGGCAATTAGAATAAGAATAATCAAATGAAATCCAATAAATGAGTTGATTATTTCTTTGATTTTAATAATCATTTTTAACTGTCTCACAAGAATTATAACACATTCACAAGTCAAACATGTGAGACGACTAATTCTTCATACTTAAATAATCTCAAACATCATTTTTCATTTATTAATAAAGTAATTTATAAAAATTAATAATTTAATAGAAAAGGTACAAATAGGTTGTAGTGGTGATAGCAAATGTATTTCTGTCATAGTAGGGCTCAGTGAGTTATAGGAGATTTCTTTTTCCCAAGTAGTGGATCTGAGAAGTGGATTGTCTAAATAAATTATGGTAATTTTCGATTTATTTTTTTTCTATGTAGTACCTTTCAATTTATTTTTATATTTGATAAAAAAATTTATGAGACGAGATCAATTATTTTTAAAATTAATTAGTTCAAAAAATTTAATATCAGATGCTAACTAAAAAAATAAGTATTTCAACAAATGTAAAAATCAAAATGACATTTTATTTTTTAAAATCATCATAGACGGCGCCCACCTATCCTATTAGCAACTAATGTATAATTATTCGATCCTACGGGATGGACTGATGATTAATACGTGGATATTTATCAAGAGGTCTAGGGGTCAAATTCAGACAAAGTCAGTATGCTCATCCTCCCCACGCACTAGCCACAGCATCTGAGCTAATAACCCCCATGATTTACCTCCTCCATGTTGATCCTAGGGCGAACGATTCATCTTTTATCATCAAATAATGTATAATTATTCAACTACCCTCAAATACATTAATTATCCCCACATTATTGTACTCATCCAATCTTATCAGCAAATTGTATAAATAGGATAAGTTTGTCAGGTAACCATTACGATTAAATAATTATTACGATAATTATAATAAGTTAAAGTTCATATCTACTGTAACATAAGTGTTATTGAATACTGAACACTATATTTGAGGATAATTCTATCATTTTATATGGATTATAGATAGATGGAAGGTACTTTTGTTTTTTTTTAAAAAAAAACCTTTATGTTACGTTGAAATACATAAAACAAAGATATAGGAATGTATAGAGAGAATTAAAGGAAGATAAATGCATCTTTTATTATTGATTATTATCATAGGCTAATAACAAGCCTATTTATACATATTACTAAGATAATATATGAAAAAAATATAATAATAAATATGTTAATATATTATCATAAATACAGTAATATATTATCATAAATATGGTAATAATAAATATAAAAATAATGATAAATATGCATGATTTGAGTTATAATCCAAATATGATAAATTATCAATAATTAAAACTAATTTCTGAATCTCTTGAACTGCTATCTTTGTCGTCATTATCTCCCGGTAAACTCAACGGGAGATTTTTGAACGTTGAGTTTGATTGTCAATAACCCATCAAATCTTTTGGAGCAAATACCATTAGTACGATTAGCGATACGGCAGATCTGTTGAACTTTACCTTTGATAAAAAAAAAAGACAATAATGAGAAGAAAATGAGGAGTTGTTAAGAGCAGTAGAGAAAGAAGGTTGTATTTTGGTGGCTGAATATGCTAGAGTAGAGAAAGAAAATCTACTATTGTGTACCTAGCAAAATATGAAAAAAGTTTGCTATTTGACCTTCAAAAGATGGCTAAAAAGAGATAATACTGATGGAGGAAGGGCTGCTGCAAAGTGGCTATTGTTGAAGAGGAGGAAGAGAAGGAGAAGAAAAAGAGAGGAAGATAAAAAAGGGACGAAACTTGATGTCCTTGAAATTAAGAAGAAGAAAAATGAAATTGCTTTTGCTAAAAAAACAAATAAAGAGAATGAATTGAACCTTACTATTGTTGGATTTTTGAAAGAAGAAAGAAGAAGATAGGAAGGAGAAGAAAAGAGGATAGAAAAAGATAGGATTTTTAGAGCAACTTGTTGATTTTGGGAGAAAAAGATTAACATGAAGAAAGTTTTTGATAGAAGATTCTTGTAGAAACTAAAAGGAAGAAGAAAGAGAATAAAACAAAGAAAAGAAAAGAGAGAAACTAATAAGAAAAGAGGAGTTGAGAAATGAGGGAAGAGATGGAAGAAAATAAGAAGACTATTATTATGCCCATATCACTAGAAAATAGGAAGAGGAGATGAGGAGGAAGGTAAGAACTGTGATGTCTACTACTAAGACAAGAGAGTTGAGGAGGGCGCCTTCCGGTTTATCTTAGAAGGAATCAGAGGTGTCCTCGGAGTTGGTGATGGTAGACGTAGAATGTCACTAAAGGAATAAAAGAAAACATGCAATAGAGAACAAAACGACAGGTAACAACGTTGTTTTTTTTCGAAGGTGGAAGGGAGGGACCAGAGAAAGAGATTATACTAACGGTGTTAGGGAGGCCAGACTGGTGGTGTTGGTCGGCGGTGAGACGCCCAGGGTGAGACCGAGGTGGAGAAAATAGATTTGAGAGGTAAAGAAAAAGAATTGATTTGAGAAAATGAGAAGATGTAAGGCGAAGGCAGAAAAAAAATAGTTATGAGTAGGCAATAAAAATCTCATCAAAGGAATTAGGAAGAAGGAGGGTTGGTAGGAAAAAGACAAGTCATGGAAAGGAACACGAGGATTTTTTTTTTTGAAAAAGTCAAAATAAAAGCAGAAGAAAGAGGTCAAAATAAAAGCAGGAAAAAAACGAAAGAGATCGAATTAGAAGAAGAGTGATTCATAAAAGACATGTACGATCATGGCTCTGAGAAGAAAACTTCGGAGGAACTTGTAGGCAAGGTGAAAGAGAAGGCATTATCTGTGAAGAAAATCGTCAAAGAGCTTGCAAGTAAGGAAAAAAGAATAGGCCAAAGAGGCCACAGAGAGTACAGTTGAGAAGGCAAAAGAGACAATGAAAGCCGCCGGAAGTAAGGCTAAGGAGAAAGTCGCGATGATGAAGGAAGCAACCGAAGAGACCACAGAGGTGGCCGAAAAGAAAGCCGAAAGAAGTGGTGCAGCGAAGGAGGCATCGTAAGGTGGACTGAAGTCGTGAAGGAGAAGGCGAAGGAGTGGTGGAGTCGGTGAAGGAGAAGTTACGTCGTTGATGAAGGAGATCATCGCCGGCGAAGGAGAAAGTAGATTGTCGCCGACGAAGGAGAACGTCGGCGGTGATTTATTTTTTAAGGGAAAAAGAAAGAAGAAATAGGTGTGAAAGATCTATTAAGACACGTCTAGAGCTAGAGGGGATGATTAGCTTTGATCTTGCTCTTGTAGATTTGTTGCAACGGAAAATTTGAGCAATATTAACATCTTCTTCTTTATTTGGTATCCACCTCCTTGAGGTAACTAATCAAAGGGTCCACTCTTTCCAGGGCCGTCTCAAGATTCGATGAGGCCCTAGGCTAAATTATTTTTTAATCTTTAATAATTTTTTAAAAATAAAAATTTTCCCTCACCCTTTTTCATTCGGACTTGGGACCGACAATGGTGGGTTTAAATTTTTTTTAAAAAATAAAATATTAATTTAAAAATAAATTTTTATTTAAAATTTAATTTTTTAGCTTTTTGAGATGCAAAATTATTAATTAAATTTTTATATTCAAGTTTTGATAATATTTTTTTCAATTGATAAAATTGCTAGATTATTTAATCTTTCTTGAGACATTGTTGAACGTAAATAAGACTTTATTAATTTTAATTTTGAAAAACTTCTTTCTGCTGAAACTACACTAACCGATATAGTTAATAATATTCTATAAGCTATCCATGCATTAGGAAAAGAATTTAATTTTTTTTATAAGATTCAATACCTCAATTGCGGTTTTTAATTCTAGATTTATTATTTCTTTTAAAAATTTTAATTCTGAAAATAAATCTAAACCATCAATATCAGATAACATATTCTGTGTTAAAATTTTTTCAAGATTTAAACATTTTATTTTTAAAAAATTATCATCAAGCAATTTTAAATTTTCTACTTCATATAAAAAATTAAAATTATCTTCATATATTTTAAATTGTTCAAACCTATTTTGAAGTGAAGAAATAGCATGATCAATAATATAATTAAAGTAATTTATTTTAAAAGATTCTTCAGGTGAAAGTTTTACCTCATTAATTGTATTCTCATCAAATCATTTATTTCTTCTAATTACACGTTTTTCACGAAATTTTGGTTGTATATTCATTTCATTTGCAATCTCTTTGGCAGAAATTACAACAGATATGAATCCATTTTCTCTATAATCATTGAAAAAAGAAACAAGACCTTTTAACTGATCTAATGCAATAGCAATGTTCATATCTTTATATTGTAAAAATTTACTAACAGTATTAACTGCGAATAATATATCATACCAAATAACCATACCTAATAAAAATTCAAAATTTTTGAACTCATATGTTGCTAAAGAATTTGCTTCACTTTTTGTTTTAGGATCATCACTAGTTTCTGCAAGTTTATATAAAGCTTCCCTTATTTGTGGAGCTTGATATTTTATTGCTTTAACACTTTCAAGATGACTTTCCCAACGTGTTTATGATAATGGTTTAAGAGTTAAATTAGAAACGTGGTCTTGTAAAATTTTCCATCTTTTTGTAGAAGAAGAAAATAATGAGTAAATACGTTGTATCATACCAAAAAATGTTATAGCACTAGGACAAGAATTAGCCATATCACATAGTATTAAATTAAGACTATGACAACCACATGGTGTATAAAAAGCTCTAGAATTTATATCTAACAATCTCTTTTGTACGCCTTGTTGTTTACCTTTCATATTTGCCCCATTATCATATCCTTGTCCTCTTATGTCATTTACATCAAGTTCAATTTCTTTTATTATATTAATAAGTGTATCAAAAAGACCTTTTCCTGATGTATCATTTACTTTTAAAAATTCTATAAAATATTCTTCTATTTTGATTGGACTTGTTGAAATATCTACACATCTTAATATAAGAGACATTTGTTCTTGATGACTTATATCTGGAGTACAATCAAGTATAACTGAAAAGTATTTTGCTTCTTTTATTTTTTTAATTATAATATTTTTTACTTCTTTTCCTAATATATTTATTAACTCATTTTGTATATTATGACCAAAATAATGATTATGAATTTTACCATTTTGAATATGTTTAAGGTGTTCTTGCATTATAGGATCAAATTCTGCAATCATTTCTATTAAACCTAAAAAATTCCCATTATTATCTTGATAAATTTTCTCATTTGTATCTCGAAATGATAAATTATTTTTTGCAAGATTTTTAACTATAGCAATAATTCTTATTAATACATTATTCCAATGTTCTTTTTCCTTATTTATTTTTTCTTGTAAATTTTGATCAATAGTTTTATTTTTAAGTAATCTCATTTCAATATCAAACCAAATGTTCATATTTATAATATGTTCACTGCTTATTTCATGACTTTTAAGTTTGGCACTAAGATTTTTCCAATTTCGACATCCTTCGTTTGCTAATTGAATTGTAATTGATTTTTGACTAGATAATTTACAACAAAAACAAAATACTTTATCTAATTCTTTAGAATATATTAATCATTTTCGATCATGTTTTTCTCCATTTGGTAATTTTCGAATGTAATGAATCATAGAAAAATGCCTAGAATTTTTATCATTTGGAAAAGAAATATTAATTTCTCTAATTGGACCTTTTCCAACTAATAAATCTATTAAATTTGTATTTATATTTTTCCAATGTGCTGGATCATATTTATTTTGAATAATAGTTTCATCAATATTATTAAAAAAATTATCTTCATGATCTATTAAGTCGTCTTCAGTTTTTGAATTATTATTATCTTCTTTGTTAATATTAGTATATGATAAATTAGATTTGTTATCATTAAAAAATCCTTGACAGATTTCTTTTTGTGGTAAAGAATTATCTTCAGACGAAAATTCAATTAGTTTTTCATTTAAATTTTCAATTATATTATTTTCTAAATTTTCATTTTCATTTTGATTATTAATAATAAACCTATCAAGTGCACTTTTTTGAGATTGAATAAATTCTTCTATTTTTCTTTTCTTCGTACGTTTTGAATACCCAGAATCATATTTTTTAGCAGACATATTTAAATTAAAATAATAATAATAAAATATAAGTCTCTACTTGGTCGATAGTTTTCCAAGTAAAAATAAAACTAAAAAGATGATATACCATCAGTTATTATTGAAGTAGTATTCATTATGCTAAATAGAAAAGCTAAAAAATAAAGTTGGCATGGATGACCTAGATGAGAACAAGAACAAGTAAAGATATTAAAATTTTATAAATCATGTTTTATGATTTTTTAAGTGCATAAATTAGATTTGTGATGGTAATAATTTACTTGCATAGAAAAAATAGAAAAAAAAATTCTATTCATTCCATCTATAATTTATCATTTATACAAAATAATAAAAATAATTTCAAAGAAGATTCAAGATTGGAAGAAGAAAAGAGTGAAAAATTATTACCGAATACCAAGCGAGGGAGGATTGAGCCTTGAGAAGAAGGATGTCTTCTTAAAAAATCACTGATGAGGAAAGAAAACTAATGCTTGTTGGCTCTTGAGAAAACTGAGCTAATGACATATAAAATAGAATGGAAAAAAGTGATCAGCCTTAACTTATTATAGTCCTAAATAAAATTTTTATGATAATATAATAATTATAATTAATTATTGGTGATTGCCGTTGAGTTTTGGAATGAGGTTTGCTGGTTTGGCATGATTAATGCCATGCACGATTTAAATGAGGAAGCTTGGCTGCTTGGAAAATTAAATGCTGATTATTGGGTGAAGCAACGTGATTGCTGTGAATTGTGATTTGCTTCATTGCTTGCAGTTGCAGCGGAAATGGCAGCATGCCATATGTGAAAAACGGAGCTGGAGGCTGCAGCATGCAGCAGCGAAAATCGCGCTGCATGCATAATGCAGCAGCCCAAATCACGCTGCATGGCTGCATGTCAATAGAAAAAAAAAGTTAATTAAACTTTAATATTTTATATAGTATTCATAATGGGCCCTAGTTTTGTTGGGGCCCTAGGCACAGGCCTTAGTGGCTTGTGCCTTAAGCCGGGCCTGACTCTTTCTCACTCTCACATCCACTAAGAATGATCTCTTTCTTAGAGGTGGAGAAGCCTTATACAAGCTCACAAGAAGAAACACAACAAGAACAAGCAAATACAAATAAACTCATAAATATGGATATGATACCCTTGATTTTATAACCCAACCCCCATTAGGTTATCACTAAACCAATAAACTCCTCAATCAAAACCCATTACCATTCCCATTGCCGAATATATACCAAGCGCTCTCTTATAAGATTTACAACAATGACTTCTTTTACTTTTCTTGATTTCTTTTAGCTTGGAAATCACCTCTAGATTCTTGAAAATGCAACAACACAATGCTCCAAGAACTCACAAGAAATGGCGATGGAAGGAGAGGAAAAACTGTTGCTTCAACCTACATGAAAATCCTATATACTCGCGACCTAGGGTTCCTTAATCGATTACCCAATTGATTACTATGTCAGATCTAGTCGTTCAATGGCTATTTTTCAAGGCTTAATCAATTGCCTAATCGATTAAGAATGTCTGAATCAATTGCCCAATCGATTCAATACCATTCTATGATCTCGCACAACACAGCCACCAATCGATCACCTGAGTGATTGGCCAACTTTTAATTGATCACCCAATCGATTAAGAGGGTTTCTGTTCTCACAAAAAAACTCACCAATTGATCATCTAATCGATTGGTGTTGCCCTTAATCGATCACCCAATCGATTACGGGTCATTCTATTTCTCAATAAAAAGTGTTCTAATCGATCATCTGATTGATTGGATTGGGTCAATCGATTACCTAATCAATTGCCCATGCCCTTGTTGGTGCAATCGACCCAAGTTTGATCGGTACGATCATAAGTTTTGATGTGTGTGTCAATATGATTAAGTTAGATTTTCATATTGATTTGATGTGTGTTTGAGTCATGCAGGACTTGGTAGAGCACACATAAGGGAAATCTCATCCTAGTGCTCGGGTCCTCGAGTCGGTGAAGAATGGCGCATCCGAGGGACCGCCGGATAAGGAGCAATGGAGTGGAGCCGAGGGAAGCAAACTTCAAGGCATACGCGAAGGATGGTATCGGGACGAGCCGAGGGCTTGGATGCATCCGAGGAACGAGAGCCGAAGGAAGAGAGCTGCAAAGGACGACTTCGGAGAGGATGAGTGTGAGTGTGTAACAATATCAGTCAACTGTAGGGACACCAGTCGACTAAACTTTCTGTAAGTTTTGAACAACAGGATCAGTCGACTGGTCTAAATGGCAATCAACTGGTCTGTTCGAAAACTAGTCGTTTGGCTAGCCATTGGCTAGATACCAGTCAACTAGGCTTGGCAGCAGTCGACTGGTGTCGGGGCTGAGCTGTTTTGTTAACAACTCTTTCCTCTATTTAAAGGGAAGGTTGAGACTTGAGAAGTGTTAGCTCTTAAGTGAGAAACCTTCTTGATCAAGTGCTCAAGGCTTCCAAGTTCATTCTCTTCCTCCTAACTCTAATTCTCATCTTGTAAAGAGGAAGAGAGATTTATGAGAGGTTGTTCTCCACCGAGAAGGAGAAAGATCTAGTCGGAGATTGCCGGGGGCTAATCCACTGAAGGATTGAGGGTTCGTTCACCTCAAGGACACGCCGTGGAGTAGGAGCAAGCAATCTCCGACCCACGTAAAAGGTTAAGTGTTAGCATTGTTTCTAATTGCTTAGTTTGCATTTCTGCTTCGCACTAACCTTGTAGGAAGAACAAAGCAAATTGGACGAAAAGCTATTCACCCCTCTAACCAGTTCATCGGTCACAACAAGTGGTATCAGAGCGCAAGGTCGCCCTTCAATAAAATAACCGCCTAGAAGAGCAAATTCATCAAAATGACCGACTCGCACATCTAACCACCCAAATTCGAAGGAGAATTTTCTTAGTGGAAGAAAATGATGGAGGTATTCTTTGATACCGATTTTGATATTATGTTAATAATGGAAAATAGTTTTAAAGTGCCTAGGGATTAAGAAAATAAGTCACTCGAAAAGATAAGGTGGAGCAAGAAGCAAAAGAATGGTCATTTAGAAAATTAAAAAGTCTTGCATCATCTTTTAAATGTGCTTCCTCAACAAGAGATAATAAGGATTGGAAGCTACACAAGCGCTAAGGATTTATGAGAAAAGCTAGTAGAGCTTCACGAAGGCATGTCGGAGGCAAAATTGATAAAGAGAGACCTTCTCCGATCTCAACTCAACAATATCAAACTTGACAAAGGAGAAAAGGTATCTAGTTTACATTCTAGAATTAAGAAAATTTTAAATAGACTAATAAGTGTAGGTGAGCAAATCTCCAATCGAGGCATCTTGATGAAAGCCATCAATGTCTTCCCAAGAACCACAAATTGGAGCTCAATGGTGGACTCATACTACATATCCAAGGACCTAGATAAAAGTTTCGTTGATGAATTCTTTTCAACAATGGAGCTCCATGAAACTCAGATTGGAGGATTGAATGTAGAAGTCTACTAACCAAGAGGAGTAGCCCTTGTGACAAACAAGGAAAATGGGAAAAAAGAAGAAGGCCTCATCATCCAATTCGGAAAAATCAAGTGCATCCATAGATAGTGATGAGGAGGCTTACATGGTAAGAAAAATGAGAAAAGCTTTTAAATATTTTTCAACTAACAAATCTCATGGTAGGAAAAGTTCAAGAAGCAAGAGTACAACAAGAAAAATTATATGCTACAATTGTCAAGGAGAAGGACATATGAGGGATGAATGTTCTCTTTTAAAGAAAAAGGAAGGGAAGAAGAAAGAAGAGAAGAAAAAAAGCAAAAGAAAAGAGGAAGAAGGTCCAAAACGTAAAGGCAACATGGAATGAGTCATCATCATCGGAAGAAGAAGAACACCATGTGTCCCATTTTGCCTTAATGAGAATTGAAGGCATTGCCTCTATCATCCGAAGTTGAGGAAGAAAAAAGCTTAAGTGAAGATGAAGGGAGCTCAAGTGAAGGGGGAGGTCAAACTTCGGATTCGGACGTCTCGGTAAGTGAGGTATATAATCTACCCACTACTACTTTAATTAAAATCATTTTTAGCACTAATAATGATCTATTTAAGGCTAGAAAGAAAATTAAATATTTGAAAAATAAAATTTGCATACTTAATGAAAAACTAGATCCATGACACTTAGAGATGGTATGCATGCTTCCTCTTCTTCTAGTATAAATGATTCATGTTTAGAAGAAGAAAATAGGGAATTAAGAGAAAAGGTGGATAACGTTACTAAAACTCTTAGAAAATTTAAAATTGACTCTAACACTCTAGATATGATCATTAGGAGTCAAAGAGCAAGCTTAAAGAGAACAGGGCTATGATATGATCAACCAAACAATAAAAAAGTATACCATTGCTTGCTTGCTAGGGGTTAAAAAAACCAAGACCCTAGATAGAAAATAAATCCCCAAGGAATATTTGGTTAACCCAATTAGGAAGAATCTCTATTGGGTGTCAAAGTCAATCCTCAAGGGTTAGAGGATTTAGGGTTAGTCAACCATAAATATTAAAATTTAAATTTTTGAAAAATGGTTGACTTGAGACCTTAAGGGGGAGCACTTAGCCTAAATATATTCTGTTGATGCAGTCTGGCCCGATTGTTGTTTTGGTGTTGACAACGATTTAAGTTTGGTTGAGTAAATTCAGATTAAGTCCTGGTCGGGGACTGGGCACGAAATCCTAGTGAGTGAAGCTAGGTTGAAATCCCGGTGAGTGAAGCCGGGTCCTGGTGAGTGAAGCCAGGTGATTGAAATCCTAGTGAGTGAAGCTAGGTTGAAATCCTGGTGAGTGAAGCCGACTCCTAGTGAGTGAAGCCAGGTGATTGAAATCCTGGTGAGTGAAGCCGGGTCCTAGTGAGTGAAGCCAGGTGATTGAAATCCTAGTGAGTGAAGCTAGGTTGAAATCCCGGTGAGTGAAGCCGGGTCCTGGTGAGTGAAGCCAGGTGAAAGAAATCCTGGTGAGTGAAGCCAGGTCCTAGTGAGTGAAGCTAGGTTGACTGAATTCCCGGTGAGTGAAGCCGGGTGACCGAAACCCTGGTGAGTGAAGCCTGGTCCTAGCGAGTGAAGCTAGGTTGAATGAAGTCCCGATGAGTGAAGCTGGGCACGAAGTCTTGGTCCGGGAGGCTGAGCACGAGTCAGAGAAGGCTAGGGAGCCATTCTCTTAACTTAGAGTTGAATTGGAAGTCGCTGGATCGGTCTGGTGACCGATCAGGGAGATTGACATGAACTCCTATTGTGGATCGGTCTGGTGACCGAGCTAGGGAAGTCTGATCGGTCTGGTGACCGATCAGGGAGAGAACAGAAGCATTTGGTTTGGCTTCTGTTCGGGTTCAGATCGTTCTGGTGAACGATTAGAGAACCCTTGATCGGTCTTCATAACCGATCAATTTGTCACGAGGTTTCTCACCTTGACCGATCAGGATGGCTCCTGATCGGTCAGGGAGTGACCTGATCGGTCACTAGACCGATCAGGGCACCACCTGATCAGTCGGGTGACCGATCAGGGGGAGTTGGCCTACGAGAGCTGGAATTTCTCCAGCAAGTGTTGGATCGGTCCGGTGACCGATCCACGATCTGTGATCGGTCAGGGTGACCGATCACAAGGAGTCCGCGATTTCTGATTTCTCACCGTGGACCGATCAAGCTGGAGCCTGATCGATCAGGGCTTACCCTGATCGGTCCGGTGACCGATCAAGGTCCTCTCTGATCGGTCTGGTGATCGATCAGTAGCTGTAACTTTAATTTAAAATCGCTGTCAGACTTCTGATCGCGTCTGCGTTTTCTCTGCTACCTGCTGATATTGTGTGATATTGTTTGATATGCATTTGCTAAGCTTCTATTGGAGTGTGCAGGCTTTACAGGGATGATTCAAACAATGGAGGAGAGTCAAATGGGGGCTTTCCATGTATCAGGTTTGGCTGTTTCTCCTTCTCAGGTTTCAACGGACACTGGCACTGCTGGCAACTGACGGAGGCTCGGCGGAAGAAGTCTTCAGGGACTGAGTGCTCAGGGAGTCAGGGAGTCAGGCTGGGTTCAGTGGATGCTGATGGAGCTTGGCGATGGGAGCAGAAGCTTAAGACGAAGCTGGAAGCAGAGGAGCGATAAGGATGAACAGACAAAAACTTGAGGAGTTTGGCTGGGCTGTGTTTGTGCTCTCTGTTGTTTCGTGCTTGAGTGTTCTTGCCACATCCTTGTGAGCGTTCCTTCTTAGTGTCTCATGAGCTTATCTTGTATCTTCTTGAGACCGCTTGTGGAAAGGTTTCTCCACCAAGAAGGAGGCGCTGTTATATCCGGGTTCACCGGGGCTTGATCTACCGACGATCAAGGGATCGTCCACCTCACGGGCACGCCAAGGAGTAGGGGCAAGTTATCCCCGAACCTTGTACATCGCGGTGTTAGCGTTTGTTTGGTTTGCTTTTCCTTCTCTACTTTGTTCTTTCTTCTGCATTTCTTCCGCTGCTAATCTGATCACGCAGAAAGTTTCAAAGAGGGGAGCAATTTGAGTGTCTGGCTACATTCACCCCCCGCCTCTCTAGCCATCCAAGCACCAACATATTCATTATCAAATGGGCTAAGTAGAGATTACCTTTAGTACATCTCATAATGACTTGATTTATGATTTTACTTATGCATATAAGATGTTAGGATGATACTCATAATTCACATGTGCTTATGACATTTTGATGGTTATGAAATGTATCATTTTAGCAATAATAGACCAACTATAGGGAAAGCAAATGTTTAATTAATGAACATCTTGCCTATAGATCATAGTTAGACATTTTAAAGGTTTTGAAAACAATTCAGTGTTTTACTTGCTATGGTATAGATTTCAAAAATATATGGTTTCAAAACTAGGATTTGAAAGTTATACAAAATTGAAAGTTTTTTCAAGTTTTTGAGTTTTGGTCAAAATTTTAATTTTTTTTATTTTTCATGAAAACATTTTTTTTTCCTGTTAGAGAATATCAAAAGAAATATGTTTGTAAAATTTCATAATTTTTTAAATTTTCTAAAAAATTTTGACACATTTCTGAATTTTGGCTCAAAAGTCTAAAGTTTAGATCAAATTTGTGCTAGTCGACTGGTGCAGAGGGTCAGTCGACTGATCTTACTATTCCTTGGTATGAAGGGTAGTTTCGTTGAGTCCAGTCGACTAATAACTGTCTCAGTCGACTGGTATTCTGATTTTCTGATTTCGACTGATTTTTTTTTCAGAAATACTACTTACCTTGTTTTACTTTGATGTCATAAGTTAGAATTGATTAGTGCAATCTTTTTGATAGTGTCAAAGGGGAAAAATTGAAGAGTTTAAGTTAGAACTTAACTATATTTTCTTCATGTTTATGCAAAAATTGAAAATCATAGGATAAAGCATAGGTTAAGGGGAAGCTTGGATACTTTTAATGTTTCATGTAATACTATGCTTTGTATTTTCAAAATTGTTATTTTGTACCTAACTTAAACATATTGTCACACATCAAAAAGGGAAAAATTGTTGGTGCAATCGACCCAAGTTTGATCGGTACGATCATGGGTTTTGATATGTGCGTCAATATGATTAAGTTAGATTTTCATATTGATTTGATGTGTGTTTGAGTCATGCAGGACTTGGTGGAGCACACATAAGGGAAATCTCATCTTACTACTCGGGTCCTCAAGTCGGTGAAGGATGGCGCATCCGAGGGACCGCCGGATAAGAAACAACGGAGTGGAGCTGAGGGAAACAGACTTCAAGGCATACGCGAAGGATGACATCGAGACGAGCTGAGGGCTTGGATGCATCCGAGAGGGGCGAGAGCCGAAGGAAGAGAGCATCAAAGGGCGACTTCGGAGAGGATGAGTGTGTGTGTAACAATATGTCGACTGATAGGGACACCAGTCGACTAAACTTTCTGTAAGTTTTGAACAACAGGATCAGTTGACTGGTCTGAATGGCAGTCGACTGGTCTGTTCGAAAACTAGTCATTTGGCTAGGCACCAGCCGATTGAGCTTGGTAGCAGTCGACTGGTGTCTAGGCTAAGCTATTTTGTTAATTAACAACACTCTCCTCTATTTAAAGGGAAGGTTGAGACTTGAGAAGAGTTAGCTCTTAAGTGAGAAACATTCTTAATAAGTGCTCAAGGCTTCCAAGTTCATTCTCTTCCTCCTAACTCTAATTCTCATCTTGTAAAGAGGAAGAGAGATTTGTGAGAGATTGCTCTCTATCGAGAAGGAGAAAGATCTAGCTGGAGATTACTAGGAGTTAATCCACCGAAGGATTAAGGGTTCGTTCACCTCAAGGGTACGCTATGGAGTAGGAGCAAGCAATCTCCGAACCACGTAAAAGATTAAGTGTTAGCATTGTTTCTAATTGCTTAATTTGCATTTCCACTTGCGCACTAACCTTGTAGGAAGAGCAAAGCAAATTAGATGAAAAATTATTACCCCCCCTTCTAGCCGGTCCATCGGTCACAACAGCCCTAACTTGCCTAAACTAAGTCTAGGGTTCCCTTTGCGTACTAATCGTGACCTGTTAGGATTTCCCGTTGCCTAGTTCCCAACTAAGACTTTTATCGTGCCAAGTATTTAGCTTCCAGCTAACCTATCTTGGACTTCATCTAGTTCTCAACTAGGTATGCTTAGTCTTACCAGGACTTCCCTTTGCCTAACCATATTTAAGTCTAGTCTCTCGGCAGACTTTCATCTTGCTAACGTGCAATCCTCCCAGATCCACTTGAACTTCTCCTAGTTCCCAACTAGGTTTGCCTAGTCCCATTAGGGCTTCCCTTTGCCTAACCGCAGTTAGGTCTAATCTCTCAATAGACTTCCACCTTGTAACGTGCGATCCTCTCATATCCACTTGGACTTCTCTTAATTCCCAACTAGGTCTATCTAGTCCCACTAGGGTTTCCCTTTGCCTAACCGCAGTTAGGTTTAATTTCTCGATAGACTTTCACCTTGCCAACGTGCGATCCTCCCAGATTCACTTGGACTTCACTTATTTCCCAACTAGGTTTGCCTAGTCTCACTAGGACATCCCCTATGTCAAGTTTTCTGTCAACCTTGACCAACTTGAATTGTCTCACAAATCATCAAACATCATTATCAAATATCAAAACTCAAACTCACCTGAGTTTAGTCAAACTGGTCAACTTTGACCTAAAAAAGATTACACTAAGGCTGCGTTTGGTAGGCTGTAATCCACCCTATAATGTAATCCAGATTACATTACAAGTTGGATTCGTTTGTTTGGAATAACTTTAAAGTTGTAATGTAATGTAATCTCGATTACAAAAGAGGTTGATACTTTGTAATCTGGATTACAAACCAAAACCTCCGTAATCTGGATTACATTACGGCTTGTAAAGTTGTCGGTCGGGCGACGACCGTCGTCGATCGCCAGCGGTTCGCCGGTCGCCGCCCGGTCGTCGCTCGGTCAACGCTCGGCCGCCGCCGGTCGCCGGCCGGCCGCCGCCGGGCCGCCGCCGGTCGCCGGCCGGCCGCCGCCGGCCGGCACCGGGCCGCCGCCGGCCGGCACCGGGCCGCCGCCGGCCGGCACCGGGCCGCCGCCGGCCGGCACCGGGCCGCCGCCGGCCGGCACCGGGCCGCCGCCGGCCGGCACCGGGCCGCCGCCGGCCGGCCGCCGCCGGTCGCCGGCCGGCCTCCTGCCCGCCGCCGGTCGCCGGCCAGCCGCCGCCGGTCGCCGGCCGCCGGTCGGCCGCCGGCCGGCCTCCGCCGGTCGCCGGTCGACCGCCGGCCGGCCGTCGCCGGTCACCGGCCAGTAACCGGCCGGCTCCGCCGGTCGCCGGCCGGCGGTCCCCGGCCGGTCGGCGGCGGTCGTCGGTCAATCTAGATTACATTACCGGATGGATTACCCCTCACCAAACAAAGGAGGCGGCCGGTCGCCGGTCGCCAGCCGGCCGCCGCCGGTCGCCGGTCGCCGGCCGGCCGCCGCCGGTCGCCGGTCGCCGGCCGGCCGCCGGTCGGCCGCCGGCCGGCCGCCGGTCGGCCGTCTCCTGTCACCGGCCAGTCGTCGGCCGGCCGCCGCCGGTTGCCGGTCGGCCGCCGCCGGTCGCCGGCCGGCGGTCCCCGGCCGGTCGGCGGCGATCGTCGGTCAATCTAGATTACATTACAGGATGGATTATCCCTCACCAAACAAAGGAATCCAACTTGTAATGGTTATCAAAGATTACATACAACTCATTACCAAACATAACAATGTAATCAAGATTACATTACATTACATTACAAACTTGATTACATTACAGACCCGATTACATTACCCCCTATCAAACGTAGCCTAATAGGATCATGACTCTGATACAATGTTGAAATATATAAAATAAAAGCACGTAGATATAGGAAAGAATAGAGAGAACTAAAGAAAATACAATTACTTCTTTTATTATTGATTATTATCATAGATTAACAAGTCTATTTATACATATTATTAAAATAATATATAAAAAAATATAATGATAAATATGGTAATCAAACATAGTAAATCATCGTCAATTGAAACTAATTTCTGAATGTATTATTAAGATCTAAGGATTTGTATATTTCCACGTCATGATATTGTCCACTTTGAAACTAAACTCTCATGATTTTATTCTTGAATTTTGTTTGAAAGACCTATACTAATAGAGATATCTTTTACTAATAAATTTATAATTTTTTCATATATTTTCAATATGAAACTTCATTTATAATTTTGCAACTCCAACCCTTATGATTCCGAACAAATGGGGGTTCTTTGATTTTTTAAACTTTCCCAATATATTTTGTGAGCATCCTACAAAAAACTAACAAGGTCAAACTGAGCAAATAATTATAAGTACATCAATCTAATTAATATTTGACTAATAATAGTAATAAAAATTATTATTTAGTATCAATCTCGTGCTGTCCACGTGCCAATGATTTTTTTTTTCTCAATGGACACGTGCTCGCCTCGCTCCATCTCATCCCGCAAACACTGGCCTTATTTTTTTTTTACACGGCCGTTGTCTACCTACAAAATTACCTTAATGCAAGCCTGGTACCAGAGTGCGGGGCCCTCGACTATCTGCCTGTTAGCCAATAGGCGCTCAGGACAACACCCTGGATTGCAAGCTCCAGCTTCCTACGTGTCCCCGCGTAGCAACCGACGAGTTCCGGTTAATTGTCAGTCTTCCCTGGATTGTAAGGCCAGGATTCGTACTGTGCTACATCGAACGGTTCAGATCCCTTGATAGGGAAGGACTCAGTTTTGGCGTACGGATGGTCCATCAAGAAACGAACCCGCTAAATTGACCAGCATTTGCATCTCTGGTAAACGGAAGGACTGACGAATGAGAAAACTGGGTCCTCGGCTGCGTAAGAAAGTCTCGTAGGTGTCAGACGTAAGCCTCGCCCTCTAAAAACCTCGTGCTTTCGTCGCTGGTTCGGTTTTTATCGTCGTTAATGCGGAAAAAAGGAGCCTTTTTCCATTTCCCAGTTAGGTAGCGAGGATGTCGACGAGGACGCCAACGGCGACGGCAGAGGAGGAAAGTCCGTCCGAAACAATGGAATCTTCTTTTTGGTCGTCGTCGTCTTCTTCCCGTTCTTTGCTTGATAGGCTGAGGAGCTCGGGAGGAGGGACCTCGCCGCTCATCTTCTTTCTCTGCTTCCACAAGGCGATTCGATCCGAACTTGATTGCCTCCATCGTGCAGCCGTAGATCTCGCCACTGATGGCGTTGCGGACGTTGAGGACGTATCACGGCGCTGCCGTTTCCTTTTCGCCATGTACCAGCACCACTCCAATGCGGAGGACGAGGTACTCGCCAGGTCCTTTTTGACGAATCAGGTTAATGTGTGGATTTTTTTGTTTTTTTTGGGTAATGCGGCGAGAATCTTATTCAATAATTCCTACAATCATACTTCTAACGGGATTTAAGAATCATGGAGTAAGTTAAGGAAACATGTGATCTTTCTCATCTCTATATGGTTGCAGCCATGTTTTTATGTTGGACAGCTATATCCTCCTCTATTAACTGAGGAAATATTTTTTGACTGAGTTAAAGGATATTGTTGGCAGGACTGTCCGGTTTGATGAACAATGATATGTGTGACCATTAACGGTGGCTACTTTTGGTGTTCTATTAACAAGTATCTTTTAGCTTGCTGTTTCTGTATTAAGCAAGCTGGTTCCTCGTGATTTCCTGGCTTGTATTGTGCATTCACTATAGATTTCATTAGTATCAAAGTTGGAGTTGAAATTTTAAATTTAGATGATACCGTAACAGCACTAGCTGGCTGCTTTGATTCAGGCATTGCTGCTAAAGAAAAAGTGTCATGGTGCAGCGCAGAAATACATTGCTGTATTTATCATCACCGTTAGCTGTCTAAAACTTCTTGAATTGCAGGTCATTTTTCCAGCTCTTGACAGACGTGTGAAGAATGTAGCACAAACATATTGCCTGGAACACAAGGGGGAGCATGACCTTTTTGAACAATTATTTAAACTGCTGGACTTGAAAGTTCATAAGGATCCTAGTGTTAGAAGAGAAATTGCCTCATACACTGGTGCTATACAAGCATCACTGATGCAGCACATGTGTAAGGAGGAGCAGCAGGTTTGCTTATTATCTTGTATAATTCTGATGCATGTGTTTTTAATCTTTCAGTCTGTAAGTAGTTCTTATTGATTTCTTGGCTGAACCATGTATACTGAAGCTTTAAGAAAGTTGCTCTCATTGAGGTTCTGGAGTACCTAGCAGTTGTCATATGTGCAACATGACGTTTCCTGTTTTGTTACACTTTAGTGTATGTTGTAAATGAAATGATTAACGAGGTTTTTCCAACCTCGGGCGACCGGCCCGGCCTCACGGAAATTTTCCACCGGCCGCTAGGGTAAATCGGGAAGCGCTCGCGGTGGGCGGTCTAGAAGCCCAATGTCCCAGGGTTCGCGCCCCATTTGGAGGAAAAAATCCTACAAATACACCGTAGCTGAGGATCGAACCGCGGATACCTGGGATAGCGACTAGTTGCCCTACAGCTGTACCATGGCCCCAGAGGCACTTTAGTGTATGTTGTAGCTTCATATGTCAGCAAACATTGATATCTTGTCATCTAGGTGTCTTGCCCAAATTTTCTTCACTTAAGTCAATAATTGTTTTAGTTGCAAAAGTTTCTCCATTGTGTATATTGAATTGGTTCTTTTACAACTCGTCTTAACATGCAAATCTTACTTTTTGTCTAACAAATTCTACATTTGTGAAGTTTTAATATATCAGTCATTTGATGTCAGTTTGTATTCTTCCAAATTGCTTGATTTTGTTTCAGGTTTTTCCACTGCTCGTCGAGAGTTTCTCACTTAAAGAGCAGGCTGATTTGGTTTGGCATTTTTTATGTAGCATCCCTGTGAACATAATGGCTGAATTTCTTCCGTGGCTTTGTTCTTCTGTTTCACCAGACGAGCATAAGGATATGATAACATGTTTATACAAAGTAGTACCTGAAGACAAGCTTCTTCAGCAGGTAAGAATGTGATTCCATAATCACAAATTTTTTATTAGTTATCTAAATTGAAGGCTGAAGCTCCAAATGAATCAGGTCGTATTTACTTGGATGAAAGGGAAACATTTGAAAAAACAGATTACGAGGCAAAATGATTTTCTCTTGAGTTGTGTCAATTATTCTAATACCAGGAAGAGAAAACATGCAGAATCAGACAATAATCTCAACTCACCCAGAATTTATCCAATAAATGAAATATTAGACTGGCATAATGCTATCAGAAAGGAGGTCAATGACATTGCAAAAGAAGCAAGGCAAATACAGTTAACTCGAGATTTCACTGAGCTTATCAACCTTCTGTTCAAGGCTTGAATTTGTTGCCGATGTATGTATTTATCACAGGTATGGTCTTCTAGTTAGTTATGATACCCCTTCCTTCTTCTAAAGAAAAATATTCGTAGTCACTAGTGGCTTCTAGTTGTAAAAGATGACGACCCCAAAGAGTTAAGACCAGCATGACCACATGTACTCTGAACCACTGCATCATGGTATCCTGTTATTTAAATATATTTGTTCATATTTCTGTATGCTAACTGTTTCTGATAATCATTAGGGCACTGCTTAAACCAGATTAATTTGTGGGAGCAATTCGGTGTAATTCTATAATTAGAATGTAAGAATATAGGTTAAAATGGTATAATCATTTCCAAAGTCAACCAGTTCTAATAGCTAGCCAAACTGAATTGACTAGAATTGAAATGGTGAAAGAAAAAGGGACATCAAATAAAATTCTAAATAATTTAATTAAAAGTTGTTTGAGAGATTAAAATATTATTAGTGATATAAGCTTGCCTAAAGTTCAATGGAAAGGCAAGATCCATGTAACTACTAACCCTAAATAGTTGGGACTTTCTTCAGGATGCTCCCTTTTCCTTACTGATAATTGTGGAATTCTGTCCGCAGTATAGCTGAAGATCAAATTTTATTTCCAGCAGTGGATATGCCAGTTACATTTGTGGAAGCTCATGCTGTGGAAAAGGAGCAGTTTAACAATCTTAGATTTCTAATCAAGCATATTCAACAAGGTGGAGCTAATTCATTATCCACGGAATTGTGTTCGAACTTTGTTCACATGCTGATCAAATTATGGACACTATTCAAAAGCATTTCAATGCTGAGGAAGCTGAGGTATATATCAATATGTTGACAAGGCCTCTTTTGTTAGATATCATTAACATGATGTCAGTGGGGTAACTTTTGCTCTTATAGGTGCTTCCTCTAGCAAGGGTATCCTTTTCCACAGAAAGGCAACGGGAGATTGTTTATCAGAACATATGTGTAATGCCTCTGAAACTAATTGAGCGTGTTTTACCATGGTTAGTTGCAACCCTTTGCGAAGAGGAAGCAAACTCATTTCTCCAGAACATGAAACTGGCAGGTCTTATTTCATCCTTTCTAATACAAACTCTGATGCATGTAAAACAAATTATACTTTAGGCAGATGACTTATCAGTCTGTTCAAGTGAGGATTATTGCCATTTAGCACATTTTAAAACCAGATTATCTTGTAAACCTATATGCTTGAGACATTTGTTGAAGCTGTTTCTTATGCATCTTTTTCTTTCATTATATATATATATATATATATATATAATTATTATTATTTTGCAGCATCATCATCTGAGACTGCACTGGTTACTCTTTTTTCTGGTTGGGCATGCAAGGGCTATCTTCTCAGTATCTCCAGACCTGGAAGATTTATATGTTTGTCATCAAAGGTAGCAAAGGGTGTCTGCCAGGAAGAGAAGGATAAGATAGAGGAAGACAGGAGTCAAACAGTTTTTGCCCTTGCTCCTCCATCAAGCAAGTTATCATCTGTAGAAAGAGAAAATGACAAGGGTCCTGTTCACCAATGTAGTTTCTTAGAGTCTCGTAGAAACAATAGTGTCCTCAGATCTTCTGATATTTCAGTTGCACAAAAGAAAATTTGCATTGGACAAACTTGCTTTGCTCCTGAATTAGGAGTCACCAACAATACTGTAGCTGTAGGTTCCTTTGCTAGAAAATCTCAGTTTTCGATGTCTTCCAACTCTTGTACTCCTTATATAAACTCAAGTCTCGTTTCCAGGGAGACGGAGAGCATCTTATCAAATGTGCCCCATCCATTCAGGCCCATTGATAGCATATTTAAGTTTCATAAAGCAATCCGTAAGGATTTAGAATATCTGGATACAGAGTCTGAAAAGTTTATAAATTGTGATGACTACAAGGCATTTCTCTGGAAATTTAGTGGTAAATTTTGTTTGTTGTGGGGCCTGTACAAAGCTCACAGTAATGCTGAAGATCGGATTGTTTTTCCAGCTTTAGAATCAAGAGAAGCTCTTCACAATGTCAGCCACTCCTATATTCTGGACCACAAACAGGAGGAGAAGCTATTTGCCGAGATATCTGCGGTTCTTTCAGAGCTTTCACTACTACATGAGAGAAATACCAATACCTATGAGAAAACTGAGAATACTGGAAGGCACTGCATTTATTCTGTCGATGATATTGGTTGGACGAGGAAGCACAATGAGCTGGCCACCAAGCTTCGAAGCATGTGCAGATCTATAAGAGTTACTTTGGACCAACATGTTTATATGGAAGAACTTGAACTCTGGCCATTGTTTGACAAATACTTTTCCGTGGAAGAGCAGGAAAAAATAGTTGGTCGCATAATTGGGATGACCGGAGCCGAAATTCTTCAGTCAATGTTACCGTGGGTAACTTCTGCTTTGACAGAAGAGGAGCAAGACATGATGATGGAAACATGGAGGGAAGCAACCAAAAACACTATGTTCAATGAATGGTTAAGTGAATGGTGGATTGAGAGGTCTGTATGTTCTTCACAGCCATCTGGAGAGGCAACCAATCTTCCAAAAGGTTTCTCTTGTACATTAAGAATAATTTGAATTATGGCCATTTTTGACAAATATCAATAAAAATGAGATATTTTTTCTTCTTTGGATTTGTGACACTCTAGTAGGATCCGAACTGCAAGAACATTGTGACCACAATGATCAGAAATTCAAGCCTGGTTGGAAGGATATTTTTCGAATGAATCAAAATGAATTGGAAGCAGAGATACGAAAGGTTTCTCGAGACCCGACACTTGATCCAAGAGGAAAGGCATATCTTATTCAGAATCTAATGACGAGGTTTCTGTTGTACAATCTATTATTCCATACCTTGTATTTACCTATTTTGACCCTTGTATTGATTGCTGCAGTCGTTGGTTAGCTGCTCAACAGAAATTGCCAGACTCATCTACCACTAAAGATGGAAAAGATGACAATATCCCTGGATGCTCACCTGCATATCGCAATGTAGAGCAAGAGATATTTGGTTGTGAGCACTATAAAAGAAACTGCAAGGTCCTTGCTGTCTGTTGTAAGAAGCTCTTTACATGCAGGTTCTGCCATGACAATGTCAGTGACCACACAATGGATAGGTAAATTATTTGCTATCTTAAAGGTGATGTCTCAGAAACACCACTCACTGCTTTCCTGGTTGTTTTCTTAGTGCTTTGCCGGTAATAAAAATTTTCTAATGTTTTCCTTGACAAAATTTATAGATACCTTTTGGCCGTTGAGGCCTATGTTGATTTCCCATCTTTTTCATCTGTGCACATTAGCTGTTTGACAGCAATCAAACAAGGAAACAATTTTTTTATTTCATTTCATATGCATGATCAATTTTGGACATAAGCTATTGTTATATGTATGCTTTAGGTGATAAAATTTCTCTAGAAAATTTTTTAAGAGAAAAAAAAACAAAGCTATTTTGTGGTTTTGAAAAATTATCACATGACTCCTTGCAGTATATCAGTGGGAGACAGTTTCTGCTGGTCTGGAACTCGTACATCGAAGTTATGGAGCATATTTGTAGACCCAACAGGAGAGTGTTTTGTGAGTGGAATTCTTCCAAAGAGATTATTGAACTAAAACCTACCAGAAAGAGGACACGGATCAGAAATTTGAATTGCCAAATTTAAGTTAATTAATTCTATTCTGTATTTGGGACCTCTTTCTGTGTTCAGAAAAATATTTGGATGAAGATAACTGTAAGAACACATAAAGTTGAGGGGAAAAGCATGTGGGTTTCAGTGGAACCACTGACGATTCAACCAACTTTACTCATGCATTTGGGACAACTAAAGTTTGAATATGGAGAAATAATATCTTATTGATTTCTAACCTATATTGACCTAATTAAAGATATGTATGAAAATATAACGACTAGAGTGAAGACTTCAGGTGGATTGACTGAAGCATTTCCAATAAGGATAGGGTTACATCAAGGATCAGCTTTAAGTCCCTATCTTTTTACACTAATCATGGATGAACTCATAGGCACATTCAAGATACAGTGATGTGCATGTTGTTTGCAGATGATATTGTTTTGATAGATGAGACACGTGAAGGAGTAAATGCTAAACTAGAATTTGGGGAAACTCTAGAAATGAAAGGTTTTAGCTTAGTAAGTAAGACTGAATATATGGAATTTAAGTTTAGCAATGCTAACGTAGTGAAAATTGTTAAGATAGGAGATGATGAGTTGTCTAAATCAGAATTTAAGTATTTAGGATGTTCTTGAAAGTGATGGAATTGAGAGAGATGTCTTACATAGAATACAAGCAGGATGGTTGAAATGGAGATTAGCATCGGGTGTCTTATGTGATCGTAAAGTACTCTAAAACTTAAAGGGAAGTTCTACAAACGGCAGTTAGACCTGCTATGTTATATGGTGCTGAATGTTGGGCTATGACTCGAGCACATGAGCAAAAGATGAAAGTTGCAGAGATGAGGATGTTAAGGTGGATGTGTGACATACGAGGATGGATAGAATAAGGAATGAGAGTATTAGAGAGAGAGTCGGAGTTGCATCTATTGAAGAAAAACTTCGGAGACACGTTTGAGATGGTACGGACATGTACTTAGAAGACCAATAAATGCCCTGTTAGACGATGTGAAACTATGATAAATACGCACATTAAAAGAGGGAGAGGAAGACCAAAAAAGACTTGGTTGGCAACAATAAAACAAGATAAATTTTATTTAAATCTAGATGATGATATAGTAGGGGATAGAACTCAATGGCGTAAAGGATCCATATAGCAACCTAGTGATATGGTGTTGTTTTTTTGATTTCTAACCTATACTTGAAGTATTGTTCATGGTTTCAGTATAGTGTCATGTCAAAGCTTCAAATGCCTCCCAATACAAGTTTTAGTCATCTTCGCCTCAAAATAGCATGCTTATCTCTAAGTATAACCAAGGTCTCTTGTAGTCCTCTTCATTTAATTCCTAAATATAAGTCTAAAGCAATTAGAAAATCATTTGAGTTAAAAATTTGGAGTAATAAGTTACAACAATGTAAAAAGTATCTCAACTAATGATTATACTTATTAATACCAAACATTAGGTAGTGTAATGACTAATGAGTAGAGCTTATTCATACCAAAATTAGTATTGTGCATTATTCGAGGGCATTGGTTCTTATAGCATTCTAGGAGCATAACCTCATAATTTTTAAAGCCCAAATTGAGTAATGCTTTTAGGATTTCTGATATCAGAACTAATTTTTCACATGCCCATAAATAAATCTTGATTAATCAATGGGGACTATCACAATTGGAGTAGAACAGGCACAACTACAAAGCCCTCTAGTTGGTGCTTTGTTACTTCCCCTCTCTTTTAAAGTATGTTTTCCACTCATGATCAGCGAATGACATCAAAGATTGAATCACGGTAATAAAATCTTCTTATCTCGGTCAATTCTGGATGATATTGGCCAGTACAAGCAATTGAAACTTTGTTGATTTGATGACATAATAACATTTATCCATGATTTGGTATCGGTTGGCAGCTAGAGCATACATTTTGGTCTTGCTATCATTTTATACCTGAAAGCATGGTTACAACCTTAAAATTTTCATTAGTTCTTGGTCAATATGATCCTGAATATTTGTAGTTTTGTACCATATAAAAGATTACTTATTTGTTGATGATCATATTCGAAAGTGTGTATTCTTTGTTTGCGTGCCATTATAGTAATGTAGATTGGACTTACATATATCCAAGAATTGATGCAGTTTGGATGTTTCTAGGTTTAACCTTCTCTCTAACGAATCTGTAGGAAAGCAGTGACAGAGATGATGTGCATGAACTGTTTGAAAGTCCAACCTGTTGGCCCAACATGCAAGACACCTACCTGCAATGAATTTTCAATGGCTAAATACTTCTGCAAATTTTGTAAATTTTTTGATGATGAACGGTACTCCTCTTAGTTCCTTTAACATTTGTTATCAATTTATTTAACACAAACATTTTTCCTGAAATTGAAGTGGTACAAAAATCTTGTATCTAAACATAACACCAAACTGTTAGTTCTTTCTTCTGCATTTTGGAATCAAAATTGGCTGCATATCTTATAAGTCAATAGTGGCTTTTTAAATTGATACTTGGCTATTATCTAGGATTACAAATGATAGGTATGCTTTTGGACATGTTTTTCAAATGACAAGCTAGTTTACAAAAATAATTTGTGCAACTAAGAATGACAAATATCCATAAATAAAGAATGTTCATTTAAAAAAAAACATTTCAGAAATAGGATCGTGACATTCTATTAAAATGTTAACTTGTATACTTAAAATGTTAGATACGTTTAGAATACAACTGGTCTAAGCTATTAAAAAATTATTAATGTTTTATTTTCTTCAAATAAATGATTTTATATGATTGTTTGCTTGTATTTTTGTGCATTCTATTGTTAAATTTCTTCAATTTTTTTTTCAGAATTTATTCCCTTGCTGCCAATCCTATTTTGCAGTTTTTAGTTTTCTTGACTATCAAATACTGATAATAATTTTACTTTTCAACCCCATGGTGCACTCCCTAAATCAAATATTGTATGGATTTGAATTAAGGCTTGCTCCTATAACCCTGTTCAATTGATCATTTGGTGCAATATTTAAGCTTAGGACCACTTTACTATTAGGGGATGATGGGTTCTTTCCCACCAACTTTGCTTGTTCAGAATAAATGGTCTATTGATATTTTATCAGTTGCAACAACATGCAGTAGGCCTTTGTTTCTAGTTAATTAGACAGTTGTGATTAAGAGAGACTAATTTCACGGGAACCTAGTATGTATTGCTTCTGCGTATGTGACTGAAGGATTATTTTAGAAGTCTTATACCAGACGATTAGAGAATGTTGTGCACGTGGAGGGTTCAATGTGCTTCGATAAAGATATTGGTCTATATTTATGTTAATTAGAAGTAGACCATGTGGAGTCTTGGTGCAACGGTAAAGTTGTTGCCGTGTGATAGAGGTCACGGGTTCGAATCTAGGAAATTGTCTCTTGCAAAGTAGGGTAAGATTGCATATAATAGACCCTTTCCTGGGACCTCGTATTGGTGGGAGCTTCGTGCACTAGACTGCTCTTTAGAAGTAGACCATGCACTGTAAGTGTTTGTATTAGAAAGATCTTACAAAAATGATTTTCTGACGGCTTTGCCTTGGAACAATAATAGTATTCTACTAATATAATGTTTGATTGTTCTGAAATTTTCCATGGAAACGATTTTGTTTACTTCAGGACCGTGTATCACTGCCCCTTTTGCAATTTATGTCGTCTTGGACAAGGACTTGGAATTGATTTCTTTCACTGCATGAAATGCAATTGTTGTTTGGGTATGAAGCTAGTGGAACACAACTGTTTGGAGAAAGGTCTGGAATCAAATTGCCCCATATGTTATGATTTCATGTTTACATCAAGCGCACCTGTTAGAGCGTTACCTTGTGGCCACTTCATGCATTCATCTTGCTTTCAGGTAACTTTTTCCTGAAACATCGATGTGATTTCAGCAACATTTCCAGTTTCTTCTGGCAGAGAACTTATAGGATGGTAGAGACTAATTTGTATTCTGAACCTCACAGGCATATGCTTGCAGTCACTATACCTGCCCTATCTGCAGCAAGTCTTTGGGAGACATGACGGTAATGCTTGTTGTTTTATTTTGTCAAGTTAAATGAACTCTTTTAGAATGTTATCTCTAGACTGCAATGACTATCTATTTCGGTTAAGAAAGCTTAGAATTTTTATCACCCTAACCTTAGGAACTAAGCTTATCTTTCTGGTATTGTAAACCAAGATGTAAAAATTCAATGATAATTGGAGAACTTCAATGATAAATAACCTTAAACCTTCGTATTTATTCAAAATAAAGGGTCAAGAATTATAATCTAAACGAGTTCTAAAGATTGGAACCTCAAACCTTGTGTTTGGGAGAGAGTTCATGTTGGGGCATTTCTAGGAGTGGCTAATTAACCATGAAAGTGGGGAAGTCGAGCACTTTTTAGACATAAAAATCCTTCTCTTTTGCTATTAGAAAGTTCATAATTCCATGCACAAGCATGAACTAAAACAAATCTGGAATTCCAATTCCAAACTTTTCCAGACGCGCTGTTCAAGCTCAGTGTCTTTTAATATTTTATCCAGATCAGTGACATTTTCTCATCAGGTCTATTTCGGCATGCTTGATGCTTTGTTGGCTGCAGAACAGCTTCCCGAAGAATACAGAGATCGTTGCCAGGTTTGCATCTCTCATCTCGGCCTTCCTATTGCTATATGTTGCACACTAAACCAAATTGAAATTCTGATCGTTCAACTCTGTTTTCGACAAGGAAATTCTATGCAACGATTGCGGGAACAAAGGCTCGTCTCGTTTCCATTGGCTGTACCACAAATGCAGCCTATGTGGTTCATACAATACGAGGGTAATAAACACTGAAGCGAGCACATGCCCCACATCAAGACAGTGATGAGTTCTCTTCTTTCATTTCCATCAATTTTCAAGATTAAATCTTCTTGAGTGAAGAGAGCATACTCATATTCTGTTGAGACATGCACAGATTCCACAAGGTCATCTGATTGACATAAACAATACCATAAGAAACAAGGGAAGAAAACCCAAGGTCTTTTTGAGTTTATTTTAAGTGGAAGGTGCAAAAGGAAAACATGTTGATTGATATCCCTTCATACAAGACCCGAAAAAGAGGAAATGTTTGCTCAGATATATTAAGGTTTTTTTTTCTTTTTCTTTGCATGTCTTAGATTTTTTTCATCGTCAAGTAGGTAAATGTTTCTCGATATGGCCTGTTTTCTTTTTGATTTCGGCGCCAAAAAAAAAAAAGGAAAACAAAACTCATAAAGCATAAGAGATTTGAAAAAGGAAAACAAAACTCATAAAGCATAAGAGATTTGGAATGATCAATCATTTCAAAATGTGTTTATCACTATTTAATTCCCAAGGCATAGCCGAGATTTGGAATGATCAACCATTTCAAATTGTGTTAATCACTATTTAATTCTCAAGGCATAGCCGAGTTGAGTTGATTATCACATAATAAATTTATAAAATTGAATACCAATAAAGACCGAGGAATTATTCTAATAATTAATTTTGATTTTTTGATTTATTCTCTCGTGAGACAATCATAGAAAATTGTCAGAGTAATGAAAGCAAACCTGAACTCATTTCCATGCATTTTATATACACGATGGTTTCACACACCTACACATTTTTTGACAAAAACCAAATGATAAAGTTTAATTTTCTTCATGAATTTGTTAACAAATGGAATCATATGAATTTGTCAACCAAAATATGTATATATTCTTTCGCTAAAGACTAAAGTACATGTTTGGATTGTCAGATTTGATAAAGTATACATCCAAACATGAAAATATTACTGTAATTCTTCTATATATGTAACATAAATATTTCTTTCCAGTGTTGATACACCTGTACGCTATATCAATATGAAACTTTGTCGCACAAATTAATCAAATATCCTGCTGTTGACTCCAGCTCGATACACGGTAATTTGTTCATCGGCAGAAGCACTCAGCCGAATCTCATTTTGAGCCGGCACGAAATACACATCTCCCTTTGCTATCTTTTGTTCCTCAACTCCAGAAACCAGATGCATTTTACCTTCCCCTGCCACAACGAGGAAAATAGATGGCCCTGGTATGGCAGGAAAAACAACAGACTCCTTGGGCTGTAGCAAACAATGATCGACTTCGAACTCATCAAAAGGAGCCGTGTACCGCGTTACGTGAGCGTTTAATGGAACCCCATGAATAATTTCAGGAAAGCCCTGCACGAAGGTCATTATTGTGCTGAAGTGGTGTGTATATCAAACAGGTGAATGGATTTTTCATTGTCTATTAAACATGCAAATGTGCTAAATGATAAGTCAGAAGTTCACTTACCTGTTTGTATGTTAGCATTGAACAGAGAGTTTGCACATCTATATACTTGGGTGTCAGTCCAGCGCGCACAACATTGTCTGATGCAGCCATACACTCGATGCATTCTCCCGAAAGATAAGCATGAGGTTCATTTGGCCCAATATACAGGGCTTCACCAGGGTTGAGCCTCAAGTAGTTGAAGAAGAATGCTGCTATAACTCCAACATCAGCTTGAAACTGCTTTTCTAGTAGTAATACTAGCTGTTCTTTCTCAGTCAGCATCCTAATCTTAATTGCAGCAAAAAAACTGTCAGGAAATCTTCAATATCGGGACAAAAATTGTAAATATGCCAATTGGATCAATCAAAATTTAACAATGAGAAATGTCCCTAGGCAGCAATTATTCATCCCTGCTATCACGTGTATCGATTGCTTGTCACATCCTTCAGTTCTATAAAGGGGAAATACGTTTCAGATTGTAAAAGGCCAAAATTTCCCCTAACTGCCTAACAGATTAAAACAACAAACATGTAACTATCCTGACACGAATTTTCAAGTAATCCAGTATGTCAATATGGATGAAACTATAATAGTCGGGGACCAAGTGTCAACTATGAGATTCTTCAATTTCAATAGGCGACAGCAGCCCATGTGACAAAAGAATGGTCAGTTACAGAGAATGACCATGAAGTACTATGTGAGATATTTCAGTTTCAAAGTATTTTACATGAGTTACCAAAGAGAGACGAATAAAACAGACACTAGTTCATCAAGCAGCCTTGGAATAAGATAACAAGGACTAGTGCTTGTTCAGATGCAGATTTATATCAACGAAGCAATTACCAATGTAAAGACTCCTTGACTATAAAACTCAGAAGTTAGAGGAAGAAAGTGAAAGAATCTTACCTTATTTTCAACATCTAGACGACCTTTCAATTTAGAGACCAGATCTGCAACTACCTCCTTACTTGTGGACATCAGCTTAGTGAAGATGGACTTTAAAAGAACCATTGTGTTCAAATCTCCATCTAGGCTTTTAGCACTAATTATTTTGCTTGCCTCTTCATTGCCAACCAGTTCTGTGATTTCAGGTACACAAGTAAGAACATTCTTGAGCTCCTGCAACCATAAGTTGATCGTGAAAATTACTCACTTCAATGTGCATAGAGAATCTAAATTATACGCATAAACTAGCATAGTGCAGCCATTAAATTTGGGAGAGAAAAATATGTAAGAGAGTTATGCAATGCCCATCCTTCAAACAAAAAAAAAAATGTAAGAGAGTTATGCCTATTGTTGGGGAAATTTTGATCCTTAACAAACATTCTCTCTCATCTCTGCTCTGCCCATAAGGTTGCCGAATATGGAAAAGCAATCTAGTGTTATCTAAAGTGATATCAAAGTAAAACAATCCTATAGTTGCTTGCAATAGTGTTGGCCAGCGAGTTTTTTATTCTTGAATCCTTGTGCATCGTCTAAACCTCATCCTTCTATTACATCATATCATGATGTCAAAACCAAAAACAAAGAAGAGGCACCAACAAAAACAAACATCCTCTGCCAATTCCTAGGCATCTACAACTAACAAACAAACGCAACAACTTGTGTCTTTGTTATCACAACAAATGCACACAATGTCTCTATCAGGAAATTCCATTTTCTTTACCATTTACATTTAGATGCACAAGCCCCCACTAACCAACAATCCTATGTGTGCATTCCACAAGTTACCTATCTCTTGATTTAGATCACCACTTAACCCTTTACCATAATACTATGTGACCCTTTGCCCAACGCCCGTGCAAACTCCAACAAATTTACACAAGTGCAATCTAAAACTCCCTCCCCACGTCTCTAAAGTGAGATTCATAGCAAGCCCCGGGCTATGGTGCAGCAGAAGGGCGACTAGTTTGTTGGTGCAATCGACCCAAGTGTGATCGGGAAAGATCATGGGTTTTGATGTGTATGTCAATATGATTAAGTTAGGGTTTTATGTTAATCTAATATGTGTATGTGTGTGTGTGCAGGTTTGCAAGATACACATAGACTTAGTTGGACGTCTTCGGGTCCAGTGAAGGATGGCATGGGGAGACGAGCCGTGGGCTTGCATGCATCCGAGGGACCGTGGACAAAGCAGGGACGATGAGCCGAAGGAAGCGAACTTCGAGGCATACGCGAAGGATGGCATGAGGAGACGAGCTGTGGGCTTGCATGCATCTGAGGGACAAGAGTCAAAGTCGAAGAAGGCTTGAAGGCAACAGGTTGAGGCTGCTGGATGAAGAGTCAGCTAAGTCGTGAGAATTCGAGTGCTGAGAGAATTGTACTAGGGAAGGGAAACATTAGGTGGCAATCGACTGATGCTTGGATCAGTCGACTGATGAAGAGCACAGAAAGATCAGTCGACTGATCCTACGATCAGTCGACTGGTATCGACCAGAATTTGAACCGTCAAGCTGTGACATTCAAATTCACGATGACCAGTCAACTGGTGATACCACCAGTCGACTGGTAACGGTCAGAACAATATCGAGCACTATTTAAGAGGACTCGTTTTTGGCTTAGTTTCCTTAGCGAAACAAGCTTGGGTAAAGCCTGTTAGTAGCCTACAAGTGCTCAAAAGTTGTCAAAGGATTGTGGCGAGGTTTCTCCACCCACAAGGAGCGACAAGAGTTAGCTGGAGGTCTTCCGGAGACTCATCCACCGACGCATCGGGATCGTCTACCGACCGGACAGCCGTGGAGTAGAAGTATCATCTCCAAACCACGTAAACGGTTTCGTGTAGGAAGAAAATCGAAAGGTAGTTATTCACCCCCCTCTAGCTAAACGACAAGGTCCCAACAAGTGGTATCAAAGTCAAGTTCGCTCGTCTACGGACTAATCGCCGAAAGAGCAAAAAGCTAGAGGAAATAGCGATTGAAGAAAGATTAGGAAACGATATCAATGTTCCACTGATAGATTCCATTTTATTGATCATTTGAGCTGCTTAAATCCCTGTTTGATCTATGTTTTTATTGCCAAAATTGTGAAATTGCCTAGGTTTTAGAACTTATTCATATTTTGGACTTAAATGCAAAATTACACATATTTGAGTTAATTGGCCACTAAATTCTTGATTTATTTTTGTAGGCATGAAAGGTTCCTGGACCTAGAGCATATTGGGTCAAACCTGAGTCGGATGTTAACCGGATCGAATTATCAAGCCTACGATTAATCCAGGCCATCCGATTCAAGAGCGGCTAGATCTGAGCCATCCGGGACGATCCGAAGCAATCCGAGCTAGGGTTAGGGTTGATCAAGCTCTATGATCAAGATCTGAAGGTTTCATCACAATCAGAGCTCAATCAACCGTTGGATCAAGCTTGGAGGGCTCTAGGGCGTCCAATCACAGATAGAGTTGATCTGGACCATCCGTTGCATATCTGGAGGATCCGAGCTACCACAAGGCAGATCCTGACCCCAGATCATCATCATCAAAGTTTGGCTCAAATCAAACCAAGATCTGCCGTTGGATTGAAGCAAATCAATCACAGCCGTCCATCAATTCCTATTTAATCAGAAACGCGCCCGCAGCTAACCTTCGTCGCGTCTTCGCCGTCTTCTTCGTTTTTTCGTTTGTTCTTCATTTTCTTAGCAAATTCTTCATCCAAGAAGGCGTGACCACCTCGATTTCAACCGCAACTCATCGTCTGGAGCTTTGGAAGGCCATCTCGATCCGAAATTCAACTCAATCATTCCGGACAGAGTTGTGAGGTTTCGCTACTCTGTGGTCCGGAGTTGAATCATCTCAGTACACGCAAATTCAGCATCTGAGCCTTGTAGGGGTTCTCAGTGAAGCTCAGGTCGTCTCCAAACTTCATCACCAGCTCGCAAGTTGAGATTGGGCTCGGATGGTTTTCCATTTGGGCAGGTTTGAGGATTTGCAGGAGAGACAGATTTTCCATTGAATTGCTGAGCTGCGGGTTCGAGGCTCGCCTTGCGTGACAACCAAGGATATTGAGCTTGAGAAGGATTGGGGTTTAGTTTAATTAGCAATTTTCGTTTGTAGCTGTAAATTTCGTTTCTGCTGTAATTTAGTTACTGTTTTTGAATTTCAGAATTAGTTAACTTCGATTCTTAATGGTTTCTGCTTAATCTAGCTTTAATCCTTCTAGTTAAATAGTTTAGGACCCTATCTAGTGGATAGTTGTGTTTGATTTCAGTAAATTTTAGTTCAAATTTGTTGCGTGCCATTTCCTTGTGTGTGCCAAGTCATTTCTGAACTTTTCAGCTTGAGTTCTGATTTTTATATCTTCTTTCAAATTCGATTCTTGTTTAGCTCATTCCCTGCAACTGAAGACAACATTTAGCTAACTAACTCAATTGATTTGAGTTGTTTAGCAATTTGATTCCATTTCTGCATTTTCGGTTCAGATTGTTGCATCGAGTTCTGTTTCTGCAACTTGAATCCTATTTCTGCAATACAATCATTCTGCAGCCCTTAGTTCGAATCTGTTTAAGTGTGTATCAGTGAGACTTGAGATGGAATTCTATTGCAATCGAATTTAGTTGTTTTGTTGAGTTTTAGCATCCAATTAGTTTCGGAATTGCTGCACACCAGTTTCCATTTCAGCATATGCTGCCTTCAAGGTTATTTCTGCACAGCAGTTGGTTTGGGATTCTTGTTTCTGAGTTCACTTGCTTAGGAAATCTGCAATCAATTGGTTTGTCTCACATCAGTTACTTGAGATTAGTGTAGATCTGTTTTTGTATAAGGCAACAATTAAACACTGCAGCTTGTTTCTGCACGTTAACTGCAATAATTCTGAAAAACTGCAATTTCTGCAGTTTGTTGTGCCAAGTAGAAACTATTTCTGAACAGTTGTTAGCTCATGTGGCACTTAGTTAACTTGATGCTTCCATTTAGCTGAAGTAAACACACTTGGCAGTTTGAATTGTGCTTGAAATCAGTTTCATTTACATGTGATTTGTCTCGGAATTATAGTTTCGTTTTGGCTCATAAGCCTTATCCCTTGCGTATCAATTTTGCTAAGTTTTTGCATGATTGAAATTTGCACTTAATTTGGTTGCTTCACATCCATTTACTTAACATCAATAGCCTCACATCAATTGTAGATCTGCCCTTGTATCCAGCAACCAATCAAAATTGCATTTAGCTTTAGCTTTTGGCACATGAGTTTTTCTTCACTTGGTATCAAGTTGTTTCGATTTAATTGCTTGCATTTAGGTATCAAGTTAAGTTTCGGTTTTGAGTGGGAAGTTTTAAGCTTAAATCAGTTTGGTAGGGTGCTCTTGCATTTGAATCAGATTTGTTTAATTTCCCAACTTTGTAAGTGCTCTGATCAGATTTTCCATAGATTGAGTTATTAAGTGCATCATTTTGCTTAGGTTATGAGTTGAGTTTTTTTTAAATTTTCTTTGCAATTTCGTTCCTCATTGCAAACCAAACCCAAATCTTTATTTCTTTGAAACCCAAAACATAAACGACACATAAACCAAGTGTGAATCAAATTATATCAACTAGTCACCGAGAAAAATACGACCTGTGACCCCTATATTACATTTTCATACTTTTGATTGTAAAAGGGTTTCCAGCATTTCATTTCATTCATTTATATATTTAAATTTGATGAGCCCATACATTTCGTGACAAATTAATTAGTACATTTGGGAGCGTCAAACTTGAGTCGGATGTGAGCCGGATCGAATTATCAAGCCTACGATTAATCCGGGCCGTCCGATTCAAAAGCGGCTAGATCTGAGCCATCCGGGACGATCTGAAGCAATCCGAACTAGGGTTAGGGTTGATCAAGCTCTATGATCAAGATCTGAAGGTTTCATCCCAATCAGAGCTAGATCAACCGTTGGATCAAGCAAGTAGGGCTCTAGAGCGTCCAATCACAGATAGAGTTGATCTGGACCATCCGTTGCACATTTGGAGGATCCGAGCTACCACAAGGCAGATCCTGACCCCAGATCATCATCATAAAAGTTTGGCTCAAATCAGACCAAGATCTGCCGTTGGATCTCCTCCGATCAATCTGGACCGTCCACTGTTTCCTATTTAATCAGAAATGAGCCCGCAGCTTTCCTTGTCGCGTCTCCGCCGCAGCAGCTTCGTCTTCTTCATTTCTTCACCATTCTTAGCTAGATTTCTTCATCAAAGGAGGCGCGTCCACTCAATCCTTCATTAGAACTAGTGTTAGGTCAGTGGAGAGAGTGCTCTGTGAAGTTTCCCGATCGGATTTTGCCCAAGACAGTGTTTCGTGAGGTTTCAGTGGCTCTGTCACTTGATTGAATCAATCTCAGTTGTTCACCATCTTCATTGCATCTGAGCTTGCTGGAGGGGTTCCCTGGAAGGCTCGGAGCACTCCCAAACCTATATCGCAATCCACCACAGCTAGGTTGACGCAATTGGGTGCTGTTTTCAGTTTGGGCATGGTTTGAATGGATTTGCAGCAGAGACAGATTTTCCATTGAATTGCTGAGCTTGCGGGTTCGAGGCTCACCCTTGCGTGACGAACAAGGAGCACTTGAGCTTGAGAAGGATTGGGGTTTAGTTTAATTAGCAAATTTTCGTTTGTAGCTGTAAATTTCGTTTCTGCTGTAATTTAGTTACTGTTTTTGAATTTCAGAATTAGTTAACTTCGATTCTTAATGGTTTCTGCTTAATCTAGCTTTAATCCTTCTAGTTAAATAGTTTAGGACCCTATCTAGTGGATAGTTGTGTTTGATTTCAGTAAATTTTAGTTCAAATTTGTTGCGTGCCATTTCCTTGTGTGTGCCAAGTCATTTCTGAACTTTTCAGCTTGAGTTCTGATTTTTATATCTTCTTTCAAATTCGATTCTTGTTTAGCTCATTCCCTGCAACTGAAGACAACATTTAGCTAACTAACTCAATTGATTTGAGTTGTTTAGCAATTTGATTCCATTTCTGCATTTTCGGTTCAGATTGTTTCATCGAGTTCTGTTTCTGCAACTTGAATCCTATTTCTGCAATACAATCATTCTGCAGCCCTTAGTTCGAATCTGTTTAAGTGTGTATCAGTGAGACTTGAGATGGAATTCTATTGCAATCGAATTTAGTTGTTTTGTTGAGTTTTAGCATCCAATTAGTTTCGGAATTGCTGCACACCAGTTTCCATTTCAGCATATGCTGCCTTCAAGGTTATTTCTGCACAGCAGTTGGTTTGGGATTCTTGTTTCTGAGTTCACTTGCTTAGGAAATCTGCAATCAATTGGTTTGTCTCACATCAGTTACTTGAGATTAGTGTAGATCTGTTTTTGTATAAGGCAACAATTAAACACTGCAGCTTGTTTCTGCACGTTAACTGCAATAATTCTGAAAAACTGCAATTTCTGCAGTTTGTTGTGCCAAGTAGAAACTATTTCTGAACAGTTGTTAGCTCATGTGGCACTTAGTTAACTTGATGCTTCCATTTAGCTGAAGTAAACACACTTGGCAGTTTGAATTGTGCTTGAAATCAGTTTCATTTACATGTGATTTGTCTCGGAATTATAGTTTCGTTTTGGCTCATAAGCCTTATCCCTTGCGTATCAATTTTGCTAAGTTTTTGCATGATTGAAATTTGCACTTAATTTGGTTGCTTCACATCCATTTACTTAACATCAATAGCCTCACATCAATTGTAGATCTGCCCTGGTATCCAGCAACCAATCAAAATTGCATTTAGCTTTAGCTTTTGGCACATGAGTTTTTCTTCACTTGGTATCAAGTTGTTTCGATTTAATTGCTTGCATTTAGGTATCAAGTTAAGTTTCGGTTTTGAGTGGGAAGTTTTAAGCTTAAATCAGTTTGGTAGGGTGCTCTTGCATTTGAATCAGATTTGTTTAATTTCCCAACTTTGTAAGTGCTCTGATCAGATTTTCCATAGATTGAGTTATTAAGTGCATCATTTTGCTTAGGTTATGAGTTGAGTTTTTTTTAAATTTTCTTTGCAATTTCGTTCCTCATTGCAAACCAAACCCAAATCTTTATTTCTTTGAAACCCAAAACATAAACGACACATAAACCAAGTGTGAATCAAATTATATCAACTAGTCCCCGAGAAAAATACGACCTGTGACCCCTATATTACATTTTCATACTTTTGATTGTAAAAGGGTTTCCAGCATTTCATTTCATTCATTTATATATTTAAATTTGATGAGCTCATACATTTCGTGACAAATTAATTAGTACATTTGGGAGCGTCAAACTTGAGTCGGATGTGAGCCGGATCGAATTATCAAGCCTACGATTAATCCGGGCCGTCCGATTCAAAAGCGGCTAGATCTGAGCCATCCGGGACGATCTGAAGCAATCCGAACTAGGGTTAGGGTTGATCAAGCTCTATGATCAAGATCTGAAGGTTTCATCCCAATCAGAGCTAGATCAACCGTTGGATCAAGCAAGGAGGGCTCTAGAGCGTCCAATCACAGATAGAGTTGATCTGGACCATCCGTTGCACATTTGGAGGATCCGAGCTACCACAAGGCAGATCCTGACCCCAGATCATCATCATAAAAGTTTGGCTCAAATCAGACCAAGATCTGCCGTTGGATCTCCTCCGATCAATCTGGACCGTCCACTGTTTCCTATTTAATCAGAAATGAGCCCGCAGCTTTCCTTGTCGCGTCTCCGCCGCAGCAGCTTCGTCTTCTTCATTTCTTCACCATTCTTAGCTAGATTTCTTCATCAAAGGAGGCGCGTCCACTCAATCCTTCATTAGAACTAGTGTTAGGTCAGTGGAGAGAGTGCTCTGTGAAGTTTCCCGATCGGATTTTGCCCAAGACAGTGTTTCGTGAGATTTCAGTGGCTCTGTCACTTGATTGAATCAATCTCAGTTGTTCACCATCTTCATTGCATCTGAGCTTGCTGGAGGGGTTCCCTGGAAGGCTCGGAGCACTCCCAAACCTATATCGCAATCCACCACAGCTAGGTTGACGCAATTGGGTGCTGTTTTCAGTTTGGGCATGGTTTGAATGGATTTGCAGCAGAGACAGATTTTCCATTGAATTGCTGAGCTTGCGGGTTCGAGGCTCACCCTTGCGTGACGAACAAGGAGCACTTGAGCTTGAGAAGGATTGGGGTTTAGTTTAATTAGCAAATTTTCGTTTGTAGCTGTAAATTTCGTTTCTGCTGTAATTTAGTTACTGTTTTTGAATTTCAGAATTAGTTAACTTCGATTCTTAATGGTTTCTGCTTAATCTAGCTTTAATCCTTCTAGTTAAATAGTTTAGGACCCTATCTAGTGGATAGTTGTGTTTGATTTCAGTAAATTTTAGTTCAAATTTGTTGCGTGCCATTTCCTTGTGTGTGCCAAGTCATTTCTGAACTTTTCAGCTTGAGTTCTGATTTTTATATCTTCTTTCAAATTCGATTCTTGTTTAGCTCATTCCCTGCAACTGAAGACAACATTTAGCTAACTAACTCAATTGATTTGAGTTGTTTAGCAATTTGATTCCATTTCTGCATTTTCGGTTCAGATTGTTTCATCGAGTTCTGTTTCTGCAACTTGAATCCTATTTCTGCAATACAATCATTCTGCAGCCCTTAGTTCGAATCTGTTTAAGTGTGTATCAGTGAGACTTGAGATGGAATTCTATTGCAATCGAATTTAGTTGTTTTGTTGAGTTTTAGCATCCAATTAGTTTCGGAATTGCTGCACACCAGTTTCCATTTCAGCATATGCTGCCTTCAAGGTTATTTCTGCACAGCAGTTGGTTTGGGATTCTTGTTTCTGAGTTCACTTGCTTAGGAAATCTGCAATCAATTGGTTTGTCTCACATCAGTTACTTGAGATTAGTGTAGATCTGTTTTTGTATAAGGCAACAATTAAACACTGCAGCTTGTTTCTGCACGTTAACTGCAATAATTCTGAAAAACTGCAATTTCTGCAGTTTGTTGTGCCAAGTAGAAACTATTTCTGAACAGTTGTTAGCTCATGTGGCACTTAGTTAACTTGATGCTTCCATTTAGCTGAAGTAAACACACTTGGCAGTTTGAATTGTGCTTGAAATCAGTTTCATTTACATGTGATTTGTCTCGGAATTATAGTTTCGTTTTGGCTCATAAGCCTTATCCCGTGCGTATCAATTTTGCTAAGTTTTTGCATGATTGAAATTTGCACTTAATTTGGTTGCTTCACATCCATTTACTTAACATCAATAGCCTCACATCAATTGTAGATCTGCCCTTGTATCCAGCAACCAATCAAAATTGCATTTAGCTTTAGCTTTTGGCACATGAGTTTTTCTTCACTTGGTATCAAGTTGTTTCGATTTAATTGCTTGTATTTAGGTATCAAGTTAAGTTTCGGTTTTGAGTGGGAAGTTTTAAGCTTAAATCAGTTTGGTAGGGTGCTCTTGCATTTGAATCATATTTGTTTAATTTCCCAACTTTGTAAGTGCTCTGATCAGATTTTCCATAGATTGAGTTATTAAGTGCATCATTTTGCTTAGGTTATGAGTTGAGTTTATTTTAAATTTTCTTTGCAATTTCGTTCCTCATTGCAAACCAAACCCAAATCTTTATTTCTTTGAAACCCAAAACATAAACAACACATAAACCAAGTGTGAATCAAATTATATCAACTAGTCCCCGAGAAAAATACGACCTGTGACCCCTATATTACATTTTCATACTTTTGATTGTAAAAGGGTTTCCAGCATTTCATTTCATTCATTTATATATTTAAATTTGATGAGCCCATACATTTCGTGACAAATTAATTAGTACATTTGGGAGCGTCAAACTTGAGTCGGATGTGAGCCGGATCGAATTATCAAGCCTACGATTAATCCGGGCCGTCCGATTCAAAAGCGGCTAGATCTGAGCCATCCGGGACGATCTGAAGCAATCCAAACTAGGGTTAGGGTTGATCAAGCTCTATGATCAAGATCTGAAGGTTTCATCCCAATCAGATCTAGATCAACCGTTGGATCAAGCAAGGAGGGCTCTAGAGCGTCCAATCACAGATAGAGTTGATCTGGACCATCCGTTGCACATTTGGAGGATCCGAGCTACCACAAGGCAGATCCTGACCCCAGATCATCATCATAAAAGTTTGGCTCAAATCAGACCAAGATCTGCCGTTGGATCTCCTCCGATCAATCTGGACCGTCCACTGTTTCCTATTTAATCAGAAATGAGCCCGCAGCTTTCCTTGTCGCGTCTCCGCCGCAGCAGCTTCGTCTTCTTCATTTCTTCACCATTCTTAGCTAGATTTCTTCATCAAAGGAGGCGCGTCCACTCAATCCTTCATTAGAACTAGTGTTAGGTCAGTGGAGAGAGTGCTCTGTAAAGTTTCCCGATCGGATTTTGCCCAAGACAGTGTTTCGTGAGGTTTCAGTGGCTCTGTCACTTGATTGAATCAATCTCAGTTGTTCACCATCTTCATTGCATCTGAGCTTGCTGGAGGGGTTCCCTGGAAGGCTCGGAGCACTCCCAAACCTATATCGCAATCCACCACAGCTAGGTTGACGCAATTGGGTGCTGTTTTCAGTTTGGGCATGGTTTGAATGGATTTGCAGCAGAGACAGATTTTCCATTGAATTGCTGAGCTTGCGGGTTCGAGGCTCACCCTTGCGTGACGAACAAGAAGCACTTGAGCTTGAGAAGGATTGGGGTTTAGTTTAATTAGCAAATTTTCGTTTGTAGCTGTAAATTTCGTTTCTGCTGTAATTTAGTTACTGTTTTTGAATTTCAGAATTAGTTAACTTCGATTCTTAATGGTTTCTGCTTAATCTAGCTTTAATCCTTCTAGTTAAATAGTTTAGGACCCTATCTAGTGGATAGTTGTGTTTGATTTCAGTAAATTTTAGTTCAAATTTGTTGCGTGCCATTTCCTTGTGTGTGCCAAGTCATTTCTGAACTTTTCAGCTTGAGTTCTGATTTTTATATCTTCTTTCAAATTCGATTCTTGTTTAGCTCATTCCCTGCAACTGAAGACAACATTTAGCTAACTAACTCAATTGATTTGAGTTGTTTAGCAATTTGATTCCATTTCTGCATTTTCGGTTCAGATTGTTGCATCGAGTTCTGTTTCTGCAACTTGAATCCTATTTCTGCAATACAATCATTCTGCAGCCCTTAGTTCGAATCTGTTTAAGTGTGTATCAGTGAGACTTGAGATGGAATTCTATTGCAATCGAATTTAGTTGTTTTGTTGAGTTTTAGCATCCAATTAGTTTCGGAATTGCTGCACACCAGTTTCCATTTCAGCATATGCTGCCTTCAAGGTTATTTCTGCACAGCAGTTGGTTTGGGATTCTTGTTTCTGAGTTCACTTGCTTAGGAAATCTGCAATCAATTGGTTTGTCTCACATCAGTTACTTGAGATTAGTGTAGATCTGTTTTTGTATAAGGCAACAATTAAACACTGCAGCTTGTTTCTGCACGTTAACTGCAATAATTCTGAAAAACTGCAATTTCTGCAGTTTGTTGTGCCAAGTAGAAACTATTTCTGAACAGTTGTTAGCTCATGTGGCACTTAGTTAACTTGATGCTTCCATTTAGCTGAAGTAAACACACTTGGCAGTTTGAATTGTGCTTGAAATCAGTTTCATTTACATGTGATTTGTCTCGGAATTATAGTTTCGTTTTGGCTCATAAGCCTTATCCCTTGCGTATCAATTTTGCTAAGTTTTTGCATGATTGAAATTTGCACTTAATTTGGTTGCTTCACATCCATTTACTTAACATCAATAGCCTCACATCAATTGTAGATCTGCCCTTGTATCCAGCAACCAATCAAAATTGCATTTAGCTTTAGCTTTTGGCACATGAGTTTTTCTTCACTTGGTATCAAGTTGTTTCGATTTAATTGCTTGCATTTAGGTATCAAGTTAAGTTTCGGTTTTGAGTGGGAAGTTTTAAGCTTAAATCAGTTTGGTAGGGTGCTCTTGCATTTGAATCAGATTTGTTTAATTTCCCAACTTTGTAAGTGCTCTGATCAGATTTTCCATAGATTGAGTTATTAAGTGCATCATTTTGCTTAGGTTATGAGTTGAGTTTTTTTTAAATTTTCTTTGCAATTTCGTGCCTCATTGCAAACCAAACCCAAATCTTTATTTCTTTGAAACCCAAAACATAAACGACACATAAACCAAGTGTGAATCAAATGATATCAACTAGTCCCCGAGAAAAATACGACCTGTGGCCCCTATATTACATTTTCATACTTTTGATTGTAAAAGGGTTTCCAGCATTTCATTTCATTCATTTATATATTTAAATTTGATGAGTCCATACATTTCGTGACAAATTAATTAGTACATTTGGGAGCGTCACGCCCCCAGCGTCCCGGGCGCCCCCATGCGCATACCTCGAACCAAAAGCCTGCGAAGCCAGAAGATGAGATTTGACCCGGTCAATTCGGGCGCCCCGAGCGCTCCGGGCGCCCCGGTCAAAGCGGATCCCGAGGATAAGGGGATCAGACGGCGACCGAGCTCCAACCGGATCAAACGCCACGTGGGGGGCGCCCCTGACATCCCGGGCGCCCCCAGGCCCTATATAAGGGACCCTCGACCAAGGCTTCAAGACAACAATTCTTCCATCGTCTCAAAGTTCTTCTACGCTCGCGCCTTGCTCCGGAAACGCTTCACCTCGAGCCGACGACGTCCTGCTGCCCCGAAAGAGTCGACCTACTCCGGACGTCGGTAAAAAGAGCGTAATTTTTTAATACTTTATTGCATTTAATTACTTGAAAGTGCGGGGTTGTCACACTTTCAATTCTTTTGTACTCGCCTACTCTATCGGGGTTGACCGGTAGAGAGTTTTAGTGGATTGCCCAACGGAAAGGTCCGAGGGACCTGGGCCTTCGAGTAGGAGTCGCCGAAGGCTCCGAACGAAGTAAAACTACCTGTGTAGTTTGTATTGGCTTTTCGTTCGTATTTTATCTTTTCCGCTGTGCACGCTTTTCAAAGCGCTCTAATTTTTTGAAAAAGTCACGTGATTCACCCCCCCCTCTCATGTGCATCGATCCTACAAGTGTTAGTATACTTGGGTAGCTGTCGCCATAAAGTTATCAGCTCAGACGCTCGGACCACCAAAGCTGGCCTCTCGCAGACCGTACAGGAATTGATCCGCTATCGTGCCATGCAGTTGGATGTCCTGCGTCCGTATAGAGGTCGCGCCGCTTGGCACCCTCATGCTCATAGACCGATCGGACAGGGAGGGCGGCAACATATGCATCAGACGCTCCTCGGTAGGCTCCCCCGACCGGATCGGGGATGTCTCCCCTAACTGGGGAGAAGCAGGGTCTTCCGAGGACACACAAGGCGACGGAGACGGCAAAGCAGAAGCCTCGACAGCGGGCTCCTTGCCCTCTCGCTGGCCAATGGGTCGGCTCGAAGAGGTCGCCGTCGGAGTGATCGGTAAGGTCAGGGGCTCATCTCGACGCGCTCGCTTCAGTCGAAAAGCGAGGGGTCGTTCATCCTTCGAGCTGGATCAGGAAGTTTCCTCATCAGGCACTGGGGAAGCACGGCGCGGCGCCTCAGCGGGCGGAAGTGTCGCCTCCCACTCAGCTAACAGCTCAGCCACGCGAGCCTCCAACTCGGCTGCCTCCATACCATAGCCCTCCTCGAGAGCAACCGGTTGCATTATAGCAGCTGCAAAACAAACAATGGTCAGCCGACCGCATGAGGATAAGAAAGGAAAGGGAGGGCTTACCGAAGGAGGTAGGTCATTGAATCGGTGCCGGACTGAGCCCGAACGAGGACAGGATGTCCTCGCGCAATAGATGTCCCCCATGGAAGTGCCGACCTTCGAGCTTGGAGAAGGCTGATTGACACTGGAGGAGGATCAAAAGTCCTTGTGCAAAGGGGGGGGGGGGGAGTAGGAAAATTCATCAGAAAGCCGACCGACTAGGTCAGGAGCGGTATGGGGCGGATATAGAAATATCGTTCCTTCCAGCCCTTGTTAGAGGTCAGAAGTTTCGATAGGAAGGAAGTGTCAGGTCGGGCCTAGAAGAAGAAATCGCCCAACTCTTGCTTTTTTGGGCAAAAGAAGTAATAAAAGATGTCAAGGCGAAGGGGAATCAGGTACAAAGAGAATATGATGACCGACCCGCAGAGGAGACGAATGGTGTTAGGGGCTAATTGGGACAGGTTGAGGTGGAAGTAACGACAGACGGCGATGATGAATGGATGGACAGGGAAGCACAGCCCAGCCTACAGGTGGTCCCGGGAAATAGTAATATAGTACGGAGAAGGTTTGGCAGGTCGGTCGGAGGATGAGGGCAATAGGAGATGATGGTCTGAGGAATATGATAGGTCGCTCGGATCACGTCCAGGTCATGGTGATCGAGCTCAGAGACCATAGTGACATACCAGGGAGAGTGGGCCTGCTCCCACGACCCTCGGATCGGCTCTCAGTCGGACGCGTGGCGGCCCACGCTGAGATGTCTCCAACCGAGGAGCCAGACTCTCGCCCTCATGAGTTATAAGTGGGCTTGCTCCAACGACCCTTGAATCGGCTCTCAGGCCAACATGTGGCGGCCCATGCTCCCTGAGATGTCCCCGACCGAGAAGCCAGACTATCGCGAGCCCTCGGATCGGCTCTCAGTTGGACACGTGGCGGCCCACGCTCCCTGAGATGTCTCCGACCGAGGAGCCAGACTCTCGCCCTGGCGAGCTATGAGTGGGCATGCTCCCACGAATCCCTCGGATCGACTCCCAGTTGGACGCACGACGACCCCTGCTCCCTGGGTACTAACCGACTGAACATCTAATCTTTTGCCCTCACGCGAGCTATTAACAGGAAAGCCTCGTGGCCTCCTGAGCTGGATTTTCCAACAGGGTGCACGACCGCCCGCTATCGGAGTAGTTCGATAGCGAGGTTCTAAGCTAATCCCGTTCACAACCGAAAGCGCTCGGATCAAAAGTCTATCTGATTCTTTCAGCGATTGAAACTCTCGTGCTCAAGAGTTTGAGCTAATCACTTGAGAAGCCGACTCAATTGACGGTACTCTTACCCGAGTGATTAACGCTTAGGAGCCCCCGAGCTCAACCATGACACTCGCAAGGCCAAGCTGATTGACCGAGTCACTCACGCCAAACACCAATACAGAAACACGAAGAAAAGAAACTTGCATTCATAGTAATCCTACTACAGGAAATGAGGCTAGGCCTCCACCAAAAAGGAAAAAGCAAGGGAGAGATTCCCACAATGACTGCTCAAGGCCTACGGGCGTGTCGCTGAGAGGCGGCATGAGCCCAGGCCGCCTCCAGATCCTTCTGAGCCGTCTCTAGTTCCGACTCTAGAACGGCGCACTGCCTCCGGAGACGTGCGAGGTCTCTCGAGCGAGCGGTCAGCTCCTCCTCCTTGACTGTTAGTTTGGCGCGCAGCGCCGCAACCGACTGGCACGTATCAAGAAGCTCTGCCTTAACCTTGGCCAGCTCGGCCTGAGCCTGGTGCTCAAGGTCCCGGGTCTAGCGCTCTGTATACTCCAGGCGGGCGATTTGGCGCTGCGCCTGGATGACTACCGCGTTAGCCGTGTCTAGTTCCGCCAGGTGCTCCTCAAGACGCGCCTCCGTGCAGGTGGCACGCTCTTGTAGGGCCAAGTTCTCAGCCCGCAAATTGTTCAGGGCCTCGTCACTGAATTGCAACTATGCATGACGGAGCTGGGCCTCCATCCTCTCCTCTCGAGACTCGGCTTGGTTCGGGGCCCGAGCATGAATTATAAAACAAACGGCCATGTCGTAGATTGAGCCGAAGAGCTACAGAAAGAAAATAAGTTGTAAACCAGATGAAAAAGGGTGGGGAAGAAGAAGCGCGAGTCAGTAACAAGGCATACCTGACTGGCCCCCGCTGCAATGGCGTTAGCCCTGGCAATCAGGTCTTGATAGTCCGACTCTTGATAGTCCGACTCCCGGAGGTCGTGGCACAGATGGTCGCTTAAATAACCATACACGTGGACTACTCAGGCCGACTCGTGCGGTTCGGTCACAGGAGTCTCGTATAATGTACTGGCGTCAGCTCGAGACAGCAAGACCAAATGCACAAGACGGGGGCCTGCAGCTCCCTCAGGAAGGGAGGGGGGAGGCCCCTCGACCCGTACGCCCGAAGAACCAGCCTGGGTCGAAGGGGGCGCCGGCAGAGTGTCCCCCTAAGTAGAGGATGTTGGAGTAATGGGCACAGACACGGGCGAAACAAGGGTCGCCTGCGAAGAGGTCACCATAGGGGGCACAACTCGGGCCCTCTTCACAGACGGAGGAGTGGTGGTGGTCCCAAACGGGGGCGAACGGTTGGTCGGCTGACCCCTGTGGCGCCTGGTCTCCAGCAGACAGGTGTCCTCGTCTAGGACCTCCTGGTCGGAATCCGGTGCCTCCCCCTCCGGCGCCTTCTCCTTACTCAAAGAAGGTACATCGGTGGAAGTTGTCACCAGAGGAGCAGACACCGGGGTAGCTGACGATTCGCTCGCTTGAGCAGCAATTTCGGCGTCGTCCAGAAGGAATCCTGCCTTCAAAGCCTCCGCTAACATCTTGCCTCAAGGAAGGCGTGGGGTCGCCGGAGGACGGAGGGCGTCGGAGCTCTCGACGGTGGTAGCAAAGGGGGCACCAGAAGAGAGAAGGTCGCGGTCGATCCTAGCCGTTCGAGGAGAACCGCGGGAAAAAAGAGGGATCGAATCGGGACCCTCCGATTAGACCCACGGGGGATCTTGAAGCCCGATGAGGCACGTACATTCCCGACGACGGACGTTTCATCTCCCGAGGCACTGGTAACCGGCGACTGACATTTTAGTGGCCGAGGACCCGCTCAACGGAGGACACGTGTCCCCGTCAATTAATGCGGGCATCATAAGAAAGGATACGAAGCGGCTCGTATCACGGATATGACAGCTGGGACAGTCGAAAGGACATTTAACCTGCTAACCAGGTTGCAGGGGCGGAAAGGGGGTGGCCCGACTCCGACCCCTAGTGAATTATAAGTGGGCCTGCTCCCACAACCCTCGGATCGGCTCTCAGTCGGATACATGACGGCCCATGCTCCCTGAGATATCCCCGACCAAGAAGCTAGACTCTCACTCCCGCGAGTTATAAGTGGGCATGCTCTCACGAACCCCTCGGCTCAGCTCCCAGTCGGGCGCGTGGCGACCCATGCCCCCGGGCTCTGATCAGTCGAGCAGCCCTACCCGCGTCTTAACTCGGGGCAAGGCCCCGAGTGGCCAACACTCGGGAATTATCGCACTCTCACTCGAGTGGGCGGCACTTAGAAACTATTGCGCTCCAACGCCTCTAACAGGCACTCGCGAAGCCAGATAGGCTGATCATCCTCGCACTCGACTCACTTTCATTAACAATCGCCCGAGTCGGTAATGCTCGGCCAAAACCGAGGAAGATGCATAGAAAGAAATAAAAATGATTCGGTACAAAACTGAGGCAGGCCTCTACAAGACGACAGACAAGAAAGAAAGGAAGAACAAAATCCCGACCCTCATTTGAAGGGTCGGTAGACCTCCTCAGGCAAGTCCTCAGACATGTCCGACATCGTGACCGAGGAATCAGGCAGATCGTGGGCAATGTGTCCACCCTGCCTGAGCTGCTTTAGGATGCTGGACTGTTGGCATCGAAGTATAGCTCGGAGACGCTCGAACACTTGCTTAGTGAAGTCCACCGAATTGACGTACTCCACCCGTCGAGCGTCTCACCGAGTCGCTTCCCCCACCTTATACGCTTGCAGCTCCTTCAGCTCTGCTTGAGCCGCCTCCCAGGTCGCCTACCGCCCGCACAGCCGATCCAGCTCTGCTTGAGCTGCCTCCCAGGTCGCCTGCCGCTCGCGCAGCTGATTCAGATCTTCGTCCTGAGCGCCCAACTGACTCGTCAGCGAGCCGACCTCCTGGTCTTTGGCCGCTAGCTGTGCGCGTAAAGGCTCGATAGCCTGGGTCGCCTCCTGGAGCTCGGCCTGAGTCTTCTGGAGATCTTCTTGTAAACGATCCTTGATTCTCCAAGCACGGAGTTGCGTGTGTTCGGCCTGGGCGACTCGGCGTTGCGCTTGAGCCACCGCCGCGTCGGCCGTAACGATCTGTGCTTTGGAGGTCTCCAATTCATCCTTCTCCTGGTCCAGCAGGTCCTGAAGGCCGATCACTTTCGTCCTCAAATTGTTTAAGGAAGCATTGCCGGAAACCAGCTGAGTGTGCCGAAGTCGGGCCTTCAGATACTCCACGCGCCGCTCGGCTCAGTACCGAGCCTTCGTGTGACCCAACATGGACATGACCATGCTATAACTCGAGGCCCAAAGCTACAAAGCATGAGGGGGGACTCGTTAGTGCCCCGACTGAAGAAAGCATAAGACAACAAGCAGAGACAGTGTTAGTATACTTGGGTAGCTGTCGCCATAAAGTTATCAGCTCAGACGCTCGGACCACCAAAGCTGGCCTCTCGCAGACCGTACAGGAATTGATCCGCTATCGTGCCATGCAGTTGGATGTCCTGCGTCCGTATAGAGGTCGCGCCGCTTGGCACCCTCATGCTCATAGACCGGTCGGACAGGGAGGGCGGCAACATATGCATCAGACGCTCCTCGGTAGGCTCCCCCGACCGGATCGGGGATGTCTCCCCTAACTGGGGAGAAGCAGGGTCTTCCGAGGACACACAAGGCGACGGAGACGGCAAAGCAGAAGCCTCGACAGCGGGCTCCTTGCCCTCTCGCTGGCCACTGGGTCGGCTCGAAGAGGTCGCCGTCGGAGTGATCGGTAAGGTCAGGGGCTCATCTCGACGCGCTCGCTTCCGTCGAAAAGCGAGGGGTCGTTCATCCTCCGAGCTGGATCAAGAAGTTTCCTCATCAGGCACTGGGGAAGCACGGCGCGGCGCCTCAGCGGGCGGAAGTGTCGCCTCCCACTCAGCTAACAGCTCAGCCACGCGAGCCTCCAACTCGGCTGCCTCCATACCATAGCCCTCCTCGAGAGCAACCGGTTGCATTATAGCAGCTGCAAAACAAACAACGGTCAGCCGACCGCATGAGGATAAGAAAGGAAAGGGAGGGCTTACCGAAGGAGGTAGGTCATTGAATCGGCGCCGGACTGAGCCCGAACACGGACAGGATGTCCTCGCGCAATAGATGTCCCCCATGGAAGTGCCGACCTTCGAGCTTGGAGAAGGCTGATTGACACTGGGGGAGGATCAAAAGTCCTTGTGCAATAGGGGGGGGGGGGGCAGAAGGAAAATTCATCAGAAAGCCGACCGACTAGGTCAGGAGCGGTATGGGGCGGATATAGAAATATCGTTCCTTCCAGCCCTTGTTAGAGGTCAGAAGTTTCGATAGGAAGGAAGTGTCAGGTCGGGCCTAGAAGAAGAAATCGTCCAACTCTTGCTTTTTTGGGCAAAAGAAGTAATAAAAGATGTCAAGGCGAAGGGGAATCAGGTACAAAGAGAATATGATGACCGACCCGCAGAGGAGACGAATGGTGTTAGGGGCTAATTGGGACAGGTTGAGGCGGAAGTAACGATAGACGGCGATGATGAAGGGATGGACAGAGAAGTGCAGCCCGGCCTGCAGGTGGTCCCGGGAAATAGTAATATAGTACGGAGGAGGTTTGGCAGGTCGGTCGGAGGATGAGGGCAATAGGAGATGATGGTCCGAGGAATATGATAGGTCACTCGGATCACGTCCAGGTCATGGTGATCGAGCTCAGAGACCATAGTGACATACCAGGGAGAGGAGGAAAGAGGAGAAGAACCCATTAGAAGCAAGCAAGAGAAGGAACACTAACCGAGGAATAGGACGCCAGAGAACATGAACGGAGCAAGGTGCCCTGCCGGAACCCTAGTAGAGAATCGCGAAACAACGTTTCAACGTTGGGAGTAAAAGAGCAATGGTAAAACTGCCCGGTAATTTCCTATTTATAGGACCCCAAGATCAATGTCGGTCGTCCGATGTCAGGCCGAAGATTAGGCGGTGAAGGACGTGAGTCGTCCGATCGAGCCCAGAAAGGGCCCTGTGACAAAGTAACCCACATGCGCTCTCATCATTCGCCCAAGCAGACGGCGGGTGCCTCGTCGCTCGGGGAAACAATGACAAGGAGACGCGTGTAGCGATTAAATACGGTAATAAATGCACGAGATTCGAATCTGCTCGGGCATCCTGGGGAGCCAGAACCGAAGAGACGAGTTCGGCCGATCGGGATGCCCACCCATAGGCGACCTCCAAGGTCGGCAAGGAGGAGTCAGGCCACTCGGGTGCGCCAGACCCGCTTCAATAGATGACAATCCAGTCAGTTGGACTCGACGCCTCCTTCGACTAGACTCGAGGGGGACGCTTATGATCCCGGCCTTGCTTACGGGTCGCTTAGCCCGCTCAGCCAGCCAGCCTGGCGCCACGAAGGCCCAGTAGAAGGGCCGACGACGGCCTCACCAGGAGAATCCTTGAGCCAGGAAACCCCCTAGGCGCTCGCCGACCGACCCCGGGCAGGGTCGGTCGGGTCGATTCCGAGCGTCTCCTAACTCGGTCACCTAAAACCCGCACCCCAATCCGAGTCGGGGCCATGCCATTCAGTCGGACGCGTGGCGGCCCACGCTCCCTCAGCATCCTATGGATCCGACAACTCACAGAACCGAGACAAAGTCAGACAGACACAGCTCAGCGAACCCCCGACTCAGGGCGTACCCCGCACCTCAACTCTCCCAGTCGGACGCGTGGCGGCCCACGCTCCCTGGCCATTATCCGACCCGGTCCTCGACACTCGGACCGCCGGTCGACGCTCGAGCTACGGACTAGATCGTCCCTACGCTGCCTTATGTCATCATCTCCGGGATACGACCTTGATGTCAATGTATTACGCACCTTGCCCATTTATGACGTCCCTCGCGGTTATCCCGCTGATTCAGTATCTTCATACCGCCGAAGCACCCCGTGCCATGCCACGGTACTTTCAGGTGCTCTCATACGAGCTAACAGGCATTACACTCCTGTCTCATCGACACGGACAGGGGTTGTCAGCTCCCCCGGCTATATGCCCTCTACTCCTCATTCCGAAGGTATGCGCGCGAGCCCTCTCTACTACTGCATTTCCATTAGCTCAACTATATTTTCTGCGGATCCTGACTTGACCGTCGGAGTACCTGGCTGGAGAAACTCCCCGACAGGTTTGCTAACGGTCACTGTTTTGTAGGCAGAGGACAGGTCAAAGCAAGGTCGACGCCACCTCGACCACTCGTGTCACTCAGGAGATCATCCAGCCCTTGAAATTTCCACCTCGTTTCGCGATTGGATCACCATCTTTATTTAGTTTTGATTCATCAATTTAGAATTCTATTTTTTTTTTAATTTTCGATTTTAAGTACTCCTTCCGATTCAAGTTAAAATCCTGATTTTAACTATATTGCTTAGATATGTGATTTTATGGTGTAGTTATACAACTTTTACTTCCAACCTTTTTTAGTGGTGGAACAATTGCTGGACTTTCTCTGGGATCAAAACTGAGTAACTTGAAGGCAAAAGTATGCGTTGTTCTCCTAATCTTTAAATCTCATTTTTTTCTTTTTTTATAATGGTTCACTGGCTTTTATGTTTCTGATAAATTTACACTTTGTGAATCAGGTTCATGCATTTTCTGTATGTGACGATCCCAATTATTTCTACAACTTTGTTCAAGGTCTGATCGATGGTCTCGGAGCTGGTTCTGATGCACATGCTTTAGTTGAAATTCAGGATGTGAGTTTAAGGTTTCTTGATCAACAATTCATGTTGGTTGTTGATTTTTCTCTTTCTCTACACGGTGTCTTACAGAACTGCTTTTAGTGTCTCAATATTAATATTCAATGCTTTCTTGATAGCAACTTGAAGCTATGACTTTATGAACCATATTGAACTCTTAACCTATCAATCTGAAAGAACATGATAAACTATATAGTTGTAATTCATAATTATGACATTTGAACACTTATCCTAACATATTCTTTAGGATAATTTATGTGCATAACTTATGTGCATCTTATATAGTCAGTCAGAACCGAATGCATTCCTCAATTGGGTCATTGAGCTAGAAGACTATTTTGATTGGTACAATATAATCTAGACTGAACAATTACAATTTGTAAAACTCCAAAATAAGTGTAATAGAATGCTAAAGTAAATTTGAGAACTTGCACATGTGTTACAACCCCAAACTTAACTTTTATCTACTTTATCAATGAACTTGGGCCTAAAATCCTATGGCATGTCAAGTTGTTTATCTCAACCTAGATTGAGGAGGCTTTTCATAAGTCTGTAGAGATCAAACAATTCTAGAGGCATCCCATTTTTCAATGATCAGGCGCCTCGGCTCATAATACATCTTTCGTGAGTCGTGACATCATTACAATAAGGAAATCTGACTAGTTTGACTCGTCCTATAATTGTCTTTCAGTGTGTGGATACTAGTAGTAAAATCATTTGTATAGAACAATTGAAAGCTAAATCTGATTATACCATGTCACTTTGCAGTTTCTGCTTTCTGAACAAATTGAATCACCAACTTTAATCCAGTTCAGATATTTGATCTCCTTTTCTTGGTACATTAAATTCTATAGCAATTCTGTTGCTATTTATATCTGTTCTTTGCAGGCCAAGGGATTAGGATATGCTATGAGCACTGCAGAAGAGCTAAAATTTGTTAAAGATATAGCAGCAACTACTGGAGTTGTTCTTGATCCAGTCTATAGGTGCTTTGTGTGAATCTTTTGTCTTTTTCAATTGCTAATATTATCTGGAATTTAATTTTAGCCACATAGATTTATCAAATAAACATTGTTGGGCAAAATACCCACTATTGACCATGCATTCACTTAGGCAAGCTTATGTGCAACTGAATCTTAGTTAATGGGTGGCACTAGGCCATGCATGCTATATTACTCAAACTTGTTACCAGTATTCAACTCGGATATTGATCTAGTTGCCCGGATTAGTATCTATGAGTTTTTAGTTTACATATGATCCATAGCGGTTCAGCGTCCTACCAACATAGGTACTAGAAATGGATAGTTCAAGTATTATAGGTGCAGTGATATTTCTTAAATCTCTCCTGTATTGTTCTACTCAGTGCTAATGTAAGTATCTGATATTCAACATAGGTACTAGAAATGGACAGTTAGTATTATTGATGTAGTGCTCTCTCTTAGATCTCTCCCCCCGTATTTGTCACGTGTGCGACTTAGTGGCTGAGACTAATATATTCAATGTTTCACATGCTTTCGTGTTCATTTCATATTGATCTTCCATGTTGATTACATCCTTCATATTCTTGCAATATAATATACCCCCTATCATGAATTTGGAGTAGCCGTAGTTGCTAGAATCAAGTTTACATTGTGTAACCTGACTATTGACCATGAATCGATCTCTCTCAATGCTATTATAACGCAACTTATTAATAGTGTTTGTAAAATTACAATCCTGGTACGATCCTGAAAGCACAAATCGATCTTGGATCGTGCAGAATCAATTTTCATAGCAGGATCGGTAGGATCGGACAAGATCGTATATGATTGTACAGGATCGTATCAGGATCGATGAAAACTTTGAGGGGTCATAACTTTCATAGCAGGATCGGTAGGATCGGACAAGATCGTATATGATTGTACAGGATCGTATCAGGATCGATGAAAACTTTGAGGGGTCATAACTTTTGACTCAGATTGAACCACAAGACCTATAATATATCAAATCAAAACTTGTTCTATAGTTAGGTTCAAGGTTGAAACTAAAAAAACATCATTTAAAGCTTTTTCAGAGGCCTAGAAGATTTTTTAGTCTTTTTTATTATCTTTATTTCATTTTTTTGTAGAGTTAGGATTTTAAGATTATTTAAATACCTGTTTAATTGTTTTGAGTTAGTCTTTTTTCAATAATATTTTGTCATATTTTTTTCCAAAATGATAAATTTTTGGATGTCTATTATTTAATGGGTTGGTCTTTAAATTAAATTTTCTTATAACCAAGAGAATATTCTTGAGATTCAACGTGATTATTATTATTAGTGTTAATAGAAATTTTATATTTTTTCATTTTAGGAGTTTTTGTTAGGATCATACAATTTTACGATCCGATCCTGACCGATCCGATCTGATTCTGACCCCAAATCAATTTTGCGTAGGATCGCGATTCTACAAACTATGCTCGTTAAGCCTGAATTCCTGTTCTTTATGGGTGAGAAACACGCCACAATCCTTTAGAACACTGAACCAAAAAGAAATTGCTTTCTTAGTAGAAAGAAGCAGATGATCTTGGATGTACATCAACTTCTGTTATTTGCTTGTGTAACACAATAATGCAGTAGGAAAATAGTGCACCCTAACAAAGATCAATCATTGACTGTACATACAAACAAAAATTAGCACATATCAAGAACTAAACTGAACATGGAAAACCTTTGTTATTCTTTCACCAACAGCCGATGCAGCAAAATCCAAATTGGACACTTGCTTGGCTTAGTTCCAAACATTATCTCCATGTTATTAATTGGAAGAGACACCAATCTTGTTTCAGATATCTCTTGCATATTATCTTCTCTAATTCCTAAATTGCTGATTAAACTACTGATCATAGAGCTAGGCCTTGGGTGATAGCTCTGTGATTATGCATCTAACCCGTCGGCGGTTGTGTTCTTTAGTGGAAAAGCTGCTTATGGTATGCTCAAAGATATGGCTTCGAACCCAGCAAAGTGGACTAATCGGAAGGTTCTCTTCGTGCACACGGGCGGTCTTCTTGGTTTGTATGATAAAGTCGGGGAAATGACGTCTCTCGTAGCAGATTGGCGGAAGATGGAAATAGATGAATCCATTCGGCGCGAAGATGGAATAGGAAAGATGTTCTAAGGAGGTACATGTTCACTCTTCACTGTGAATAAGCAAACAAACCATGTGTGGCCCAATGGAAGGAATAGTTAGCAACGGAGTTTATGTTCACTCAAATGAATAGTTCGCATTTATTTTAGGATAAATAATTTTAAATTCTCTGGATTTTCTGTCGTGTTATATTTTATCCTTGTATTTTAAAAGTAACATTTAATCTCTTTATTTTCTATCGAATTGTATTTTACCCTTCTATATTTTTAAAAAAATGACTTTTAATTTCCTTTTACCAAAAGTCATAGGCGAGAAAACTTATAAAAGACAATATGTCCTTATCTTTTTTTATCATTTTTTGATGGATTTCAATAGGGAAAAAGTATATTGAATTAACCATTATATCTTTCGATAAAAATTTATAAAATTCATACTTGCATCAACATAAATAATAAAAAAGTAACAATTTTGAAAGGGATAATCAATTAAAAATTCATTCCACTACTCTCACCAAATTA
>JAGFNQ010004525.1:0-32702 GCA_024364735.1 Boesenbergia rotunda
ACAGATAAGAAAGAAAAGAAAAGAAAAGCTATTTTATTTTATAAGGCCAGTACCCGGCGTCCAAGGGCGTCGTTAAAGAAATCCAGGTGTCCAATTCCAAGGTCTTGGCCCTGGTAGACCAAGGTCTGCTCTATTAGGATTGGTGGCTCGCTACCCCAACCTTTTAGGGAACGCGCATGAGATGGTACTTACGTCTTCAGTGGATCCAAGTGATTAGTATTTTTCAAGTATATGCTTTAGCAAAGTTTTCGAAAGTTTAAGAAAGTTTTCAAAAGTTAAAGAATAGCTAAAGTTTCAAGTTGAGCCAAGAAAAGTAGAATGAGATTTATTATTGCTTGAGTATGCATGTTTTGAGTTATACATGTTCTTAGTTTTCTTTCAAGCATATTGGTATCTCATATGATGTTCAGTTTGATCTAGAAGCATGTTTGCATATTTCGAGTTTTTGTGAGCTAGATAGTACTTACTAAGCTTTTGCTTATAGATGCATTTCCTCTTATTGCAGATAAAGGTAAAGGCAAGCAATTCTGAAGGAGGACGACGAGGCGGTGCTGAGTAGAGTGTGTGTGGTGGCTGATTATGGAGAGATCTTCGAGACAAGACAATTTAACTATTCAAACTACAATGCCATAGTTTATTCAGATTTTAAGTTCTTGTTTTATGGAGATTATAGAGTATTTGAGTTTTGGATAGTTTTATATGCTAAATTTCTTAGAGTAAAGATTCCATGTCATTTCATTTAGCATATATAATCCCATGATTGCATTAGATGAGTAAAAGTGTGAGTAGTTAGAAATATTGATACTTTGTTAGAGAAAAAGGTGTTTGTGCCAAGATAGCATCAATTTTCCTTTGAATCAAGTTTTATTACTTAAGCATGTTTAGAAAAGTTGCTTTCTCATTCCATAATGCCTTAGTGATGTTATAGAACTTTGTATGATGAGTTTAAATGGTTAGAAGTTAAGATTGATACAACTTTATTGCTAAAATTTAGATAAACTTGTTTGGTTTGTTTTCTTCCATAAAAGTCCTAAATTCAAGTTTATGGATTCGTTTGATTGGCTTAATTGTTTAGGAAACTGATATAGAGTATAGAAATGAGGTTGTAGTTTGATATGGCTCGAAATTGAAGGAATGGTGGACTTGGGAAGCAAGGGGCCGAAACCTGTAAAAACAGGTTACAGCCGTATCAGTCGACTGATGACGTCATCAGTCGACTGGTACGGGCTGTTTTGGTTGGTAAGGCTGTTTTCAATAAGATTCAACTACGAGATTGAGAAGGAAGTATGACATGGTATTATTATACATGATTGCTTAAGTTAGAATATAATTGTTAACAGAATTTAAAAGAAAAAAAAAGATTTCCGCAATTTTCTTTAGTCATGTATAAGAGTTGAGAAGTAGAGTAAAGTAACGATCCGTCTGAAGACAGTAAGAGGTCGGGTCGCTACAACCTATACATATAAATACTTTATGGTAAGCATAAACCATCATTCTTTGAACCATAACTCCACCCCAAACCCTAGATACATGGCTTGGCCGAAACCTATAGGTGGAGTTCCATCAATTCCGTAAACATGTACAATAGCATAAGGTAAAGGAACAACCATACATCATCTATGAGGCCATAGGGAGCCATTTGGGCTCATGATTAGGGTTAACCCTAACCTTTAGCCCACCTTCCGAGGGCTGGCCGAAACTTATAAGACCATGGGGGCATGCAAAAATTCCATTAAAAGCCCCAACAAATCATTAAACATCAATTATATCTTACCATAGGGCCCTTGGGGCCCTTACTTGAAATAAGTCCTAACTTTCTACCCTATTGGCAATCTTGGCCGAAACTCATAGGGTCTCTAGGCCATGTGAAAATTCACATAATCACCCTCCATCTCCCTTATATCATGATAATACATAAAACATATACTTGAAGTTTAAGACCCAACCCTACTCATGGGTTCTTGAAGTTGGCCGAACCCCTAGGGGATCCTAGGATACCCCAAAAATTCTCAAAAATTATATTTAATCTCTAAACATCATGAGAGCATATTAGACAACATGATTTAGATTTTTATCATCATTATAGACCAAGAACCCATGGTGGCCGAAACCTATAAGGTTAGGTTCATGGGTTTCCTTTGGTTTTCCAACATAAACATCACATACAAGATTTTCATATCATGTTAATCTTCAAGAAAAGTCATTATATCACAGGTGAGGGAGTCTTACCTTGGTTGATTTTGAGTTTTCACCTTGATTATAGAGAATCACAAGAACTTCTTAGACCCTAGGTCACCTCTAGCCCTTGTAGTCTTGGGAAACCTCTAGATCTTGGAGATGAGACCTTCTTGTGGAGCTTTCCCAAGGGAAAACTCCTCTTGTGGTGTTCGGCTAGAATGAGGAGGGAGGAGGAGAGAAAATACAATTGATGGAAGGAAGAAAGAAACTCCCAAACCCCCTCTCTTTATCACCTATTAAGGAGGTAAATGAAGAGTCTCTCCATGACCCTTCATCTTCTTCTAAGCCTTAACCAACCTCCATTTCATTCCCTCATAACATTCCCTTGCTAGATGAGTTGGTTAGAGCATACATGGTTGTACAAGAGGTCCAAGGTTCAATCCTTGGCCCATGCACCTTATTTTTATTATATTTTTTCCTTTTATTTTCTATTATTTTCCCCAAAATTCCAAAAATTCTCTAAAGATTCCCCCATAATTATGTTAATATTTCTCATTAAAACCCCTTTATATTTATATAAATTTCTACCTAAAATTCTCCAATAATTATGGTACCAAAAAGCCCATATAAGGCCCAATAGTGCTTAACTTCTCAATTTAAATGATAAAATATAGGTTTTTAGGCCAAATTTTATATTAATATTTCTAGGTCCCTCGGAAAATTATCTAGAAATGCTCAATATTTTAAGAAAATATTAAGAGAATTTTTCGCATCATTACAGGTTCTCCCGACACCAAAACATAAAAATGCAGCAGAAACAAGAACCCTCGAGCGATCCATGCGAAAGAAAACTCATACAATGATCATCTATCTAATAGATCTATTAATGTATATACCTTTGGAGCGTGCCCTTTGCTTATCTCGCTCGTCCAAGATGTGTCGGATCTCTTGCACGTTCAAATATCCGTACCACTATTCGTATCCACACGGACACAATCTCTCAACTTCGGGAGAGCTACCTTAGTTGTGCTAGCAACTCGAGGTAGCTCGCAGAACACCAAGAACCCTACAATAGGGTTTCGGCCAAAAGAGGAAGATGAGGGAGGGAAGAAGAAAGGGAAGAAGCCCCATCCAAAGTCACAAGGCCCTCTTTTATACTCATCCCATGAATATGAAAAGGTTTGTGTCTCTTTGGCTTCCTTCATTAATACCTATAAAGAGCACATCTTTTCATGTGACTCTTTATCTTTTCCCATGCAAGAAAAGAATCTTTTCTTTTTCCCTTCATTAAACACTTTAATGAATTTCCCTTGTGATCCCGATCGGGCCTCTCGGGCTTCCGACCAGGTCTCCCGACCAAGTCTACCGAGTAAGTCGCCGAGCTCCCGACCCAGTCTACCGAGTGCCGAGCCCCCGACCCCAGTCTGCCGAGCTCCCAGCTCAATCTGGCGAGTGCCAAGCTCCCGACCCAGTTTGCCGAGTGCCTAGCCCAGTCTGCCGAGTGCTGAGCTCCCGACTCAGTCTGCTGAGCTCTCAGCTCAGTCAGGCGAGTGCCGAGCTCCCGACTCACGCTCCCGAGTTCCCAACTCGAGCTCCTAAACTGACCTCCTGAGTTCCTAACTCAGGCTCAGATCTCCCGAGTTCCCAACTCGGGCTCCTAAAGCATCATGTCCTTAGTGTGTGACCCAATAGGTTCTCATGTCATTGGCAATGCGCCTAAATGCTTTAGACACATAAGCAATGAGCGGAATCTAGCAATGCATCGTTGCTACCCAAGTAACAAGAAAATCGAGATCCGACTAAACCTCCATGACTATGTTAATGTATGACCTTGTCCTTCTATCCTTGATATCTAGATTGACCAATGAAGCATAGACTGTGTCATCCTCGATCAATCTTTGTGTTTCTTGATCCCTGAGTAGACTCACTCAAATAAATGAGCTCAATATCTCATATTGACTCATTTGAGCATGACCATGCGTTTTAGTAGTCCTACTCGATCAAGGGGCCCACAGATATCACTCCCGTCACATGGGAGGGATAGATCCCATCTACATCACTCACATCCCTCCGCATAATTTATTACATACCCAGTGATCACCTTTATAGTCCACCCTGTTACGGGTGACGTTTGACGATATCAAAGTACATAGCTCCTCATGTAGGGAACCATAGTGACTTCAGGTCTAAGGACTATTCATACTAATAGTCACATGAGAAAGTTTATGACACTCATATGACAATCTATGAAACTTTCTCATGGCGGGTCAATTCAGTACACATTTTCCAATGTATACCCATGTGTCAACTTGATATCACATATCTATGACTTGTGAGATCAAGTCATCAGTTGACCTACGTGTTAGTCTCCATGCATCAATATTGTCCTTGAATATTAATACTGGACTAGGAATGGTTTAGAGTAGTATTCTCTACATCATCTCATTATCGATTCAACCAATCGATATAATGTAGATAAGAACCTACTACCCAAGGACATTATTATACTTAGTTATTTGGCACAAATATAAAGTAAGTATAATAATCATGCCTTTGTTAATGATAGAATATGATACAAAATGTCCCTATTCAATCATCACATAATTGGCTCCAGAGCTCCTACTAACATCCTCAAACTGTCACCGACCAACTTCCTTGAAGGTTTGCGATGCCACAACCCTAGGGAAGAGATGGTTGCCGTCGCCGACCACCTTCTTCACCCACCCAAGCTTGCTCCGGCCAAGAAGATGAAGAGGAGACCTCCTTTCTTCTTACTACCATGCCTCAAGTTGAGAGAAAGGAGAGAGAAGTGAAGAAAACAATCTTCTCTTCCTCCCTCCAAGCCGCCAGCTAACCCCTAACCCTAGGGGGGGGGGGAGAGAGAGAGGGAGAGAAATAAGAGGCTTAGGTTATGTTTCATGATGACTTTATGGGATATTTATAAGCAACAAAAGGAACCATGAGGAGGAGTTGGGTCTTGGCCATCCAATGAATTAAGGCCCGATCCATTAATGAAGTTCCATTACACTAAAGGATCCTCATTGATCTACCTCACCAACCTCCATATTTAAATATGGGCTCCACCTATTATGAGTATAAGAACTCCCCGTGTTTAAGATATCGAATGCCCGTTAATTAATTAAATTATTGATAATTTAATTAATCAACATCTAACTTCTTGAGTAGTACCACTCAACCTTATCATCATGTCGGACCAAGTCCATCTACAGGATTTAACATGATGAACTATATAAGCTCCTCAAGGGGACATCATCAACTCGACTCACCAAGACACGATTTCCTTCTATAATCAATGGTATACCATGTAAATAATATTAGTTCTCAACTTACCGGGCCTATCAATTTAACAAATAAATCTCGTCCAATGGTAAATCAAAGAAATAAATATTAAATACATGTGCCCGTTATTATATCAGGATTAAGAGCATGTACTCCATAATAACTGAGGTCTGATTCAATTATAAAGTCAGTGTAAATTGAATCACCTCTATGTCAGTCCTACTGAATACACACAAAGTATAATAGTGTAATTCTCTAGTCAAGATAAACCAATACCAAATTACACTACAACAATCTCGATGGTTTGTCTAAATCCATCTCGGTTGTGGGCCTCCACTTATACTTTCCAAGGGACTGATAACATGATCTTCTGTGTGACACCACACACCATGTTATCTACAATTTAAGTATTAGACAATATGCACATAAATAACCAATAAATATACAAATAGTGATCATGTGATTCTCTTTCAAAATGTAGATGCCCATATAAAAGCAAGACTTTTAGTATGCATCCTAACAATTTCTCACTTATACTAATAGACTATGTTGTCCTCATAATTCCATGTTGGGTATGTCTTGGCGGGTTTCCTTAGTGAAAACTTGGTCGTCCTTGAGAGACGTCTCCATGTCTACGGATTAAAATTTAATATGAATGGGGACCCGTCTCCCAACGACTATCTCGTCGTTGTGTTAATTAATCCAAGTCACAACTTAGCCGAAACCCAAGGTAAAGGCCTTGTAACTTTCCAGATTAATTAACCGTGAAAAAGACGACGAGTGGATCGCTGACTTTTGTGTTTATGGTCGGGGTCTAGTTAGTTAATTATTATCGATGACAAATAAACAAAATAATTAACAAACATACATGAAATGACGAGACAAAGCAAACAAGGCACAATGAAACATAAGGAGCTTGGGAAGAGATTATACCTTACCGATCACCTCGCGGCCTTCTACCTTATGTCCCTCCCTTCCCGGACGTCATGTGGGCGACGATCTACCGAGAACCGAGATGACCAAGGGATTCTACCAATTACCACTTCTCTTCACCTTGCCGAAATCCTAACTCCACCCAAAGGAGTTGCGACGACCACTTCTTCCTCTTCCTTTACGCCACCGGCCACCGTGAGCCACGCACGTTCAACCGACCAATAGCAGACCTCAAGAGGACCGTGAAGAAGATGAAGAAGGAAAGAAAAGTCCTTCTTACTTACCCAAACTCGCCGGAAAGCTCCCTCCTCCTCTAGCTTGCGGCGGCGTCGACCAAGAGGATGAATTCCTCATCTCCACACCACCCGACCACCTTCCTTCCTTCTTCTTGACGAGCCACAGAATAAAGAGACTCCTCCTCCTTATCCCTGTGTTCGTTGAGCACCTGAAGTGAAGAAGAAGGGAGGAAAAAGAAGAGAGGAGGAGGGACTCCTTGTTGATGCTGTCTGACCTGATTGTTGTTTTGGTGTTGACGCCGATTTAAGTTTAGGTGGGTAAGATAAGTTCAGCTTATGTCCTAGTTGGGGACTTGGAATGAATCCCGGTGAGTGAAGCCGGGTGACGGAAACCCCGGTGAGTGAAGCCGGGTCTCGATGAGTGAAGTCGGGTGATAGAAACCTCGGTGAGTGAAGCAAGATGATGGAAACTATTGGATCGAAGAAAATGATCGGGGGGGGGGGGGGGGGGTAAATATCGTTAAAAACTTTTAGGACTAAGAAAGAGCAAATATGCAGTGGAATGAAATAAATTACACAAGAACACAAGCCAATTTTTACTTGGTTCGGAGTCGCGTTCGGCTCCTACTCCAAGGCCCACGGTCCTTGACCGTTTACATTGGACAATCCAATAATCGCAATAAAGATTTACAAGTGAAGTACAATCAGGAAATTGAAATTGCTACACTTTTCGTTATCGATGCCTGAGGTGGATCGACTTTCGGAGCAGAGGGTCATCGTCGGTGCTGGGATCTCGATGTCAGAGTTTGTCAGGGCGTCGCGCTTGAACAAAAAGCGTTGGAGCATTGAGAAATAGTGATGATGAAGCCTTGGGGTTGAGCCCCCTTTTATGGTGCTCATGGGGGTGCCTGATCCGTTGGGGGTGCCTGACACGTGCCTTTACCTGCGAGAATCTCTATCCACAGCTCGGTCAACGCTTATCCCCTTTGATTCGACACCTGGGCTGACTGGGGCGCCCGGGACCTCTCAGGCGCCTAAGTTGACTTGGTCCATTGGCTTCGTGCCAGATTTGCATCGATGACCGCTTTGGCTTTGACCTTGGGCGCTCGTGACCTCCTGGGCGCCAACCCAATGTGTTTCGAAGCAATCTTGCTTCTTGGCAGTTTTGGGCCTTTACCTTGGGCGCTAGTGACCTCCTGGGCGCCTAGCCCAGTGAACCACCCCACTCCTTTTGGGTGTCTGAGCTGCAGAAACACAATCCTTCGGTCCCTGTAACCAAGGTTTGTTCCAACACAAACCAAGCACGAGTGTTAGCCATTATTTACAGCCGTAGCTATCTTGGTTCTGACTTCGAGTCTCCCAAATGGAACCCTAGGTCGAACTGACACCTACTGTTCCCTCGACGGGGAACGCGTCCTCACCTACTCCTCTCAGGAGAGTTTACCTTTTGCCAACCGGCTTCTCCGGTTGGACTTTTGCCCAATCTACCTGACCAGGTCTTCGTGCCCAACTTCTGGTCAGGTCTTCTTGCCCAACTTCCGGTCAGGTCTTCGGTGCCCAGCCCCTTGCCAGGACATCTTGCCCAGTCCTCGACCAGGACTTCTTTGCTCGACATCCGGTCAGGTCTTCGGTGCCCAGCCCCTTGCTAGGACTTCTTGCCCAATCCTCGACCAGGACTTCTTTGCCCAGCTCTTTGCCAGGAATTCTTTGCCCAGCCCTTTATCGGGACTTCTTGCCTAGTGTACCTAGGGCTTCTTCCTGCACACTCAGTGAACAACTTAGATCACAATAACATCATAACTTTTGAACCCTTTGCCATTATCAAACCCCAGGTTTAACTTAGGTGCTACCTGCAACAATAATCTCCCCGTTTTTGATTTATGGCAACATGGTTCAAAAAGTTAAGTTAATAAAGCAAGTAAAATACTTAATTTCCTCCCCCTGGAAGAAATCTCCCCCTGAGTTTTTCAAAAATATGTGGGGGTTTTTGAAAAATATTTCTAAGTCCTTGTTTGAAAAGATTTTCAGGTTTTCAATACTTAGAAAATTCTCAAAAGGGATTTTTGATAAGTGTCATTTTGTTGATCATTTCATATGCTTAAATCCGTATTTGACCCATATTTTACTTGTATAATTGTGGATTTACTCTAGGTTCTAGGATTTATACTCTTTTTGGACTTAATTGTAAATTTTGATATAATTGAGTTGTTTTGTCACTATATTTTTGATCAACTTTTGTAGGCTTGGAGGGATCATGAACCTAGGTCATGTTGGGTCAAATGTTGAGTCAAAGGTGGACTAGATCAAGTGATCAAGCGTCGACCCATTTGGACCGTCCGATGTAAGAACGGTTAGATCTAGACCATCTGAGAACTTTTGATCAATCCGAGCTGGGATTAAGGCTAATCAAGAGATCAGATCAAGATCTGAAAGTTTCAGCCCAATCAGAGATCATCTAGCCGTTGGATCATGATTAGAGTGATCTAGACCATCCATACAAAGATCAAGGTGATCTGAACCATCTGTTGGAGACCTGGCAGATCCGAGCTACCACGAGGATGATCATGACCTCTGATCGAGATCTGGAAAATTTGAATCAAATCGGACAAAGACCGTTGGATGAAGCGGGATTAATCTCAGTCGTTCACTGTTCAACTACTTAAACTGAAAACAGAGTTCAGATCGGGGTCGCGTCTTCGCCAGCAGTAGCTTAGTTTTCTTCACATTTCCTCATCTGTTCTTCATTTTGCTTGCGATTTCTTCATCCGAAGGCGTGTCCAACTCGATTTCGACCTTGGATTTAGATCTGGATCGTAGGGAAGTTTTCTCCGCGAAGTTTCCAGCTCAAATTCGGCCAAAACAGAGATGATTGAGGGTTTCGTCAAATCTATAATCTGATCACTTGGATCGAGTTTGTGTACCATTTCCAACCATCTGAATTACCTGGAGGGGTCCTTTGGGTGATCTGATCATTCCCCAATCGTCATTTCATCACGACACAAGGAGATCGAGGAGATCAGATTGTTTCTTCAGAAACTGAGCAGAGTTTGAGCAGATCTGAATTGGAGTTTAATTTTCCACTGATTCGCGAGTTTAAGGGGTTCTTGACTTGCCCTTGCGTGACGAACAAGGAGGTCTTGACACAAGTGAAGGATCGAGATTTAGTATCTGGTTGTATTACTTGTTTTCCTTAGCTGTAGATTTCAATTTCTGCAACTGTTCTGTCTTTGAATTTCTATATCGGCTGTAGTTTTCTTGTTGAATTGTTCTTCCGTGATTAGGTTGTAATTCATCAAGATAAATAGCTAGATAGCTTGTGTACTTAACACTTCACTTAAGTTCAATTGTTTCGCAATTAATTTCTGCGTATCAGTTAGGTATCTTTGACTTCTACATAGCGTATCAAACCCTGTAGCTGTGTATCAATTCTTGTTTTCACAGCCTAAATTTCATATCAAGCGATTTAGTTCTTTTTCTTTCTGAATTTAGACTGTATCTAGTTTCAATTACAAGAGTTTTATTAGCAATATCTGCATTTCGTATCAGCTTGTTTTGTTGTTAACTCCATTTCTGCAAGTTCTTAGTTCCTTATTCTGCATAATCCGTTTTTGAGTTGCTGAAGTTTTCATCAAATTAAAATTAGATCTGCCAAATCCAATCTGAACATTAGGTTAGTGATTCGAGTTTAGTTTATACTTGTTTGTTTTTAGCATTCAGTTTGATTCTGGATTCATGCAATTCGAGTTACTAAGCTCTGCACTTAATTTCTGCAATAGTTGGTTTCTGAATTTTTGTACTTAATCTGTTTGTTCAAATTCAATTGCTTTACATCAATAGTTTCACATTAGTTATAGTGTTGCTCTTTTTATATCAAGTAGTAAATCAAATATGCAATTAGTTTCAGTTCGGTACACAGATTCCTCTTCCTGCGTATCAAGAATTCTGAAGTCTGCATGTTGTGTCAAGATCAATTTCTGCATTGAGTTTGTTGTGATTTTCTGCTTAGGAATTGTTGTTTCGCTGATGCATTAACCTCTTCATCAGTTAGTCATTGCATCAATCAGTGATTAGGCTTGAAATCTCTTTCTCTATTCTTGCATACTATTTCATTGATGGGTGTTTTCAGTTCTTAATTGATTACGTATATTCCTTGTACTTAGTGTCAAATTGGCACATAAGCTTGTTTCCTTTGTATGTCAAGTTGTTTCATTGCTTCATTTTATATCAAGATGTTTCTTTAGTTTTTCATTGAATTCAAACCCAAATTTTATCTGAAACCCAAAATATTAACAACACATAACTCGAGCACGAATCAAACAACTTGAACTAGTCCTTGGAAAAATACGACCTGTGGCCCCCTTTACTACGCTTTTCTTCTTTGATTGTAAAAAGGGTTTCCAGCACATTTATAAATTCTAAATTCTGATGGAACCACATTCGTGACAACTTTAATTAGCTAAATCGGGTCCATCAAATTTTTGGCGCCGTTGCCGGGGAAGCAACTAGTTGATTTGTTTGATTTTTGTTTGTATGCTTTTTGACATATCATTGTGTTCTATTTCTTGTGCTTTATTCTTTTGTATACGGTTGCTGCTATTTTTCTTGTTGTTGTGTGACAGGGCTATTAAATCAAAATGTTTTCATCAGAGGACTATACAGAGCTCAATGATGCACTGGTGGGGTTAAAAAATGTGTGTAAGGTGTTGGAATATCAACAAAAACATAAAGCTCAGTCATCTACTTACCCACGGCCGATTCAGCCTACATTTTAGCCACCTCAGCCACAATTTCAGCCTTTCCAGCAATTTCAGCAATCAAATCAAGATTTTCAACAGCCCTATTCAAATTTTCAGCAACCAAATCAGTTTTTTCAGCCACAAGATCAACCATCATTTCAAAACTTTCAACCAAATCAGAATTTTCAGCAGCCAATCCAATCTTTCAACCAACAATTTCAGCCCTATGATCAGAGTTTTCAGAATCATAATTTTCAACAATTTCCACCAAGTTGTGAACCAAGTTTTCAGCAGTTTAATCAGCCAATTCAACCATTTGAGCAGCCCCAACAGCTCCAATTTCAGAATGCACCGCCTACTCTTGACATTCAGCAACCATATCTCACATTTCAAGAACAACAAGTCGTTGAATCTGCTCTTAAAAATATTCAGAGACGCTTTGGAGAATTACAAGATCAATGGAATCAAATAAAAACCCAAAGATCAGAACAATTATCTGCTCAAGTTGCTCTTAATTCTGAGGGCCCCAGAGTTGAGTTTATATCAGTTCAAGGTGACCTTAGTGCATGGCCAAGTCCTTCTTCAAGTGATCTTAGAATTTTGGTGGAAGAAGAAGAAGAAATCATCAAATTTAGGGCACCTACAACATGCATTCCCCTGGAGATTCCTATTCAAAATTCATTTCCAAATTTTTCAGCTCCAGAAGAAGAAACTGAAGCTCCACAGGACCATTCTCATCTTTTATTTTCTAATGATAGTATTATTGATGGTCCTAATTTTTCTAATGTTGTTGTTGCAGATATTGTAGAAGAAGAATGCATAGGAGATGATTCCATAGGTGTAGGGGATTGCACTAAGCCCCAGGGACCACCACAGTTGACTGGTACATTAGAAGATTCAAAGGATAAACCAGAAAGTGTAGGGACTTGCATGGTGGAAGCAAGCGCCCAAGGATCACCTGCTTTAGTTGAGTGTCCACAAGAACCTGAATCTGAAGAGGAGCATGTACTTGATCAGGAGGAGGCCATGGATACATCTACTCTTGTAGAACCTCCAGGTATTCTCCAGCACGCTCAGGTAAGTATCTCTCCTCTTTGTTCAGAAAAATTCAGTGAGGTACCTAGTGCTGAGTTTATTGGTTATGATGAATTTATTGATATACCTTGTGTAGAAACTGCTTGTGCAAATCCAATAGAGGTACCAAAAATTGATTTCATTGGTTGTAATGCATTACTTGATACATCTCTTGTAGATATGGGTTGCGAACAAATTTTAGAGGAACCTATAATTGATGTTATTTGTTATGATGATATTCTTGATACATATTATGCTGATAGTGAAAATTTTTTAGAAGAGCCTGAAATTGAAGTTGTTTATTGTGATGAATCTCTTGCTATTTCTTATGCTAAAATTGAGTGTGAAATACTTATGGAGGTACCTGAGATTGATTTTGTTGGCTGTGGAACAATTCTTGATATACCTTTGATGGATTTTGATTGTGAAAAATTTTTAGAAGAGCCTGAAATTGAAGTTGTTTATTGTGAAGAATCTCTTGCTATATCTTATGCTGAAATTGAGTGTGACAAACTTATGGAGGTACCCGAGATTGATTTTATTAACTGTGCAACTTTTCTTGATATATCTTATGTAGAAACTGCTTGTGAAACATTTACTGAGGTACCCAAAATTGATTTTATTGGATGCAATGCATTTTTGGATACATTTTATGTAGAGATTGATGATATTGCACTTCATTCTTACCCTGCATGCTTGAGGGAGGTATTACATTGTTTTGCAGGGTCCAAAAGACTACTGGAATGGGTACTTCACCTAAACAGTCTCCGACCTCCTGGAAGATTTTCCAAAGAGAATAAAGAGGGAGGAGATGATCTTGCTTTGACTTATAACACTCCACCTCTGAAGTGGCTATTAAACTTAAATCACCTTCGGCCACCTGAACAGTTTATTGCAAAGTTTAAGTGTGGGGGAGTGATGCAAAATAAAATTGAGCAAATGAAGGAAATTTTTTCAGCTACTCCTACTCCTCCACTACCACGATGGAGATTATTTCTAGATAGACTCCGACCGCCAGAAATAAAAGGGAGTTTACTGTTTCTTGCATTTTCTTTCATTGCATTTTTCATCTTTATGCTTGTTAGAAGTAGAATTTTCTTTTAAAAAGAATTCTTGCTAATAAATGCGTGAGTAGAGTAGAATGAATAAATAGACATTGTAAATACCATTTTATGTCTTTTGGCACTTTTTCTTCATGAGTAATAATAAATGTATCCCTTTAGGTTATCTTCATAGCATTTTAGAGTCTTTTGAAAAAAAATTAAATTTGGTTGTTAAAACTTAGGGTTTAAGCTCATGGATGAAATCTTGGATGCTTGAGTACTACTTGGCCATGGATTCTTGATTGAGGACTTGAGATGAATTATTTTTACCTAGTGAGGATTAGCCTTATTTTTGTGACACATACATGTGATTGTACTCTAGAACATGCTTAGGTTCTTTCAAAACCATATTTCAATGATTGGATCACATCTATAGAGGCTAATAATTTGTTTACCTTTCCATATCAATTCTTGATACTAATCATGTTCTTTCTATTTTTCTTTCCTTATCTTCTACTCTTAACCATGTTTTTCTAGGGATTTGTTTGCTTGGGGATGTTCTTTGATGCTATTTTGCCCGAGACGGACAAAAGATTAAGTGTGGGGGAGTGGCTAGTGTGATGGAAACATTTTGTATCAAAAAGATTCATTTTATTTTGAGTTGAAGCCAAAAGGTGCCAAGTTTAGGGAGTTTGGTGCTAAGAAGGAGTGGTTGAGTATGAAAGTAATTGAGGCATTTAGATTTCTCATCATTCTTTGAAGACCCACACGGAAAAAAAAGAGAATACAATGAAAAAAATCTGCAATGGGAAGAAATGGCACACGAAAAAAAAACAGAAAAAACTGTGCTATGGAAAGAATTTGAGTCAATGGAGTGTGTAACACAAAAGGGTTTGGATCAAGTAGGTATTATGGAAGATGGAATCAGTAACTCTTTGCTAAATCTGGATTGAAGTTGTAAAGTTTGAATTGAAGCAGAAATTCTGTGCGAAAATCTGAACCAAAGTGAAACAAGTGAAAAAAAAATTCTGTGCAAAAGGAAAAGCAAAAATTTTGTGCCAAAATGGAAAAAGGATAAGAACTTGTTTCAGCTACTCGTCTAGGAGCTGAGTTGCAGTTATACATTTCTGAAACCAGTGAAAGGGTTGCTGGAATTCGAAGTAAACAGGGAGTATCAAGTAAAGAATCAAGTGATCAACAGGAAAAAAATCAGTGGACTACTAGGAATAAAGTTAGTGTACCATACAAGCAGTTTTTACACAAGTTTTGTATCAACTTGAAGCTGTAATTTGGATTTACAAGGCTGTGTATTGCAGAATGAAGTACCGAAATGTATAGAAGATGTTGAGTGTCTCCACTGCTGATCAAAGCAGGAAGAAATGTGGAAGTTGAATGTCTTAAATCAAAGCAGGAAAAAATTGCAGTGAGTTAATTCTGAAACAGTTTGGGATCCAAAGAAAAATGCAGTTAAGTTGATATTAATTGCTGTGAAGCATCAGAGAATTGCAAGATTTACAAGTAATGTCGTGGAGCTGTCCAAATAACAAGACTTAGCTGCCAACAAAAAAAAATAGGAAAAAAAATAGTTGGAAAAATAAAGAAACAAAGAAGCAAGTGGCATCCAATTGAAGTCTTGGCACCATGAATTAGTAAAGATAAGTTCATCCGAATTGAAGATCTGCTCATTTACATTTTGAATTTACTAGAGAGAAAGGAAAAGAAAAGAAAAATCAGAAATGAAAAGAGAAGAGCAAAAATTGGCACACAAGATGGAAAGTTGGCACAAAGGAGTTGATGAGGCTTTTTCATCAAATTTTTGAAGGGCAATGCCAAAGACTCACTCCATCACACTTTGACTTCATTATATGGACTGAAAGGAGGGCAAAAATGCATCAAGAATATCCTTGAACATCCAAGTCTTCCACTCATTCAAATTTGCTATTTACTTGGCTTTTATCTCATTTCTACCATTTCTTATGTCTTTTACTTTTGAATAAGCTTTTATAGATGATTGATTCTAATCATGAATAATGGCGGAGAGTAGATAATAAGCAAGCCTATGGTAGTGCAAGAAGCATTTATGTATGAGGGAGCTCCAATTTCATCATGTACTTAAAACTTAGGAAGAGAGCCACCAAAAGTTTCCCTAGAGAGGTTTAGTGAGTGAAATTCATCTCAATGAATCATGAAGGTTGAATTGCTAAGTTGTTGATTTAAGAACAAGAAACTAGTCTATTGAGCTTAGATTTTTGAGTATTGACAACCCTAGGTAATTTCTTTTCAATTGCTTCTACTTATGTTTGGAAATAAACTAGAGGATACATATTTAGTACTTTTCGTGAGACGCTCAAGCTTAAGTGTGGGGGAGTTGATAAGTGTCATTTTGTTGATCATTTCATATGCTTAAATCCGTATTTGACCCATATTTTACTTGTATAATTGTGGATTTACTCTAGGTTCTAGGATTTATACTCTTTTTGGACTTAATTGCAAATTTTGATATAATTGAGTTGTTTTGTCACTAAATTTTTGATCAACTTTTGTAGGCTTGGAGGGATCATGAACCTAGGTCATGTTGGGTCAAATGTTGAGTCAAAGGTGGACTAGATCAAGCGATCAAGCGTCGACCCATTTGGACCGTCCGATGTAAGAACGGTTAGATCTAGACCATCTGAGAACTTTTGATCAATCCGAGCTGGGATTAAGGCTAATCAAGAGATCAGATCAAGATCTGAAAGTTTCAGCCCAATCAGAGATCATCTAGCCGTTGGATCATGATCAGAGTGATCTAGACCATCCATACAAAGATCAAGGTGATCTGAACCATCCATTGGAGATCTGGCAGATCTGAGCTACCACGAGGATGATCCTAACCTCTGATCGAGATCTGGAAAATTTGAATCAAATAGGACAAAGATCCACCGTTGGATGAAGCGGGATTAATCTCAGCCGTTCACTGTTCAACTACATAAACTGAAAACAGAGTTCAGATCGGGGTCGCGTCTTTGCCAGCAGTAGCTTAGTTTTCTTCGCATTTCCTCATCTGTTCTTCATTTTGCTTGCGATTTCTTCATCCGAAGGCGTGTCCAACTCGATTTCGACCTTGGATTTAGATCTGGATCGTTGGGAAGTTTTCTCCGCGAAGTTTCCAGCTCAAATTCGGCCAAAACAGAGATGATTGAGGGTTTTGTCAAATCTGTAATCTGATCGCTTGGATCAAGTTTGTGTATCATTTCCAACCATCTGAATTACCTGGAGGGGTCCTTTGGGTGATCTGATCATTCCCCAATCGTCATTTCATCACGGCACAAGGAGATCGAGGAGATCGGATTGTTTCTTCAGAAACTGAGCAGAGTTTGAGCAAATCTGAATTGGAGTTTAATTTACCACTGATTCGCGAGTTTAAGGGGTTCTTGACTTGCCCTTGCGTGACGAACAAGGAGGTCTTGATACAAGTGAAGGATCGAGATTTAGTATCTGGTTGTATTACTTGTTTTCCTTAGCTGTAGATTTCAATTTCTGCAACGGTTCTGTCTTTGAATTTCTATATCGGCTGTAGTTTTCTTGTTGAATTGTTCTTCCATGATTAGGTTGTAATTCATCAAGATAAATAGCTAGATAGCTTGTGTACTTAACACTTCACTTAAGTTCAATTGTTTCGCAATTAATTTCTGCGTATCAGTTAGGTATCTTTGACTTCTACATAGCGTATCAAACCCTGTAGTTGTGTATCAATTCTTGTTTTCTGAGCCTAAATTTCGTATTAAGCGATTTAGTTCTTTTTCTTTCTGAATTTAGACTGTATCTAGTTTCAATTACAAGAGTTTTAGTAGCAATATCTGCATTTCGTATCAGCTTGTTTTGTTGGTAACTCCATTTCTGCAAGTTCTTAGTTCCTTATTCTGCATAATCCGTTTTTGAGTTGCTGAAGTTTTCATCAAATTAAAATTAGATCTGCCAAATCCAATCTGAACATTAGGTTAGTGATTCGAGTATAGTTTATACTTGTTTGTTTTTAGCATTCAGTTTGATTCTGGATTCATGCAATTCGAGTTACTAAGCTCTGCACTTAATTTCTGCAATAGTTGGTTTCTGAATTTTTGTACTTAATCTGTTTGTTCAAATTCAATTGCTTTACATCAATAGTTTCACATTAGTTATAGTGTTGCTCTTTTTGTATCAAGTAATAAATCAAATATGCAATTAGTTTCAGTTGGGTACACAGATTCCTCTTCCTGCGTATCAAGAATTCTGAAGTCTACATGTTGTGTCAAGATCAATTTCTGCATTGAGTTTGTTGTGATTTTCTGCTTAGGAATTGTTGTTTCGCTGATGCATTAACCTCTTCATCAGTTAGTCATTGCATCAATCAGTGATTAGGCTTGAAATCTCTTTCTCTATTCTTGCATACTATTTCATTGATGGGTGTTTTCAATTCTTAATTGATTACGTATATTCCTTGTACTTAGTGTCAAATTGGCACATAAGCTTGTTTCCTTTGTATTTCAAGTTGTTTCATTGCTTCATTTTATATCAAGTTGTTTCTTTAGTTTTTCATTGAATCCAAACCCAAATTTTATCTGAAACCCAAAATATTAACGACACATAACTCGAGCACGAATCAAACAACTTGAACTAGTCCTTGGAAAAATACGACCTGTGGCCCCCTTTACTACGCTTTTCTTCTTTGATTGTAAAAAGGGTTTCCAGCACATTTATAAATTATAAATTCTGATGGATCCACATTCGTGACAACTTTAATTAGCTAAATCAGGTCCATCAATTTTCAAGTTAGAAAAATTTTCCAAAAATTATTTCGAGTTGGGCACTTAGAAAATTTTCCAAACATTTATGAGTTAAGTACTTAGAACATTTTTCAAAACATTTTTGAGTTTAAGTACTTAGAACATTTTTCAAAACATTTTTGAGTTTAAGTACTTAGAATATTTTTCAAAACATTTTTGAATTAACACTTAGAAAATTTTTAAAACATTTTGAAGTTAACACTTAGAAAATTTTTAAAACATTTTTGAGTTTAAGTACTTAGAATGTTTTTCAAAACATTTTGAATTTAAGTACTTAGAAAGTTTTTCAAAATATTTTGAAATTAACACTTAGAAAATTTTTCAAAACATTTGGAAGTTAACACTTCGAAAATTTTCAAAACATTTGGAAGTTACTTTACTTTTTGAAAAAGGAGATAAAAGTTTTTGAAAAAAAATTTGATTTGGAAAAATTAAAATTAAAATTTTAAAACCTTCTTTTCTCTCCTTTTCAATTTCTCCCCCTTTGCCATATATCAAAAAACATAGCAAAAAATATTGAGTAAGGAAAGTAAAGTGCTGTATTGCACCAATTCTATGCATAAATTGGACCAAATCAATTTAAATTTTCCCTTTCGGGTCCTGTCTAACCCAGTTAGCTACTTACTAACTGTTATCAATAGTAGCTTTCGCTAGAGTTAGTCAAATTAAGTGATATGATCAAGTTAGATTTTCTAAGCTTGACACTTAACCTGATTAATGTTCAATTGGTATTTATTGCCCCAATTACTGCAGATGCAGTGACTTAAAGCAACTTTAATCAAGGCATAGACCTAAGCATCTCAACCCAGTCTAGGTTATCAATCAAAAGTACCCTAAGGTGCTAGCGAGATGCTGGCTTCTAGATCTATAGGTCCATGCAGTTCTAGGGTTAGGGCGGGCCTAAGCTAAGTCCATTTGTGAAAAAGCCCTAGTTTTGAAGGGGGTAAGTTTTAAAAAAAACTATCGGAAATCATTTTAAATTTCAAGATAAAAATGATTTTTCAAATAAATATAAGATAAGTAATAAAACAGTTAAAAAAACACAAGTAGAACAATCCTATTCTACTAAGCATAACCCTAACTGCCTTCATAGTGAGCTGAACTCAGACTCAGGTAAGGGTTTGTTGAAGATATAAGCTAAGTTTGACTTTGAGTCTATATGTTTAAGGACTATTTCACCCCTGGCTACATGATCTCTTACGATGTGATGTTTAACCTCTATCTATTTTGTTCTAGAGTGTTGGATTGGGTTCTTAGTTAGATTGATTGAACTTATGTTATCAATGTAGACTTAGGTTTGGGTGTAATCAAGATAGAAGTCCTTAAGAGTGTGCATCATCCATAGGAGTTGTGCTACACACTCTCTTAAAGCAACATATTCAGCCTCGGTTATGGATAGAGCTACGCAGTGTTGCTTTCTACTGCATCAATTGTCTAGACTATTTCCTAAGAGTTGGTAGCTTCCACTTGTACTTTTTCTATCAAGTTTGCATCCAGCATAGTCAGAATCAGAGTACCCTGACAGGTCAAATGTTGAGGTCCTAGTATACCAAATCCCTACATTGAAGGTGCCCTTAATGTATCTAAGTATTCTTTTTAGGGCTGCTAAGTGCGTTTCGTTAGCACAAGTTTGGTATCTAGCACATATTCCAACAGAGAAAAGGATATCAGGTCTGCTAGCTGTAAGGTAAAGTAGACTTCCAATCATACTTCGATATAATTTAAGGTGTACAGGTTTACCTTCAGGGTCACAATCAATTTTTACATTTGTGGCCATAGGGGTACTTATGCTTTTGGAGTTATCCATTTTAAATTTTTTTACTAACTCCTTAGCATATTTGGATTGATGAACATAATTTCTATCCCTAGTTTGCTTAATTTATAGACCTAAAAAGAAATTGAGCACACTAACTAAGCTCATTTCGAATTCGTTTTCCATTATTTTTACAAATTCTTTTAAGAAGTTTGAGTTGGAGGATCCGAAAATTATGCCGTCAACATAGATTTGGGCAATGAAGATGTATTTTTCTAAGGTTTTGACAAAAAGAGTTGAGTCAATTTGTCCTTGGTTAAATTCCATAGAAACAAGGTAAGTTGATAGACGTTCATACCATGCCCTAGGTGCTTGTTTTAGTCCATAAAGTGTCATATTAAGCTTGTAAACGTGGTCTGGTTTTTTAGGTCCACAAAGCCTGGGGGTTGTCCTATGTAGACTTCTTCTTTGATGAACCCATTCAGAAAGGCTGACTTAACGTCCATTTGTTAAAGTTTAAATCATTTATGGACTGCAAAGGCTAGCAAATCTAATAGACTCAAGTCTTGCTGCTGGGGCATAGGTTTCGTCATAGTCTAACCCTTCGACTTGACTAAACCCTTTAGCTACTAAGCGGGCTTTGTTTCTGACTATTTTCCCTTGGTCATTTAGTTTGTTCCTAAAAACCCACTTAGTATCTACGATAGATTTGCCCTCAGGTTTAGGTACTAGTTACCATACTTGGTTCCTCTCAAATTGGGCTAATTCCTCTTGCATTGCTATGATCCAATCAGGACCAGGTAAGGCTTCCTCTATAGTCTTAGGTTCAATTTTTGAAATAAGTGCGATCTAACTAAGATTTCTATAGGAAGACCTAGTTCTGACTCCTAAGGTTGGATCACCCACAATTTGGTCAGAGGGGTGACTAAGTCTAGGTTTCTTGGTTCTTCTAGAGCTTGGTTCAGCCTCAGGTCCGGCTGGATGGTTAGTTTTGGTATTTTGTTCAATTACTTGGGTTGGTTCATTTGTTGATTCAATTGACGCAGTACTTGGTTCAATAGTCAGTTCATTTTCTTCTTGATCAATATTTGATGGATTCAGGTTTGGATTATCATATTTTGAATTAGTTTCCTCATCAAATATTAAATTCGTTGTTTCTTCAATTTTGTTAGTTTGTCTATTGTAGACCCTATAGGCCCTACTTGTTGTTGAATATCCTAAAAATATTCTAGGGGTGACTTAGACTGGAATTTCCCTAGGTAGTCCTTAGTGTTTAGGATATAACACTAAGGACTTTGCACCCAAAGACCCTTAGGTAGTGTAGGTTTGGAAGTCTATGGTAATATAGTTCACAGGGAGTTTTATTATGTCGTTTGTCAATTAGGACCCTATTTTGGATATAACAAGCCGTACTAATTGCTTCTGCCCAAAATTGGTTAGCTAGGTTGAATTCATTGAGCATAGTCCTAGCAGCTTTTTGTAGGGTTCTATTCTTCCTTTCTACTATCCCATTTTGCTGGGGGGTTCTAGGACACGAAAATTCGTGAATATACCCGTTTATCTTACAAAATTCCTCAAACATTTAATTTCCAAACTCTCCCCCATGATCACTCCAAAGTCTTTTGATTTTGGTATCATTTTGATTCTCAATTACCTTACATAGCTCAATGAATAGATTTAGGGTTTCATCCTTAGTTTTTAGAAACCTTACCCAAGTAAACCTAGAGTAATCATCGATAATGACTAAGCAGTACCGATTTCCGCTTAGTGACTTGGCTCCATGTGAATCAAATAGGTCAAGGTGCAAGAGCTCAAGTGTTGTTTGAGTTAGGTCTGATTGAATTTGTTTGTGATTAGACCTAATTTGTTTACCTTGGTTACATGAGTCACATATCATGTTTTCATGATTCTTAATTTTTGGTATTCCTTTAATTAGACCAAGTTGGATGATTTTTGAAATTAGTCTTAGATTAGTGTAACCTAATCACTTATGCCAGAGGTTTGATCCTTCTAATTGAGTTAAGAGGCATTTAGGTACTAAGGGTAAACTTATAGTATAAACATTATTTTTCCAAGTGCCTGTTGGTGCAGGAAGCACCATATCGAACCTTATTTTGATATTGGCAAAGGATTCAAAGTTAAGTGTTATTTGTGATCTAATATGCTCATTAAGTGTGCAGGAAACAAAGTCCTAGCGAAGGGCAGCTAGGCACCTGGTGAAGGATTGCCTGGAAACAAAGTCCTAGCGAAGGGATGCTATGCACTTGGCAAAGGACTGCCAGGAAACAAAGTCCAAGTGAATGGCTGATAGGCACCTGGTGAAGGACTGCCAGGAAACAAAGCCCTAGCGAAGGACTGCTAGGCACTGGGCGAAGGACTGCTTGGTACCCAAGACCTGGCGAAGGGCTGCTGGGCACCTAGCGAAGGATTGCTAGGAGACGAAGACCTAGCAAAGGAATGCTAGGCACCAGGCGAAGGATGGCTTGGTACTGAAGACCTGGCGAAGGACAGCTGGGCACCTAGTGAAGGACTGCTGGGCAAAAGTCCTACCGGGGGAGCCGGTTGGCAACAGGTAAATTCTCCTGAGAGGAGTAGGTGAGGACGCGTTTCCCCTCGAGGGAACAGTAGGTGTCGATTTGACCTAGGGTTCCATTTTGGAGAACCAAAGTCAGAACCAAGACAACTAAGGCTGTATAAACCTAATACTTGATTGCTTTGTGTTGTTTTGGACTAACCCTGGATGCAGGACCGAAGGAATGAGTTTCTGCAGCTCAAAACGCCTCAAAGGAGAGAGGCAACAACTGAGTAGGGCGCCCCCAGTGTCCCGGGCGCCACCAAGGTCAAGGCAAAATAAGTTAAACAAACATATGCTTTGGCAGCTCACTGGGCAGGGCGCCCCCATGCTCCCGGGCGCCCCCGTGCTCTCGAGCGCCCTAGATGCTCCGGGCGCCCTGGGTCCAAGCCAACAAGGCAAACAAGGTTCATGCCAGTGAGAAGCCATCAGACTGAGTCAACCTGGGCGCCCCCTACATCTCGGGTGCCCCCGTCAAAGCTCGATCCCTATTTTTGAGGGATTAGAGCTGACTGAGAGAGTTACGGATCAGAGGACACATGGAGGGCGCCTCCAACGTCCCGGATGCCCCCAGACTTGCTATAAAAGGGGCTCGACCCCTGAGGCTTCAACATCACTTCTTCTAACGCCAATACGCTCTTCTACTCAAGCGCTCAGCCCCGGAAACCTCCCAATTCGAGATACAAGCGCCGACGACGTCCCTCTGCTCCAAAATATAATCCACACCGGGCGTCGGTAACAAAGAGTTATCTTTTTAAGTTTACTGTACTTCAATTGTAATATCTGTCTATAAACCTTTTGCGCACATATAGAATTGTCCGCAGTAAATGGTCAACGATCGTGGGCCTTGGAGTAAGAGCCTACTGCGACTCCGAACCAAGTAAATCGCTTGAGTTCTTTACGTTGTGTTTTAAATTTCCGCTGCTAATTCTCTTAATCTCTAATCCGAAAACAATTTACGATATTCACCCCCCTCTATCGTATTCTCTCAATCCAACAATGCCCTTAAGTATGACTTCTGAGTCTTGCAAATTTCTAATTAGGCAGTCATAATTGGTAAAGGTAAATACATAGCCAGTATCACATAATTGACTTATACTAAGCAAATTAAATTTAAAGTTCTCAACCAAGAGTACCTTTTTAATTACAAAATCAGATTTGAGTTCAATGTTACCTGACCCAATGACTTTGAGTGTAGCATTGTTGCCAAATGCTATTGAGCCTAGGTTCTTGAACTTGAGTTTGGTTAATTTCAATTTGTCTCCAGTCATGTGTCTGGAGCATCCGCTATCCAACATCCATTGGTCCAAATCATTATGTTCCTACACATAAAGAATTTATTGATTTGGATCCAATTAGAATTAAGGATAGCTTAAATTGATTTTCTCAACCTAGTCTGTCTCACCCAATCTATAGTTATCAATCACGTTAACCTTATGGGATTTGTGAGACAGGTTTTAACAGAAGTAAAGATTTTAATTTTTTTAACAAAAACATGATTAATTTTGAAAATAGTTAAGTTTTAAGTTTAGTTTAATTTTGAAAAGTGGTTGAATCTAAGATTAATTGAATTTTGTGTTAGATTCAAATCTGACAATAGTAAAGTGAATTTGGTTTTCAATAATTGGCTTCCAGGTCTTGGCGAGACACTAGGCCTTCTTTGGCCGTAGCCTTATTGGATCGTCAACCCTTTCCTTGACAAAGCCTTTTATTGAAAAATCATCTTCAAGTTACTCCTTGAAAGATTTTGGTCTAACTAGTTTGGGTTTTGGATCAATAGCTTCGGCTAGTTCCGCCAAAAAATGGCTTCCCTAACGTACTATCATCTCACCTCCACCCAATACTAGGTTTTCAAATTTCAATTAAACTCTTTTGTCCTTATTCTATCCAGTTCTAGATCTAAGCATGATAATTTACAGAAATAAATAAACAATCAAGCATGCAATGAAAATTAAGAAAAAAAAATTATCTAATTATAAAAATTGTTTTTAAATTGGCTCCCCCTAGACTAAAGCCATGTTGATGATTAGGCAAGATATGAATCTTGCCCTTGGGGATCCAATACTGGTTTGGTCCAGCTTGGTTATTCAAGCAATGTTTGGGTACCCATGCTTGAGATTTGGGTCTTGATTGGTTCTATACAGCATAGTATGACCATTGTCTCGACTTGGTTTGATATCCTAACCCGGATCGATTTAGAACGGACTACTGTTTTCCAAGAATCATGTCAAGACCATTGGAACCCGATGTGAATCGTTCTAAAGCTGCTCTAAGGTCCTTGACTTGAGTTTTCAAGGAGGAGTTCTCTTTCTCAAGTTTTTCAACTTAAGTAGAGGTTCCTTCTTGAACCTTCTCGGTCAAGGATCTAGAGTTAGCTTTCTCTTTCAGGTGTTTTACTTCCTGTCGACGAGACTCGACTCGGATTTTGGCTTTCGCCAAGTTACGAGATAAGTAAGCAATTAACTTTGATAAATCAACTTCAGAATAACCACTTACCATTATTTTGCTATTTACCAAATTTGTGAGCCTTCCGTCGTCCGACTCCGATTCTGATCCGGTGTCGATGTCTTCTGAAGCGGTTAAGGCTAGAAGGTTTGACTGTGGGGCCTCTTCTTCTTCTTCGGAGGAAGATTCATCCCACGTGGCTTGAAGAGCCTTCTTCCTTCGAGTCTTCTTGGCTTCCTTTAGGTTGGGGCACTCGGATTTGTAGTGTCCCTTCTTGTTGCATTCGTAGCAGGTCACATTTTGTTTGGTCTTCAAAGTTGAAGGTTCAGCTGGATCTTCCTTTCTTCGGCTGGCTTTCCTTCTGTTGGTCTGATGCTTCAGCTCCTTGTAGTAGTCCCGGGCTAGCCGAACCAGCTTGGGTCGATCCTCTTCACTATCTTCTGAGTCTGAGTCTGAGTCAGACTCGGGTGTAGGTTGAAGCTTTTTCTTGGCTACCTTTCCTTGGGGTTTACCTGCAAGAAAAGCAATACCTTTCTCGGCCACAGTGCAGTTAGTCTGCTCATGTAACTCTAATTCAGAAAATAACTCATCTAATTTAATTTTAGAAAGATCCCTAGAAACCTTGTAAGCATCTACCATAGATGCCCACAGAGTATTTCTTGGGAAAGTATTTAAGGTATACCTGATAAGGTAACGGTTTTCTACCTTGTGACCGATTGTGTGTAGGGCGTTCATCAGTTCCTGGATTCTGGCATTGAGCTGTGTTGCTGACTCACCTTCGTTCATTTTGATTGTGCACAATCTGTTCAGTAGTAGGTCCCTTTTGCTGATTCTGGTGTCAGAGGTACCATCGTGCAACTCAATCAGCTTGCTCCATAGTTCTTTGGCGCTGTTGAAGCGTCCCACCTGGTTCAGTTCTTCCTTGGTTAATCCACATTGCAGTGTCTAGGTTGCCTTTGCATCAGCTTCGATCTTTTTCTTCAGTGAGGCATCCCATTCTGAGTAGTGTTGTGTCACTCCTTCAGCGTTCTTGGGGATTTCAAGGCCAGATTGGATAATAATACACATATCCACCTGAGTTTTCAAGTGGACTTCCATCCGACTCATCCAGTAGGAGAAGTCTTCTCCACTGAAGAGTGGTGGTCTGGCTGTGCCGAAACCCTCTTACATGGCCATTATAATTTCTGAAATAAACAAAAACAAAGAAACATTTGTCCCAAGACTTGGCCTTGGATTAGTAGTGCGGGAAAAATTAATCGAAATGAAAGCGATCGAGTGGTGTTGCACCAATCTCGATTAATGAGAAAAATATGAAAAAGAAATTAAAAAAATTCATAAAATCTGAAAAAAAAAATCTCAAATTGGTAGTTGCATCAGATTTGAGCCACCCGCTCAAATACCACTTGTAGGATTGAAGAAAACGATAGAGGGGGGGGGGGTGAATATCATTAAAAACTTTTCGGACTAAAAAAGAGCAAATACGTAGCGGAAAGAAATAAATTACACAAGAACACAAGTCAATTTTTTACTTGGTTCGGAGTCTCGTTCAACTCCAACTCCAAGGCCCACGGTTCTTTATTGTTTACTTTGGGAAATCCAATAATCGCAATAAAGATTTACAAGTGATGTACAAGAGTATATTAGGAAATTGAAATTGCTACACTTTTCGTTACCGACGCCCGAGGTGGATCGACTTTCGGAGCAGAGGGTCGTCGTCGGCGCTGGGATCTCAAAGTCGGAGTTTGCCAGGGCGTAGTGCTTGAACGAAAAGTGTTGGAGTGTTGAGAAACAGTGATGATGAAGCCTTGGGGTCGAGCCCCCTTTTATAGTGCTCATGGGGGCGCCTAATCCGTTGGGGGTGCCTGACACGTGCCCTTACCTGCAAGAACCTCTATCCGCAGCTCGATTAGTGCTTATCCCCTTTGATTCTGCACCTGGGCTGACTGGGGCGCCCGGGACCTCTCGGGCGCCTAAGTTGACTTGGTCCATTGGCTTCGTGCCAGATTTGCTTCGATGACCGCTTTGGCTTTGACCTTGGGCGCCCAGGACCTCCTGGGCACCTAGCCCAATGTGTTTTGAATGTAGAATTGCTTCTTGGCAGTTTTGGCCCTTTACCTTGGGCGCCCGTGACCTCCCGGGCGCCTAGCCCAGTGAACCACCCCACTCCTTTGGGGCATCTGAGATGCAGAAACTCAATCCTTCGGTCCCTGTAACCAAGGTTAGTTCCAACACAAACCAAGCATGAGTGTTAGTCATTATTTACAGCCGTAGCTCTCTTGGTTCTGACTTCGGGTCTCCCAAATGGAACCCTAGGTCGAACTAACGCCTACTGTTTGTTGGATCGAATGAACCAAAAGAGGGGGGGTGAATATCGGAAAGCGTTCGGATTTGAGATAGAGAAATTGTACAGCGGAAGATTAAAAACAAAAACACCCGAACACAGATATTTTTACATGGTTCGGAGCCGAGGTCGACTCCTACTCCAAGGCCCACGGTCGTTGACCGTTTACTGCTGGCAATTCTATATTTTCGCAAAACGGTTTACAAATCAATATTACAATTGCAGTATCGTAAACACAAAAAGGAAATTGCTCTTCGTTACCGACGTCCGATGTAGATTGACTTTTCCGAGCGGAGGGACGTCGTTGGCTCGAGTTTGGAGGATTCCGGAGCAGAGCTATGGAGCAGAAGAGCGTAGAAGCGTTGAATGAAGTGTTGTTCTGAGCCTTGGGGTCGAGGGTCCTTTATATAGCCCTGGGGGCGGCCCCCCCCCACGTGTCGGCCGATCCGTTATTTGCTCGGTCAGCTTCTGATCTCTTCAAATTCGGGATCAGCTTTGACCGGGGCGCCCGGAACGCTCGAGGCGCCCGTATTGACCGGGTCAAGCTCTCATCTGTTGGCTTCGTGGGGAGCTGCTTTGGTAGTTGGCGCTGGGGGCGCCCGCAGCATGCGGGTGCCCGCGCGATGGGGGCGCCCGGAGCATCCGGCGCGCCCCGACAGTCAACTGTCGAAGCGATTTTTGCTCCTGCTGGTTCACCTTGGGGGCGCCCGAAACATCCGGGGCGCCCTGCTCATCTTCTGCCTCACTCCTTTGAGGCTCTCTGAGCTGCAGTCACTCAGTCCTTCGGTCCTACATCCAGGGTTAGTCCAAAAAGCAGTAACATATTAATTTTTATACAGCCTTAGCTGTCTTGGTTCTGACTTTAGGCTTCCAAATGGAGCCCTAGGTCGAACCGATGCCTACTGTTCCCTCGACGGGGAACGCGTCCTCACCTACTCCTCTCGGGAGAATGTACCTGATGCCAACTGCTCCTTTGGTTGGACTTTTGCCCAGCAGTCCTTCGCCAGGTCTTGGATACCGAGCTGTCCTTCGTCCGGCGCCTAGCAGTCCTTCGCTAGGGCTTTTTACCCTGGCATTTCTTCGCCAGTGCCTAGCAGTCCTTTGCTAGGGCTTTTTACCCTGGCATTCCTTCGCCAGTGCCTAGTAGTCCTTCGCTAGGGCTTTTTACCCTGGCATTCCTTCGCCAGTGCCTAGCATTCCTTTGCTAGGGCTTTTTACCCTGTACAATAGAGTAACATGTTAGACAACAAGTAAGACTTAACTTTTGAGCCCTGTTGCCATTATCAAAACTCAGGTTCGACTTGGGTGCTTTATACACCAACAATCTCCCCCTTTTTGATTTAAGGCAACCCTGGTTCAAAAAGTTATGTTTAATCAAGGCATAAAAATTACCTTTTGTTCGCTCCCCCTGGAAGGAATCTCCCTCTAGATTTTTCAAAAATTCATGGGGTTTTTCGACACTAAGTTCTATGTTTAAAGTTTAGATTTTTACTTTAAAAAAATGATACTTGTAGAGAATTTTTGAGTTCAATTACTTAGAAAATTTTTGAAAGCTTAAGTTTAAGAAAAACTTTAGTTTGAGTACCAACAATTTGAAGGTTTTAAGTTTATGGTACTTCAAAAAGTTTTTGAAAACATTAAGTTTTAAAGTACTTTGTGAAGTTAACACAACCTAAGTACTTTTGAAAAGCTTAAGTATTTCTGAAAAACATAAGTACTTTTGAAAGGTTTTGAAAAGTTTAAGTACTTTAAAAAGTTTTGACAAGCTAAAAAAAATTTTTGACAAAAATTTTTTTGACAAGTTTAAGCAAAAATTTTTTTTGACAAGCTTAAGTACTAGGAAGGTTTTGAAAAAGCTTAAGTACTATGAAAAGCTTAAGTAAGAGAAACTTAGTACTTTAGTGCTTTGAAAAGCTTAAGTAAGAGAAACTTAGTACTTTTGAAAAGCTTAGTTAAGTACTTTTTGAATAAAGGATAGAATTTAAAATTTCTAAAGAAAAATGTTCTAAAGAAAATTTTAAATTCTGTTCTAAAGAAAATTTTAAATTCTCTCCTTTCTTATCTCTCCCCCTTTGCCATATATCAAAAACAGATGAATATATCAGAAATTAAATTGCATAAAGGAAATAACTTTCATTAAGGAAAATATTTGCATGATTTTGCTGTACTGAACCAATTCATGATAAGACTTAAACCAAATCAGTTAATTTTCTCTTGTATGGACCTGTCTAATCCAATTAGCTACTTACTAATTGTTATAAACAGTAGTTTTTGCTAGGGTTAGTCAAGTTAAGTGTTTTTGTTCAAGTTAGATTTTCTAAACTTGACATTTAACTTGATTGCTGTATAAGTTGTATTTAGTGCCCCAATTACTGCAGATGCACTGACTTAAAGGATCTTGAATTAAGGCAAAGACCTTTGCATCTCAACCCTTTCTAGGTTATCAATCAAAAGTACCCTAAGGTGCTTGTGAGATGCTGACTTCTAAATCTATAGGTGTATGCAGTTCTAGGGTTAGGGCCTAGGCTAAGTCCATTTGCGAAAAAGCCCTAGTTTTGAAAGGGGTAGTTTTGAAATAAAACTAAGAAAAAATTTAAAAAAACTGATTTTGAATTTAAGTAAAACAGTTTTTCAAGTTCTTTTAGAAACTGATTTTTTTTTAAATCAAGTAAGAAATTAAAAAGTAGAGTTAACTTATTCTACAGAGCGCAATCCTAACTGCCTTCTTAGTGAGCTGAATTCAGACTCAGGTAAGGGTTTTGTGAGTATATCAGCTAGGTTGGATTTAGAGTCTATATGCATAAGTACTATTTCACCCCTGGCAACATGGTCTTTTACAATGTGATGCTTGACTTCTATGTGTTTGGTTCTGGAATGTTGGATTGAATTTTTAGTTAGATTAATTCAACTTATAATGTCAATAAATACTTGAGTTTGGGTGTAGTTAAGCTGGAAGTCCTTAAGAGTGTGCATCATCCATAAAAGTTGTGCTACACACTCTCCTAAGGCTACATACTCAGCTTCAGTTGTGGACAGAGCTACACAGTGTTGTTTTCTACTGCTCCAACTTACTAGACTATTTCCTAACAGTTGGCAGCTTCCACTTGTGCTCTTTCTATCTAATTTACAACCAGCATAGTCAGAATCCGAGTATCCTGACAAATTGAAGGTTGAGATTCTAGGATACCAAATCCCTATATTTAGGGTGCACTTTACATATCTTAGTATTCTTTTTAGGGCTGCTAAGTGTGTTTCCTTAGCACAGGTTTGGTATCTAGCACACATCCCTACAGCAAAAAGAATGTCAGGTCTGCTGGCTGTAAGGTACAGTAGACTATCTATCATACTTTTATAGAGTTTAAGGTCCACTGGTTTACCATCAGGGTCATTATCTATTTTTACATTAGTGGCCATGGGGGTACTAATGCTTTTAGAGTTATCCATTTTGAATTTCACTATTAACTCTTTAGCATATTTGGATTGATGGTCATAGTTTCCATCCCTAATTTGTTTAATTTGTAAGCCTAGGAAAAAGTTAAGTTCACCAACTAGGCTAATTTCAAATTCATTTTCTATTATTTTAACAAATTCTTTTAGAAAGTTCGAGTTGGTGGACCCAAAGATTATGTCATCTACGTAAATTTGGGCAATAAAAATATCTTTTCCTAGGGTTTTAATAAATAGGGTTGAGTCAATTTTTCCTTGTTTAAATTCTTTAGATATTAAGTAAGTTGATAAACATTCATACCAGGCTATAGGTGCTTGTTTTAACCCATATAGTGCTTTAGTTAGTTTGTAAACGTGGTCAGGTTTGTCTAAGTCCTCAAACCCAGGGGGTTATCCTACATAAACTTCTTCTTTAATGAATCTATTTAGGAAAGCTGACTTTACATCCATTTGATATAGCTTAAATCCTTTATGGGATGCAAAGACTAACAATATTCTAATGGACTCAAGTCTAGCTACTGGGGCATATGTTTCATCGTAATCTAATCCCTCTACTTGGCTGAATCCCTTTGCTACTAAGCGGGCTTTATTTCTAACTATTTCTCCTTGATCATTTTGCTTATTCCTAAAGACCCACTTGGTGTCAATGACGGATTTGCCCTCAAGTTTAGGTACTAATTCCCAGACTTGGTTTCTCTCAAATTGAGCTAATTCTTCTTGCATAGCTATGATCCAATCAGGATCAGGTAGGGCTTCCTCTATAGTTTTGGGTTCAATTTTTGATATCATAGCTATTTGACTAAGGTTTCTATAGGAGGACTTAGTCCTGACTCCTAGAGTTGGATCACCCACAATTTGATCGGTTGGGTGACTAAGTCTGGGTTTCTTGGTTCTTCTAGAACTTGGTTCAGCCTCAGGTCCGGCTGGTCGGTTTGGTTCACTATATGATTCGACTCCTTGGGCTGGTTCATTTGTTGGTTCGATAATTGGTTCAGTTGACTCATTAATTGGTTCAATAGTTAGTTAGTTTAAGGATCCAATTAAATGTTCAATAGTTTGTTCATTATTTTCTTGATCAGAATTTGATGAGGTTAGGTCTGAATTATCAGATTTTGAGTTGATTTCTTCATCAAATATTAAGTTTGTTGTTTCTTCAATTTTCTTAGTTTGTTTGTTGTAAACTCTATAGGCTCGACTTGTGGTTGAGTATCCTAGGAAGATACCTGGGGTTGACTTGGACTGATATTTTCCTAAATAGTCTTTGGTGTTTAGGATATGGACTTTGCATCCAAAGACTCTTAGGTAGTGTAGATTTGGGAGTCTATGGTAGTACAGTTCATAGGGTGTTTTGTTGTGTCGCTTGTTAATCAGAACCCTATTTTGGATGTATCAAGCCGTACTAATCGCTTCTACCCAATATTGGTTTGCTAAGTTAAATTCGTTGAGCATAGCCCTAGCGGCTTCCTGTAATGTTCTATTCCTTCTTTCGACTATTCCATTTTGTTGGGGGGGGGTTCTAGGACATGAAAATTCATGTAAATACCCATTCACCTTAAGAATTTCTCAAATCGTTGATTTTCAAATTCTCCCCCGTGGTCACTCCTAAGTCTTTTAATTTTAGTATCATTTTGATTTTCAATTAATTTACAGAATTCATTAAATAGGTTTAGGGTTTCATCTTTGATTTTTAGAAACCTAACCCAGGTGAACCTAGAGTAATCATCAACTATTACTAAGCAGTATCGGTTCCCGCTTAGTGACTTGGCTCCATGTGAATCAAATAGGTCAAGGTGCAGGAGCTCAAGTGTGGTTTGAGTTAGGTCAGATTGGATTAGTTTG
>JAGFNQ010004525.1:54476-102305 GCA_024364735.1 Boesenbergia rotunda
AAAGCTTAGTAAGAGAAACTAGTACTTTGAAAAGCTTAGTTAAGTTACTTTTTGAATAAAGGATAGATTTTGAAATTTCGAGAGAAAAATATTTCTAAAAAAATTTTAAACAAAAAAATTTTAAATTCTCTCCTTTCTTATCTCTCCCCCTTTGCCATATATCAAAAAGATAAATAGAGCAGAAATTAAATTGCATAACGGAAATAACTTTCATAATGGAAAATATTTGCATGATTTTGCTGTACTGAACCAATTCATGATAAGACTTAAACCAAATCAGTTAATTTTCTCTTGTAGGGACCTGTCTAACCCAATTAGCTACTTACTAACTGTTATAAACAGTAGTTTTTGCTAGGGTTAGTCAAGTTAAGTGTTTTGTTCAAGTTAGATTTTCTAAACTTGACATTTAACTTGATTGTGTATAAGTTGTATTTAGTGCCCAATTACTGCAGATGCACTGACTTAAAGGATCTTGAATTAAGGCAAAGACCTTGCATCTCAACCCTTTCTAGGTTATCAATCAAAAGTACCCTAAGGTGCTTGTGAGATGCTGACTTCTAAATCTATAGGTGATGCAGTTCTAGGTTAGGGCCTAGGCTAAGTTCCATTTGCGAAAAAGCCCTAGTTTTGAAAGGGGTAGTTTTGAAATAAAACTAAGAAAAAAAATTTAAAAAAACTGATTTGAATTAAGTAAAACAGTTTTTCAAGTTCTTTTAGAAACTGATTTTTTTTAAATCAAGTAAGAAATTAAAAAGTAGAGTTAATTATTCTACAGAGCGCAATCCTAACTGCCTTCTTAGTGAGCTGAACTCAGACTCAGGTAAGGGTTTTGTGAGTATATCAGCTAGGTTGGATTTAGAGTCTATATGCATAAGTACTATTTCACCCCTGGCAACATGGTCTTTTACAAGTGATGTTTGACTTCTATGTGTTTGGTTCTGGAATGTTGGATTGGATTTTTAGTTAGATTAATTGAACTTATATTGTCAATAAATACTTGAGTTTGGGTGTAGTTAAGCTGGAAGTCCTTAAGAGTGTGCATCATCCATAAAGTTGTGCTAACACTCTCCTAAGGCTACATACTCAGCTTCAGTTGTGGACAGAGCTACACAGTGTTGTTTTCTACTGCCCAACTTACTAGACTATTTCCTAACAGTTGGCAGCTTCCACTTGTGCTCTTTCTATCTAATTTACAACCAGCATAGTCAGAATCCGAGTATCCTGACAAATTGAAGGTTGAGGTTCTAGGATACCAAATCCCTACATTTAGGGTGCCCTTTACATATCTTAGTATTCTTTTTTAGGGGCTGCTAAGTGTGTTTTCCTTAGCACAGGTTTGGTATCTAGCACACATCCCTACAGCAAAAAGAATGTCAGGTCTGCTGGCTGTAAGGTACAGTAGACTACTATCATACTTCTTATAGAGTTTAAGGTCCACTGGTTTACCATCAGGGTCACTATCTATTTTTTACATTAGTGGCCATGGGGGTACTTATGCTTTTAGAGTTATCCATTTTGAATTTCTTTATTAACTCTTTAGCATATTTGGATTGATGGACATAGTTTCCATCCCTAGTTTGTTTAATTTGTAAGCCTAGGAAAAAGTTAAGTTCACCAACTAGGCTCATTTCAAATTCGTTTTCCATTATTTTAACAAATTCTTTTAGAAAGTTCGAGTTGGTGGACCCAAAGATTATGTCATCTACGTAAATTTGGGCAATAAATATATCTTTTCCCTAGGGTTTTAATAAATAAGGTTGAGTCAATTTGTCCTTGTTTAAATTCTTTAGATATTAAGTAAGTTGATAAACGTTCATACCAGGCTCTAGGTGCTTGTTTTAACCCATATAGTGCTTTAGTTAGTTTGTAAACGTGGTCAGGTTTGTCTAAGTCCTCAAACCCAGGGGGTTGTCCTACATAAACTTCTTCTTTAATGAATCCATTTAGGAAAGCTGACTTTACATCCATTTGATATAGCTTAAATCCTTTATGGGATGCAAAGGCTAACAACATTCTAATGGACTCAAGTCTAGCTACTGGGGCATATGTTTCATCGTAATCTAATCTCTCTACTTGGCTGAATCCCTTTGCTACTAAGCGGGCTTTATTTCTAACTATTTCTCCTTGATCATTTAGCTTATTCCTAAAGACCCACTTGGTGTCAATGACGGATTTGCCCTCAGGTTTAGGTACTAATTCCCAGACTTGGTTTCTCTCAAATTGAGCTAATTCTTCTTGCATAGCTATGATCCAATCAGGATCAGGTAGGGTTTCCTCTATAGTTTTGGGTTCAATTTTTGATATCATAGCTATTTGACTAAGGTTTCTATAGAGGATCTAGTCCTGACTCCTAGAGTTGGATCACCCACAATTTGATCGGTTGGTGACTAAGTCTGGGTTTCTTGGTTCTTCTAGAACTTGGTTCAGCCTCAGGTCCGGCTGGTCGGTTTGGTTCACTATATGATTCGACTCCTTGGGCTGGTTCATTTGTTGGTTCGATAATTGGTTCAGTTGACTCATTAATTGGTTCAATAGTTAGTTCGTTTAAGGGTCCAATTAAATGTTCAATAGTTTGTTCATTATTTTCTTGATCAGAATTTGATGAGGTTAGGTCTGGATTATCAGATTTTGAGTTGATTTCTTCATCAAATATTAAGTTTGTTGTTTCTTCAATTTTTCTTAGTTTGTTTGTTGTAAACTCTATAGGCTCGACTTGTGGTTGAGTATCCTAGGAAGATACCTGGGGTTGACTTGGACTGAAATTTCCTAAATAGTCTTTGGTGTTTAGGATATGGACTTTGCATCCAAAGACCCTTAGGTAGTGAAGATTTGGGAGTCTATGGTAGTACAGTTCATAGGGTGTTTTGTTGTGTCGCTTGTTAATCAGAACCCTATTTTAGATGTAACAAGCCGTACTAATCGCTTCTGCCCAATATTGGTTTGCTAAGTTAAATTCGTTGAGCATAGCCCTAGCGGCTTCCTGTAATGTTCTATTCCTTCTTTCGGCTATCCCATTTTGTTGGGGGGTTCTAGGACATGAAAATTCATGTAAATACCCATTTACCTTACAGAATTTCTCGAACCGTTGATTTTCAAATTCTCCCCCGTGGTCACTCCTAAGTCTTTTAATTTTAGTATCGTTTTGATTTTCAATTAATTTACAAAATTCATTAAATTAGTTTAGGGTTTCATCTTTGGTTTTTAGAAACCTAATCCAGGTGAACCTAGAGTAATCATCAACTATTACTAAGCAGTATCGGTTCCCGCTTAGTGACTTGGCTCCATGTGAATCAAATAGGTCAAGGTGCAGGAGCTCAAGTGAGGTTTGAGTTAGGTCAGATTGGATTAGTTTGTGATTAGATTTGGTTTGTTTACCTTGATTACATGATTCACATATTAAGTTTTCATTTTTTTTAATTTTGGGGAGACCTTTGATTAAGCCAAGTTGGGTGACTTTTGAGATAGTTCTCAGATTAGTGTGACCTAGTCTCCTATGCCAGAGATTTGATTGTTCTAACTGAGTTAACATACATTTGGGTACTAGGGGAAGGTTTATGGTGTATACATTATTTTTTCTAGTGCCCTTAAGCATGATTTCTAAGTCTTGTACATTTCTAATCAAGCAGTTAGAATTGTTGAAGGTGACTATATAACCAGAATCACATAACTGACTTATGCTAAGCAAGTTAAAATTGAAATTTTCAACCAAAAGAACTTTCTTAATAACAAAGTCAGATTTGAGTTCAATATTACCTGACCCAATTACCTTGAGTGTAGCATTGTTGCCAAATGCCACTGAGCCTAGGTTCTTGAACTTGAGTTTGGTGAACTTCAATTTATCTCCAGTCATGTGTTTGGAGCAACCGCTATCCAACATCCATTGGTCTAAATCTTTATGTTCCTACACATAAAGAGTTTTATTGATTTGGATCCAATTAGAGTCAGGAATAGCTTAAATTGAGTTTCACTGTCTAGTCTGTCTCACCCAAATCTAGGGTTTTCAACCACGTTAGCCTTATAGGTTTTGTGAGACAGGTTTTGTTAAGTAAAATTATTTTGAAAATTTTTTTTTTTTTGAAAACCTTAAATTAATTTTTGAAAATAGTTAAATTTATTTTGAAAGGAAATGTTTGAATCTATACTTAACTGAAAATTTGTGTTAGATTTGAATTTGACACAGAATAATTTGAATTTGAAATTCAAAAATTGGCTTCCAGGTCTTGGCGAGGCACTAGGCCTTCTTTGGCCGTAGCCTTATTGGATCATCAACCCTTTCCTTGACAAAGCTGTTTAATGAAATTTCATTTTCAAAATTAATCTTTGAAAAGTTCTGGTCTAACTAGTTTGGGTTTTGGATCTTTATCTTCGGCTAGTTTCACCAGTCTAAAGAGACCAAGTGTACTTGATCCTATTAGAATTGGTTTCCCTAACGTACTATCATCTCACCTCCACCCAATACTATGTTGTCAAGTTTCAGTTAAGTTTGTTCAGTCCTTATACTAACCATTCCTAAGTCTAAGCATGGTAAATTGCAGAAATCTAAATAAACAATCAATCAAGCAAATTGCAAGAATTAAATTCTATTTAACAATAAATGTAGTTTTTAATTTGGCTCCCCCTGGACTAAAGCCACGGTAATGATTAGGCAAGATGTGAATCTCGTCCTTGGGGATCCAATACTGATTTGATCCAGTTGGTTTGTTCAGGTACAGTTTAGGTACCCATGCCTGAACTTTACTTCTGGACTGATTCAGTACAGCAAAGTAAGATCTTTGTCGGGATTTGGTTCTATAGCCAAGTCCGGATCGATTTTGAACGGACTTCTGTTTTCCAAGAATCATGTCAAGACCCTTGGAACCAGAAGTGAATCGTTCTAAGGTAGCTCTAAGATCCTTAACCTGAGTTTTCAGGGAGGAGTTCTCTTTCTCAAGTTTTTCAACTTGAGTAGGAGTTCCTTCTTGAACTTTCTCGGTTAAGGGTTTAGAGTCAGCTCCCTCTTTCAGGAGTTTTACTTCTTGTTGGAGGGATTCGACTCGGAGTTTGGCTTTCGCCAAATCTCGAGAAAGATACGAAATAAGTTCATTTAACTGACTTCTTTTGAAACCACTTACCTTGATTTCACCGTCTTCTGAAAAGGTTAGTCTGCCGTTGTCCTGTTCTGACTTTGACTCGGTCCCGACTTCTTCTGAGGCGGTCAGGGCTAGTAGGTTTGACTGGGGTGCTTCTTCTTCTTCTTCCGAGGAAGATTCGTCCCAGGTTGCTTGGAGTGATTTCTTTCTTCATGTCTTCTTGGTCTCCTTTAGGTTCGGACACTCTGTCTTATAGTGGTCCTTCTTCTTGCACTCGTAGTAAGTCACGTTGGGCTTGTTTTTGTCATTTGTGGGTTCAGCTGGTTCGTCCTTTCTTCGGTTGGCCTTCCTTCTGTTGGTTTGGTTCTTCAATTCTTTATAGTAGCTTCGGGCCAGTCGGACCAGCTTAGGTCGATCTCCTTCTTCGTCTTCTGAGTTTGAGTCTGAGTTAGACTCAGGTTTAGGTTAAGGTTTCTTCTTTGTTGACTTTCCAGTTTTTCCTGCAACAAAGGCAATACCTTTCTCGGCCAAATTGCAGTTAGTTTGTTCATGCAGTTCTAATTCGGAAAACAATTCATCTAATTTTATTTTTGAAAAATCCCTTGAGCCTTGTATGCATCTACCATAGAAGCCCACAAGGTGTTTCTAGGGAAAGCGTTTAAGGCTTACCTTATTAGGTCACGGTTTTCGACCTTGTGACCAATAGTGTTAAGACTGTTCATTAATTCTTGGATTCGTGCGTGAAGCTGGGCTGCTGTTTCGTTGCGGCCATCTTGATGGTATATAGTTTGTTCAGGAGCAGATCTCTCTTGCTGATGCGAGTGTCTGATGTTCCTTCGTGCAGCTCGATCAATTTTGCCCACAGCTCCTTGGCACTGTTGAAGGGACCTACCCGGTTCAGCTCCTCTTTTGTCAAGCCACATTGGAGGGTCTGAGTCGCCTTTGCATCGGCTTCAATTTTGCTCTTCAGAGTGTTGTCCCATTCTAAGTAGGTTTGCGGTACTCCTTCGGCGTTCTTCGGAATCTCCAGTCCGGACTGGATGATTATCCACATGTCCACCTGAGTTTTCAGGTGGACCTCTATTCGACTTTTCCAGTAAGAAAAGTCTTCTCCACTGAAAAGTGGAGGTATGGCTGTGCTGAATCCTTCTTGCATGGCCATTAGGAATTTTTATCTAAAAAAGAGATAAGAAAAAAACTTTGTCCCAAGACTTGGTCTTGGATTAGTAGTGTGGGATAAAAGAAAAATATTTGTCGAGTGGTGTTGCACCAACCTCGATCAACGAGAAGAAATTCGAACAAAAAAAATGTTAGAAGAATTTCAAACGAAGAAAATATTAGAAGAAATTCGAAAGAAAAAAATAAAAAAAAAATCTGAAAAATTTTCAAACTGGTGGTTGCACCAAATTTGAACTTCCCCGCTCTGATACCACTTGTTGGATCGAAAGAACCGATAGAGGGGGGGTGAATATCGGAAAGCGTTCGGATTTGAGATAGAGAAATTGCACAGCGGAAGATTAAAAACAAAAACACGCGAACACAGATATTTTTACTTAGTTCGGAGCCTAGGTCGACTCCTACTCCAAGGCCCACGGTCGTTGACCGTTTACTGCGGGCAATTCTATATTTTCACAAAACGGTTTACAAATCAATATTACAATTGCAGTATCGTAAACACAAAAAGGAAATTGCTCTTCGTTACCGATGTCCGATGTAGATTGACTTTTCGGAGCGGAGGGACGTCGTCGGCTCGAGTTGGGAGGATTCCGGAGCAGAGCGCTGGAGCAGAAGAGCGTAGAAGCGTTGAATGAAGTGTTGTTCTGAGCCTTGGGGTCGAGGGCACTTTATATAGCCCTGGGGGCGCCCGGATCGTCGGGGGCGCCCCCCCACGTGTTGGTCGATCCGGTATTTTCTCGGTCAGCTTCTGATCTCTTTAAATTCGGGATCAGCTTTGACTGGGGCGCCCGGAACGCTCGGGGCGCCCGTATTGACCGGGTCAAGTTCTCATCTGTTGGCTTCGAGGGGAGCTGCTTCGGTAGTTGGCGCTGGGGGCGCCCGCAGCATGTGGGGCTCCCGGAGCATCCGGGGCGCCCCGACAGTCAACTATCGAAGCGGTTTTTGCTCCTGCTGGTTGGTCTTCACCTTGGGGGCGCCCGGAACATCCGGGGCGCCCTGCTCAGCTTCTGCCTCACTCCTTTGAGGCTCTCTGAGATGCAGTCACTCAGTCCTTCGGTCCTGCATCCAGGGTTAGTCCAAAAAGCAGTAACATATTAATTTTTATACAGCCTTAGCTGTCTTGGTTCTGACTTTAGGCTTCCAAATGGTGCCCTAGGTCGAACCGACGCCTACTGTTCCCTCGACGGGGAACGCGTCCTCACCTACTCCTCTCGGGAGAATGTACCTGATGCCAACCGCTCCTTTGGTTGGACTTTTGCCCAGCGGTCCTTCGCCAGGTCTTGGATACCGAGCTGTCCTTCGCTCGGCGCCTAACAGTCCCTCGCAAGTGCTTTTTACCCTGGCATTCCTTCGCTAGTGCCTAGCAGTCCTTTGCTAGGGCTTTTTACCCTGACATTCCTTCGCCAGTGCCTAGCAGTCCTTCGCTAGGGCTTTTACCCTGTCATTCCTTCGCCAGTGCCTAGCATTCCTTTGCTAGGGCTTTTTACCCTGTAGACTAGAGTAACATGTTAGACAACAAGTAAGACTTAACTTTTGAGCCCTATTGCCATTATCAAAACTCAGGTTTGACTTGGGTGCTTTCTGCACCAACACTGTTCCCTCGATGGGGAACGCGTCCTCACCTACTCCTCTTAGGAGAGTTTACCTTTTGCCAACCGACTTCTCCTGTTGGACTTTTGCCCAATCTACCTGACCAGGTCTTCGTGCCCAACTTCTGGTCAGGTCTTCTTGCCCAACTTCCGTTCAGGTCTTCGGTGCCCAGCGCCTTGCCATGACTTCTTACCTAGTCCTCGACCAGGACTTCTTTGCCCGACTTCCGGTCAGCTCTTCGGTGCCCAACCCCTTGCTAGGACTTCTTGCCCAGTTCTCGACCAGGACTTCTTTGCCCAGCCCTTTGCCAGGACTTCTTTGCCCTGCCCTTTGTCGGGACTTCTTGCCTAGTGTACCTAGGACTTCTTCCTGCACACTCAGTGAACCCTTTTGCCATTATCAAAACCTAGGTTTGACTTAGGTGCTACCTGAACCAACAGAAACCCCGGTGAGTGAAGTCGAGACCTGGTGAGTGAAGCCGAGTGACTGGAATCCTGGTGAGTGAAGCCGAGTCCTAGCAAGTGAAGCTAGGTGGAAGAAATCCCGGTGAGTGAAGCCGGGTCCTAGCGAGTGAAGCTAGGTGACTGAGCATGAGTCAGCCAAGTGACTGGATCGGTTTGGAGTCTGATCAGGAGTTGGCACGAGCCCTCGTGTTAATAGATTGGTCTAGTGACCGATCCAGGGAGTCTGATCGTTCTGGTGAACGATCAGGAAGGGAACTGAAACCTTCTGTGTGGCTTCTGATCGTTTTGGTGAACGATCAGAAGGAGAATAGTGAGTTTAGGGATAAACCTTGATCGGTCAATCTGACCAATTCAGGGTCCTCCTGGACTGATCAGGATGGCTCCTAATCGGTCCAGATGTAACGTGATCGGTCACTGGACTGATCAGGGCATAACCTGATCGGTCAAGGGACCGATCAAGATGAACCTTTTGAGCTCATCAAGGGGGCATCATCAACCCGACTCACCAGGGCACGGATTGCGTCAATAATCAATAGCACATCATATTATTAATATTATCTCCCAACATATCGGGTCTACCGATCTAACAGAATAGATCTCGCCCATTGGTAAATCAAAGAAATAATAATTAATAATATATGCACATTATTATATCAAGATTAAGGGATCGTACTCCATAATAAAGTCTGAGGACCTATCCAATTATCGAGTCAGTACAAATTGGTTAACCTCGGGGTTTGGTTCTGCTCAATGTACTCAAAGCACACTAGTGTAATTCTATGGTCAAGACCAACCACACCTAATTACACTATAACCATTCTGATGGTTTATCCAATTCCATCTCGGTTGTGAGCCTCTACTTATACTAGGCAAGGAACTAATAACATGATCTTCCGTGTGACAACACACACCATGTTATCTACAATGCATAGTAATGGACTTCATGCACGAACTAATATAAATAGACACCTAGTGTAGTTGTGATTCTCTTTTCAAAATTTAGATGATCTCATATATAAAAAGAGCAATGTCTTTTAGAATGCACATCTAACAGATAAGATGGCGTAGTGCTACATTTTGACATCTAAGGCGAATGTGCTACAACATCAGCATCTGGTCATGCCCACTGCTAGTGACATGATGTTGAACCTTAAGGAGCTCTTCGGGCACCAAGGTCGAGCTGCTAGGCAGGCCACGATGAAGAGTCTGATGAAGACCACTGTAACGCCTGTTTTTTTTCCTAAGCGGCGTTACGTTAACATACTTAAGGCATGTAGACATCATAAGGCAGCGGAATAACTTTAACTCATACATGCCCTACTAACATTCTTAACTTAATGACATAGGAACCTTAGCATATTACCTTTGAACTTAAGCATTATTTCATGTCATACTTAACGTCATATTATAAGGTTCACTTTGAACTTAGGCATCATATCATGTCATATCACAACATAAAGTTACATGAGTCATTATTCGAGCATAGAGATGTCAATAGTAAAGTTATAGCATAAATGGTAAACGGTAACATATGATTTCCTGGGCCAAGTCACTATCACACACATTTGTTCTTGCACTCCTGCTGCTTCCTTACTGTCCTCTTGCATGATCTGCGGTATAAGGAAAAAAACTATAAGCACACAGGCTTAGTAAAACTCTTTCCTACTCACTAAAACCATTCGTCATTCATTCATAATCATATGAAACATAATCATCATTTAGTCTTAAACATGAAGCATAAACATAAACCTACTTAACTTTTCATGGCATGATACATAGCATAACCATAAACATAACTAAACATTCCTATCATGGCATAAAGCATAAACATGAGCATAGACATAATTAACATTCCTTTCATGGCATCAAACATGGTATCAACATAATCATCATTAGACATTCTTAACATGGCATAGAACATGGTATAAACATAAACATAAGGTATAGACCAACCTATCTAGCATATCATGGGCATATTTTCCGTTATAGCATATGGGCATCTTCTTAACATAATCATGGCATAAATCGATCACTATCATACCCATTTCTTAACATGAATCATAAGCATAAGACATCATCATCATAGCATAATGCATAACATGAATGAATGCGTGGGTGGAATGCATATGTATATGTATATATATATATATATATGCCTAACTTTTGAAAACATACTTTTAAATACTTAAACATAATCATCACATTGTTGGGGTCCCCGGCTTGTACCACATATATACATCATGGCGCGCATCCCTAAGTAAATACAAGGTAGCTAGCCTCGACCTACTAGGGTAAGGACAGCATAGTCGGTAGTCCTCGAACCGGGGCGTTCTTAAGGTGCCCATCCCTGTTGCACAGCTTCGGTAGTTCCAGAACCGTGGACAGCTTCGGTAGTCCAAAACAGGGGCGTTCTTAAGGTGCGCATCCCTTGGACCCATACTTCGGTCCAGTACAAGCCCCATTCATAAAGTAAAATACTTTAATGCTTCATCATTCATAAGACATTCATGCATATTTAAAACATGGCATAACTTGTTACATGAAAGCATGACTTAAAACATGCTTGATCATCATGATGCCTGGCCATGAGCATTATCTTCTTCATAAACATGGCATGCATCTTTATTCATAACATGGCATGCATCATTATTAAACATGGCATGCTTTCTTATTCATAACATGACTGCATCATTATAAATAACATGCATCATTTATAACATAACATGCATTCATTCATGAACATGACATACTTACATAAACATCATTCTTATTCAGTGCTTGCATGATCATGCATATAAGTAACATGCATTATATTCATTGAACATGACATGTTGCATACACATTATCCTAATCCATCGAGTTTGCATGATCATGATAATAAGTAAACATGCATTTCATACATAAGCATGGTATTCATCCCAAGCATACATAAGTAGGACTCCATAAACATATTCCTACCATTCAAGTGCTTGGCATAGAACACAAAACATTCATAATTAACCCTATCAAGCATGCATCAAATCATAAACATACAAACATAAACATGGTACTTCAGGTTAGGGTTATAGGTAACTTAATTTCTACACATGCTTACCCTTATATATACTTCATAATAAAGCATAACCATCATTCTCAAACCCTAACTCCCCCAAATCCTATTTTACCTTGCTTGCCGAAACCTATAAGGAAGGTTCCATCATTAAATTAACATGTAAATAGCATAGGGTAAAGAAACAATCCATCATACCTTTAAACATGGGAAACCTAGGGTATTAGGGTCCTTCTTTGCTCCTTCTTAGTTGGCCGAAACCCTACGACCTGGGTGCATCAAAAATTCCAAAAAATTAATCAAACATTAAACACCAAATACCTACCATAGGGCTTCGAACCATACTTGAGAAAACCTTAACCCCTTGCCTAATTCCTTCTTGCCGAAACCCTAGGATCATAAGACCTTATGAAATTTACATAAATCCTTCAACTCCTTGTATCACAAGGGACACCCAATACATGGGTGAAGGGTTAAATCCAACCCTAGCATGGAAATCTTAGGATGGTCCCAAACCATAAAGGTCTTAGGGTACTCCAAAATTTTCAAAAATTTATTTATTCTCTAAAAATCATGAGAACACATTAGAAGCATAATAAGATTTTTATCATCATCATAGACCCAAAACTCATGGTGGCAAATACCATAGGGTCCAAAACATGGTTTTCTCAACATCAAAACCTAAAACCAAACTTTATATTATGCTAAAATTCAAAGGAACTATTATACCACAGGTGAGGGAGTCTTACATTGGTTGATCTTGATTATAGACCTTAGATTTGGGAGAAGGATGGAGATCTTGTGCCTCTTGACCACCCCTAGCCTTTGTATCCTTGTAAAAGCCTTGGATCTTGGAGATGAAGTCTTAGGTGAACTTTTTCCAAGGGAGAATCCCTCTTGAGGTATTCGGCTAGAATGAGGGAGGAGGAAGAAGAAAAATTGAATTGATGGAAGGAAGAAAGAAACTCTCATTCCCCCTCTTTATAACACATTAAGGAGGGTAAGTGAAGAGTCATGGTTGGTGACTCTTCATTTTCCTAAGGCTTAACCATAATCCACTTTATTTCCTCATAGCACTCCCTTGCTAGGTGAATTGGTTAGAGCATTCATGGATGTACAAGAGGTCCAAGGTTCAATCTTTGGTGCATGCACTAATTTTTCCATTTTATTTTTATTTTATTTTTCTATTATTTCGAAAATCCCTTAAAAATTCCCCAATTTAAATGGAAAAACATGGATTTCTAGGTTAAAATTCGTGTTAATGTTCCTAGGTCCCTCGGAAAATTATCTAGACATGCTCAATATTTTAAAGACATATTAAGAGAATTTTTCGGGTCGTTACAATCCCCCATACCTCGTGAAAGTTCGTCCTCGAACATAGAATAGCTCCGGGTACTTGCGCCTCATCTCGTCCTCGAGTTCCCAGGTAGCTTCTTCGAACCGCTGACTTTTCCACAGAACCTTGACTAAGGGTACTTCCTTACTCCTTAGCTTCTTGACTTCCCGATCCAAGATCTGGATAGGTCTGCTTTCATAGCTCAGGTCCCCCTGCACTTGTACTGTCTGTGGTTCAATCACTTGGTCCATATTTGGGATACACTTTTTAAGCGTTGACACATGGAACACATTATGAATGGCCAACATCTCTGGAGGCAGCTCCAACTCATATTCCACCTTACCAACTCTTTTAAGAATCAGGTACGACCCCACATAACGCGGACTTAGTTTTCCTTTCCTCCCAAATCTTGTCACCCCTTTCATAGGAGCCACTTTGAGGAACACCAAATCTCCAACATTAAATTCTAGTGGTCTACGTCGGACATCAGCATAACTCTTCTGCCGGCTCTGAGCAGCTTCTATCCGTTGTCGAATATTCTGTATAGTTCGGGTGGTGCTGTTGATGACATCCGTTGTGAGCCCCATTTCCTTCTTTTCACCACCCTCGTACCAACAGATCGGAGACCTACATCTCCTCCCGTACAATGCTTCATAAGGCGCCATTCTAATAGTAGCTTGGTAGCTATTATTGTAAGCGAATTCTGCTAAGCATAGATATCGACACCAGCTCCCTTTAAAATCCAAGGCACAAGCTCGCAACATGTCTTCTAGTACCTGATTCACCCGTTCCGTTTGCCCATTAGTCTGAGGGTGAAAGGCGGTGCTAAATCGCAATTTAGTGCCGAGAGACTTCTGAACACACTCCCAAAAATGCGAAGTAAAGCGACCATCCCTATCTGAGATGATGGTCTTGGGAACCCCATGAAGTCTGATTATCTCCTTAACATATAATTGAGCCAGTTGCTCCATTGAATCAGTCATCTTGATTGCCAGGAAATGAGCAGACTTCGTCAGCTTGTCCACAATTACCCAAATCGCATCATATCCATTCGTAGTTCTGGGAAGCCCTGAGATAAAATCCATAGAGATGTCTTCCCATTTCCACTCCGGAATTGCGAGTGGTTGCAGAACTCCTCCGGGTCGCTGGTGTTCTGCTTTTACTTGCTGGCAAGTCATGCAAGTACTAACATGCTGAGCCACATCCCTCTTCATACCGAACAACCAAAACTTCTCTTTCAGATCCTGGTACATCTTGGTGGATCCTGGATGCATTGAATAAGGGGTACCGTGAGCTTCCGCTAGTATTTCCCTTCGAAGCTCCGGATCATCAGGAATACATAAACGATCCCTAAGGTATAGTACCCCCCCTTTTGACGATATGAAAACCATCGCCCTTTCCTTCTAGGATCTCCTGTTTTATTTCCTGAAGACTCAGTTCACCATTTTGTTTTTTCCAATATGTCCTCGAACATCGTCGGTGATTTTGTCATCTTTACTTTCGCTTATTTTATCTTTCTATAGTCTTCTTTCACATATCCAAATACCTTTTCTCCTTTACCAGTCATGCTTCCTCCACTCTAATCACATCAATCACATTCTAATGATCTCCGTATCCTCCTTCTCTATAACCTTACCTTTAAGCAACGAGTATCTAATATATTCTTTACCAAATTTCATAAGGCTAATACTATTCTTTACAAAACTCTCTCTCATTATTTATTTTCTAACAAGAATTTATAAAATATTCCTATATCAGTCTTTTTCCAACATCTACACTTTATTAGATTGTTTTGCCTAGTAAGTTTGCTTGACCTAGAGTCCTTACTACCTTCTCGGCGTTGATAACCTTAACATCTAGTCCTTCATACAGAGTTATAGCTAAGGTCCTATTCGTTGATCTCTATCACTCTTTCTTTTGCATATCTAGTTCTTACCCTCTCTCTTTCTTATATCAAGAACATTACTCTATTACTACTGCTATATATATCTGATTAAAAAGTCAAATAAGTTAATACCTTAACCTGTTCCTAATAGCTATACATCACTAAATCTTCATTTCGTAACTACTATACTCTCTTAGAATACCTATACCAAAAGCTCTACTCCCTTAATACTATAGCCAATAAGTCTCCATTAACAAAGCACTATCCTCTCATTACTCTAGGCTCATCGCTAAATATTAATATACATCTTTTATCAACAGTACAAACTTGCTTTGGTTTACAACTCTTCTTAATTCCAGACGGTCAAGACCCTTATATAGATAATCTCCTCATTACTTACACATTCCTCCTCTTACATTAACTTGTTCTTATTTTCCAATTTACCCCGTTTCACAACCACTCAATCATTTACTGTATTCATTCCACATGACTAAAGCTACTTAAGTTAAATCTCCACGGATCACTCTCGCTCACTATCACTCACATATAAAAGACAAGTAAGGCTTAATATAAGTTTTCGTTATTCCTACCCACATATCCAATTCTAAAGTACTCGATTTCCTAAAAATAAGGTAAAGTATCGTTCATATTCACATATCCTAAGAGTACGTATCATTCATACTTGCATATTCTAGAATCATAAAATATCATCTATACATACTTATTCTTGAATCATAAATGAACTTCGTACAAAAACATAAGGTATGCATAAAGGTACTTACTTGGAAGCTGCAGGAAGAGGGCTTGATGTGTGTGAAGTGAGATGGTAACCGCTCTGATACCAACCTGTAACGCCCGCTTTTTTTTCTTTTCATAAAGCGACGTTACGTTAACATGAGTAGGGCAGGTGAACCTCATAATGCAGCGGAAAAACCTTAAACTTACACCTACATGCACCTACTACCACTCCTAACATGATGACATGGGAACTTGACATATTAACTTCATACTTAGCATCATATCATATCATACTTAGCATCATGTCATACTTAGCATCATGTCATAGAGTCACATAAGTCACCATTCAAGAACATAAGTAGTAAAGGTAAAGTTCTAGCATAAGACGAGTAAACATATTATTTTCTTGGCCAAGTCACTACCACACACATGCATTCTTGCCCTCCTGCTGCTTCCTTACAGTCCCCTTGCGTGATCTGCGGTATAAGGAAATAAGACTATAAGCACACAGGCTTAGTAAGACTCTTTCCTACTCACTAAAACCATTCATCACTTAATAATGAGCATATGAAACATAGACATACTTGGTGCTCTACTTAGAACATAAGCATCTAGAATCACTTAGTATATATTTGACATGGCATGAACATAAACCTAATAAACATTCTTAGCATGGCATGATACATGGCATAAACATAACAAAATAAACATTCTTAACATGGCATGATACATGGCATAAACATAACATAATAAACATTCATAGCATGGCATAAGACTTGGCATAAACATAAACATAAGAAACATTCATAGCATGGCATAAGACTTGGCATAGACATAAACATAATTCAACTTAACATGGCCTAATACATGACATAAACATAAACATAAATGAACATTCTTAACATGACATAATACATGGCATAAACATAAACATAAAGAAACATTCTTAACATGCATGAACATGGTATAAACATAAACATAAAGCATGAACTAACCTGTATGACATAAACATGGGCATGCTTTCTATCATATCATATGGGCATCTTCTTAACATAACCATAAGCATAAATCGTTTACTATCATGCATATTTCTTGACATGAGACATAAGTGTAAGACATTACTATCATGACATAATGCATAACATGAATGAATGCATGAGCCTAATGCATATACATAAGGATGCTTAACTTTTAAAATCATACTTTTAAATACTTAAACATAATCATAACATCATTGGGGGTCCCCGGCTTGTACCACATACATACATCATAAGCGCGCATCCCTAAGTAAATACGAGGTAGCGAGCCCCGACCTACTAGGGTAAGGACAGCATAGTCGGTAGTCCCAGAACCGGGGCGTTCTTTAGGTGTCCATCCCTGTTGCACAGCTTCGATAGTGCTAGAACCGTGGACAGCATAGTCGGTAGTCCAGAACCGGGGCGTTCTTAAGGTGCCCATCCCTTGGACCCATACTTCGGTCCGGTACAAGCCCATTCATAAAGTAAAATACTTCATATGCTTCATCATTCATACATCATGGCATGCATCTTTATTCATAAAACAAGGCATGCATCTTCATTCATAAACATGGCATGTGTAACGACCCGGCCCATCTACCGGCCCATTTACCGGTCCTCATGACTGTCGTACCGTCGTACCGTCGACCATCGACCGTGCCGTCATTCATAAACATGGCATGCATCTTTATTCATAAAACATAGCATGCACTTTCATTCATAAACATAACATGCATCTTCATTTATAAACATAACATGCATCTTCATTCATAGAACATGGCCTACTTACATAAACATCATTCTTATTCCTAGTGCTTGCATGAGCATGGAATATAAGGTAAGCATTGCATTATATTCATTGAACATGACATGTTTGCATACACAATTATCCTAATCCATAGAGTTTGCATGATCATGATATATAAAGTAAACATTGCATTTCATACATAAGCATGGTATTCATCCCAAGCATACATAAATAGGACTTCCATAAACATACTACCTACCATTCAAGTGCATGGCATAGAACACAAGACATTCATAATTAAACCCTATCAAGCATGGCATCCAATCATAAACATACAAACATGAAACATGGTACTTAAGGTTAGGGTTATAGGTAACTTAATTTCTACCACATGCTTGAACCTTTATATATACTTCATAATAAAGCATAAACCATCATTCTTCAAACCCTAACTCCCCCCAAATCCTATTTACCTTGCTTGGCCGAAACCTATAAGGAAGGGTTCCATCATTCAATTAACATGTAAGATAGCATAGGGTAAAGAAACAAGCATACATTACCTATAAGACCATGGGAAGCCATTAGGGCTCATGATTAGGGTTATCCCTAACCTTTAGCCCTCCTTCTTAGGGCTGGACGAAACCCTACAAGGCCATGGGTGCATGGAAAAATTCTATAAAATTCCCAATCAAACATTAAACACCAACCATACCCTACCATAGGGGCTTCCGGTACCCATACTTGAAGAAAACCTTAACCCCTTGCCCTAGATTCCTTCTTGGCCGAAACCCTTAGGATCATAAGACCTTGTGAAAATTCACATAAATCCCTTCAACCTCCCTTTGTATCACAAGGGTACACCCAATACATGGGTGAAGGGTTAAATCCAACCCTAGCCATGGAAATCCTTAGGATGGTCCCAAACCATAAAGGGTCTTAGGGTACTCCAAAAATTTCCAAAAATTATATTTATTCGCTAAACATCATGAGAACACATTAGAAGCATAATTAAGATTTTTAACATCATCATAGACCCAAAACTCATGGTGGCCGAATACCATAGGGTCCAAAACATGGTTTTCTCAACATCAAAACCTAAAACCAAACTTTATATTATGCTAAAAATTCAAAGGAACTATTATACCACAGGTGAGGGAGTCTTACATTGGTTGATATTGATTATAGACCTTAGATTTGGGAGAAGGATGGAGATCTTGTTGCCTCTTGACCACCCCTAGCCTTTGTATCCTTGTAAAAGCCTTGGATCTTGGAGATGAAGCTTTAGGTGAACTTTTTCCAAGGGAGAATCCCTCTTGAGGTATTCGGGTAGAATGAGGGAGGAGGAAGAAGAAAAATGGAATTGATGGAAGGAAGAAAGAAACTCCCATTCTCCCTCTTTATAACACATTAAGGAGGGTAAGTGAAGAGTCATGGTTGGTGACTCTTTATTTTCCTAAGCCTTAACCATAATCCACTTTATTTTCTCATAGCACTCCCTTGCTAGGTGAATTGGTTAGAGCATGTATGGTTGTAGAAGAGGTCCAAGGTTCAATCCTTGTTGCATGCACTAATTTTTCCATTTTATTTTTATTTTATTTTTCTATTATTTTGAAAATCCCTTAAAAATTCCCCAATTTAAATGGAAAACATGGATTTCTAAGTTAAAATTCGTGTTAATGTTCCTAGGTCCCTCGAAAAATTATCTAGACATGCTCAATATTTTAAAGACATATTAAGAGAATTTTTCGGGTCGTTACACATGTAGAGTCCAAATCAAACCTAGCTGACATTTTCACTAAACCACTCCCCGAAAATGAATTTAGTTTCCTAAGACGGGAGTTGGGAATGTGTGCACTTCATGAATTTCAAAATGCTTTCAAACCCTTCATGATTATTTCGAAATTGTTGGGAAACAATTGGGTAACTTTGGAGAAATCTCACACAAACTATAAGGTTTAACAAAACGTTTTTGTTTGCTAGATATGGGGGTGAGATGTTAGGATCAGCTTCATTTCTCAAAATGTCAATGCATCCCTTGAGATATTGAGTTGACGAGATAATAATCACTTCGGTGACCAAGTATTGGGAAAACCATTGCATAACATATGGGTATATGGCTCCATGAACATACTTGGACATTCCAATCAAGGAAACTTGATTGGAAATTAGAATTGGGAACAAAACTTGATTGAATTTGTTTGAATGATTGTTGATTGAGTTTGACTCCATTTGGATGGAGCAAAGTGATTGTTGAACCTATAAAGACTCTTGATCCTTGTTAGGGGATCAATTTTAGTCATGAGATCATGTCCAAGTTCGATAAACTTCATCAGATCTCGTTGGAAAGTTTCAAAAAATCTGAAACTGAATGTTTCAGATCGAATCTGGGAGTTTCAGGAACCCTGATCGGTCACCCGACCGATCAGGAGTAGGGCTGATCGGTCCACGGACCCATCTGGCTCCACTCTGCAACGATCGGTCCACAGACCGATTAGAGGGGCTTCAGTGACTTCACGATATTCTGATCTACCTTACTGAGCCAGCCTGGATCGGTCCCCGGACCAATCTGACACCCTCTGGTGATCGGTCCATAGACCGATCAGGGGGCTCACAGGTTTCTCTCCAAACCCTACTGTTCGTGTCCTGATCGATCAGCCGACCGATCAGGAGCGCACCTGATCGGTCACCCGATCGATCAGGCTCAGGTCAGTCCGATCAGGCTATAGCCTGATCGGTTTGGGCGCTATCAGATCAAACGGTGATCCGTTCAAACGCATTAAATTGCGGTTGGTAGACCGATCCACCAACCGATTAACTTCGCGAAAAACCCTTCAGTGTTGAACCCTAGCGCCGAAACCCTCCACTTGCGCCCTTTCATCCGCAGCGAGAGTGTTCCGGCGTCTCCCTCTTTCTCGTGCGTGCGAGTTCTTACGAAAGTCCCTGCGGCGTCTCCCTGTTCTCTGCGTCTCTGTCTTGCGCCGAGGCCTCCTCCTGCGCAAGCTTTTTCCTTTCAAACTTCAAGAACCTCACCAATGGCACCAAAGTGAGTTATTGGCTTCGATTTTCTTGCAAATCAGTTCATTAAATTATGTTTTGAGGCTAATCATGGTTTGGTGTTTGTTCTTGGTGTGGTGCCATGACCCTCTTGTATTTGCCGTGACCCTTTTGATCAAATACTTTATCTCTTATTCACTGATTGGGTCTTGTCTTTTGATCTACCCTTAATCTTGTGCCGTGATCTCTTGTTTTGTGCCTTGACCTCTTGTTTCGGCGGTGACCCATATGTGCCATCTCTTATCCTTGATCGATCTCACCTCTGATGAAAATGTGTGCTTTTGATCAATGGGTCTTGATTACATTCTTTGATTGGGTGTTACTTTTCTTGATCAGTTTGGTTCATATGATTACTCTTTGTATGATCAACTCATGAATTTTTGATTCACACTATGTGTATGACCAATTCAAGTCTTTAGAAAGCCTTCTAAGGGTAAGGAACCCATAGAGGGTAGCGCAAAGGGGAAAGCCCCTTCTTCTTCTGCGCCCTCCAGAGGGCCTCAGCCTTCTTCAAGCTCTCGTTTTCCTAATGCTGCATGTGAGCAGGCATATCAATCTCGTACCTTCAAGCTACTTCCCTGCCGATCCATTGATGTTCCATTTTTGACTGAGTATTGTCCCTTCGTCATGGAGATTGTCACTTTCTACAATCTAGGTTTCCTTCTTTCCTTGGAAAGAACTATCAATTTCAACCTAGTCTCTGAATTCTACAACAATCTACAGCATGGTCCTCAAGGGGGTTTCGAGTTCACTACTCGAGTCGGCAAAAAGAACCTTGATTTCTCATATGAGATTTTAGCGGAGTACTTAGGAGGTCGACGATCACCTAATCTCTATTCGATCTATCCCGAGCTCCCTGATCTTCTGCTGGCCCCATTTGCAGATGTTACCCCCGACTCCATCTATCAGCACTTCTTTGGCCATCCCTGCCCAGCTGGACTCGATGAGTTGGGTTCAGATTTCCCTACTTTTGCAGCCCTACGACTTGCTCCAGTTGACTACATCCTTTTCAAGATAATCACTAATTGCATCTTACCCATCACTTCAAAGCCTTTGACTAAGATCCGACCCTATCACTGTCTTATGCTCTAAGGCATGCACCGCCAGATGGACTTTGACATCATGGAGAGCATCTTCCAATCCATCCTGTCCTATTGTGAGCTGAGCCGTCGCACGGTCTATATGTCGTTTGGTCATATCATCACTGACTGGCTTATGTCAGTTGGTGTTGATGTCACCAAAAGCAGGGTCGTGCCCATGGTCAGACAGGATTGTCGGCTCGGTCGGCGGGCTTTTGCGAAATCTGGCATTATTATTCGTGAGCGCGATGGGGTCCTAGTATGGAAGGATGGGAGAGGACTTGGTGATCTACCTGGGGGAGCACCACATTTTCAGGCACCACCCGAGGCTGCTGCACTACATGAGGCTCCTGCTGCTGATGCCGAGTACGACTATGAGCCTGACCCAGATCTACGATGGCAGATCTCCGAGCTGGATCAGATCCTCCAGGAGGATATTCATTTGAGGGAGCTCCATCGAGAGGAGGCCCGCTCGGATTTCCGTTCCTTTGATCGTCGATTGACCGATGTAGAGTCTACTGTCTCTGGGGTCCAGGCATTGTAGCAGACTTGGTACGATGAGTGGCGCCGACACACATTCCCTGGAGGTGCGCCCTCTGCCAGTACCGCGCCTGGGACCGTTGATGCCACGATGAATGACCTCATGCACGATGACGACCCCCCCACTGATGTTTGAGCATGGATGTCTGTTGTCTCTTCTCATGATCTGTGTACTTGACCATTTTTGGTCTGTTGACTTTTGGGTTGTATGCCCCATGACTTGCTTATTGTGGTCTTGCACCACACGTGTCTGGATTTTGATGCATCGGTCTTGCATCATGTGATTTCTCTGGATGTTTTATGACTTATTTCTTCTGACTTTGATGCTTGTGTTATTCTACTTTAGTTATCTATTGTTGATGCTATGAGTACTATCTATATATTTGATCCATAGCTATCTTCATGCTTATGATGCCATGCTCATATGATACATATGCTTGTTTTGCCATGCCTATATCGCTTTGTCATATGTATTCATATGCTTATCAAAAATCAAATTGTTGTTTTGGGATACCCCTAGGGTTGAGGGGGAGTATAGTTTAAACTTAACAGCCCTTCTAGACCCCTTTTCGGTGTTCGACAAAGGGGGAGAGTGTTGGTTGGTTAAGTTTAGGATGATCATGTTGTAGAGGGAGGATCTGGATTCCCCTATGATTCTAAAGTTGAGCAATTGGTTGAGAATCCCTAAACATAAAATCGGATTGTCAAACAACAAAAAGGGGGGAGATTGTTGATGCAGTGTGGCCCTGATTATTATTTTGGTGTTGACATCGATTTTAGTTTAGGTTGATTATGATTATTATGATTAAGTCCTGGTCGGGGATCAGGCATGGTATGGAAAATCCTAGCTTGGAGGGCTAGGTGTTGGAAAATCCTAACCTGGAGGGTTAGGTGTTGAAAATCCTAGCTTGGAGGGCTAGGTGTGTGAAAAGTCCTAATTCGGAAGAGATGGGTGAAAAGTCCTAGCTTGGAGGGCTATGTGAAAAGTCCTAACTTGGAGGGTTAGGTGCAAATTCCCATCTTGGAGAATTAGGTGAAAAAGTCCTGGCTTGGAGGGTCAGGTCCTAGTTTGGAGGGCTAGGTTTGGAAAAGTCCTAATCCGGAAGAGTTGGGTGAAAAGTCCTAGCTTGGAGGGCTAGGTGAAAAGTCCTAACTTGGAGGGTTTGGTGCAAATTGCCAACTTGGAGGATTAGGTGAGAAATCCTTAGCTTGGAGGGCTAAGGTGGATGAAATCCTAGCATGGAGGGCTGGGTTAGAGCCCCTGGATTGGTCTGGTGACCGATCAGGGAGTTGGCACGGTGCTCCTTCGTGGATCGGTCTGGAGACCGGTCCAGCGATGACTTAATTTAAGTTCGAATTAATTAAAATCTAATTGAATTAATTTTAAGTTTGAATTAATTAATATTTAATTTGACATAATTTATTTTGAATTTTAAGCTTAATTAAGATTTAATTCGAGTTTAATTAAGATTTAATTTGAGTTTAATTAAGATTTAATTCGAGTTTAATCAAGATTTAATTTGAATTTAATTACGATTTAATTTGAATTTAATTAAGATTTAATTTGAGTTTAATTAAGATTTAATTCGAGTTTAATTAAGATTTAATTTGAGTTTAATTAAGATTTAATTCAAGTTTAATTAACTTGAAATTTAATTTTAATTTGAACTTAATTTGAATTTAATTTAATTTAATTTAATTTAATTTAATTTAATTTAAATTTAATTTAAATTTAATTTAGTTTAATTTGAATTTGAATTTGAATTTAATTTAATTTGAATTTATTTTAGATTTAATTTGAATTTAATTTAGATTTAATTTGAATTAAATTTAGATTTAATTTGAATTTAATTTAAATTTAAATTTAATTTGAATTTAATTTAATTAAGATTTAATTTAAATTTAATTTGAATTTAATTTACTAATAGTTGTGGATTTAGGTTCAGAATTTTCATTATTTCGAAAATATCTGACTCATCCTTATTTTCCTTTTCAAGTTTCTCTAGTAATTCTGATTTATTTGAACCTTTGTAATTTTTATTAACCATGGCCTTTATCTTAGACAATTCTATCTCCTCCTCAAGATTAGATTTTTCAATATCCTCACAGTAGGTAGAGTAAAATGGGCCACTAGTTAAAGTTTTGTAGTAACTTTCAAGATTATCTACAATTAAGTTATTTTCTAGAAGAATTTTATCTTCAAAATTATCCTTAGAATTATCTTCAAAAGTAATTTTAGGATTATCTCCAGAATTAACTTCAGAGTTATCTTTAGAATTTTAAGTTCGAATTCAGAGTTATACAACGGATTTTCAAATTTGAATTCATAATTATCCAATTTGAATTCGGATTTATCCTTAGGATTTTCGAATTTGGATTCGGGATTAATTTCATATTTAGGTTCAGAATTAATTGCATCATTATCCGTAGAATTATTAGAGTTCATTCCAGATTTGAGTTCAGAATTAATTTTAGCAATTAATGAATTGATGTTCTGGATTAAATAGTTAATTTCGGATATTTCAGTCATATCTTTATTTTCTAATTTGACATGCAAAAAATTAATTTTACTATGCAGTAAATCTAATTTATCAGAGAAATTAACTAAATTATCTAACGAGAGTGCAGGAGTTTGTAAAACTGTTGGAACATAAATCTTACGTACCTTCGCCGGACACTTATTTTTGTCGTGTCCGTACTCTCGCATTTGAAGCATCTGATGTGGCTTTTATCTCTCCGGACTCCTGTCACTGGTGTCTCCCTTGCTGCCAGGGAGAGAGGGCACTATAAAAATCAGTGCCCTCTCTCCCTGCATGTGAAGCATATAACATGGAATTTAAAATTTGACATTTAAAATTAAATTATACCTGATTCACTCTTGGGCTTCCCCTCAACTCCTGGCGTCGTTGCTCCGTCGGCGATTAGTCCTGTGAAGAGCGGCTCGGCTCTGATACCAACTGTAGGACCGGTGTCGTCGATAGAGGGGGGGGGTGAATATCGACCGTAAAAATCTATTCGTTAACTTCGTAGAAAACTTTCGTTTGTTCTAGACACAGAGTTAGTAGCAGCGGAAAAGCAGTAGAACGAACAAAACAAAAGACAGTCTACACGCGGGATTTATTTACTTGGTTCCCGACCCCCCAGGGTCAGTACGTCCAAGGCCTATGTACTCGGCGTGAGTCCACTATTGGTCTCCGTTTTGGAATTTCCGAAGGCGGAGAAACCCGTCTTACAGTACAAGTATTGCAATCACAAATATAGAAAGCTAATTGCAGTATAATTAAAGCAAATCGAACAAAACAAGTTTGAAGCTCGGCCGATCTAGACCTCCGAAGTGCCGCGCACTTCCTCCTGGAGCCTCCCGATCGTAGAGCCTTGTCTTTAGCGCATTGTCATCAGTCAGAGTGATCAGAATGGCACTTGGCAGTTCTTCTTGAAGCAGAGGGGTCGAAACCCCTTTTATAGCACTCCTGCGGGCGCCCTGGACTCTCGGGGCGCCCCGATAAACCCGGTCAAACCTTATCCCCGCGTTGACCTCGCCGCAGCTGATAAAACCTTTGACCAGGGTACCCCGGACCTCCCGGGCACCCTCATGGAGGCTTATCTGTGTTTTGGACTCGAAACAACAAAAACAGGGTTGAACCCGGGTGCCCCGGACGCTCCGGGTGCCCCGCTTGACACCTGTTCTGCCTGCTTCACCAAAGACTGTTTTTTACACTCTGTCTTGGGCGCCCCCAACACTGGGGGCGCCCTGCTTCAGGGCCTCCAGCAGGTTGCTTTGTCTTCCAATCTTGGTACCTGCAAGATACACAAGCACAATGCACATATACATATAATATTAGCCTTAAGGACTTGGTTCGGACTTCGGATCTCCATGAAACCCTAGATCGAACCGGTACATGTTTTCATTCCCGAGAACTTGCCCTTCACCTACTCCTTTCAGGAGACGGTTGCCACCCAGTCCTTTGGGTGGACTTTTGCTTAGCTTCCGATACTTCCGGACCTCGAGACGCCCAAACCCTGACTCGTCTCTACTCCTGTCCTTAGTCATCGCTCAGCTAAGTTGCTCAGTCCCTTGGACCAAGACTTCATTCCCTAGCAGTCCTTCACCAGGTGACTAGCAGTCCTTCGCCAGGTCTTCATTCCTTAGCAGTCCTTCGCTAGGTGCCTAGCAGCCCTTCGCTAGGTCTTCTATGCCTAGCAGCCCTTTGCTAGGTGCCTAGCAGCCCTTCGTTAGGTCTTAGGGTTTCAATATCTAGCAGTCCTTCGCTAGGTGCCCAGCAGCCCTTCGCCAGGTCTTAGGGTTTCGATGCCTAGTTTAACTAGGACTTTTCTTCAGCTTAGGTTACATCTCCTTTGCTCCCCTTTGTCTATTCATTGTATCACTGACTTAAATGTATTGTCAAACATTAAAACACTTAAAGGAGAACATCATTGATGCAACTTGCACCAACAATACAAACTTTCAGTTAATTATAGATTCAAACATTTTTTTTAAAATTCAACCTCAAAATAAAACTGTTTTCGAAATTAAAGTAAGTTTTTCAAAATAAATCATAATTTGTCAAAATAATTCCATTTACCAAAACCTGTCTCACAAAACCTGTAAAGCTAATGTGATTGCTAACCCTAGATTTGGTGAGACAGACTAGGTTGTAAAAATCAATTTAAGCTATTCCTGATTCTAATTGGATCTAAATCAACAAAACTCTTTATCTGTAGGAACATAAAGATTTGGACCAATGGATGTTGGATAGCGGTTGCTCTAGACACATGACTGGAGATAAATTGAAATTCACCAAACTCAAGTTCAAGAACCTAGACTCAGTGGCATTTGGCAACAATGCTACACTCAAGGTAATTGGGTCAGGTAATATTGAACTTAAATCTGACTTTGTTATTAAGAAAGTCCTTTTGATTGAAAATTTTAAATTTAACCTGCTTAGCATAAGTCAGTTATGTGATTCTGGTTATGTAGTTACCTTCAACAATTCTAACTGCCTGATTAGAAACTTGCAAGACTCAGAAATCATGCTTAAGGGCACTAGGAAAAATAATGTTTATACTATAAACCTACCCCTAGTACCTAAATGCATGTTAACTCAGTTAGAACAATCAATCCTCTGGCATAGGAGACTAGGTCACACTAACCTAAGAATTATTTCAAAAATTACCCAACTTGGCTTAATTAAAGGTATCCCTAAAATTAAAAATCATAAAAATTTAATATGTGAATCATGTAATCAGGGTAAACAAACCAGGTCTAATCACAAACTAATCCAATCTGATCAAACTCAAACCACACTTGAGCTCCTGCACCTTGACCTATTTGATTCACATGGAGCCAAGTCACTAAGCGGAAACCGGTACTGCTTAGTAATAGTTGATGATTACTCTAGGTTTACCTGGGTTAGGTTTCTAAAGACCAAAGATGAAACCCTAAACCTATTTGATGAATTCTGTAAGTTAATTGAAAACCAAAACGATACTAAAATCAAAAGACTTAGAAGTGACCACGGGGGAGAATTTGAAAATCAACGATTCAAGGAATTTCATAAGATAAATGGATATATACACGAATTTTCGTGTCCTAGAACCCCCCAGCAAAATGGCATAGTCGTAAGGAAAAATAGAACCCTACAGGAAGCCACTAGGGCTATGCTCAATGAATTCAATTTAGCTAACCAATATTGGGAAGAAGCAATTAGTACGGCTTGCTACATCCAAAATAGGGTACTAATTAACAAGTGACACAACAAAACACCCTATGAATTATACTACCATAGACTTCCAAATCTACACTACCTAAGGGTCTTTGGATGCAAACTCCATATCCTACACACCAAGGACTATCTAGGGAAATTCCAGTCTAAGTCAATCCCAGGCATCTTCCTAGGATATTCAACCACAAGTAGAGCCTATAGGGTTTACAACAAACAAACTAAGGAAATTGAAGAAACAACAAACTTAATATTTGATGAAGAAATCAACACAAAATCTGATAATCCAGACCTAACTTCATCAAATGCAGATCAAAAAGATAATGAACCAACAATTTAACCCTTAATTGAACCCTTGAATGAACTAAATATTGAACCAACTTCTGAGTCAATTGAACCAAATGTTGAACCAAACATTGAACCAAATCAACCAGCCGAACCTGAGGCTGAACCAAGTTCAAGAAAAACCAAGAAACCCAGACTTAGTCACCCAACTGATCAAATTATGGATGATCCAACTTTAGGAGTCAGAACTAGGTCTTCCTATAGAAATCATAGTCAGATAGCCATGATTTCAAAAATTGAACCTAAGACTATAGAGGAAGCCCTACCTAATCCTGATTGGATCATAGCTATGCAAGAAGAGTTAGCCCAATTCTAAAGAAACCAAGTGTGGGAATAAGTACCTAAACCTGAGGGCAAATCCGTCATTGACACTAAGTGGGTTTTTAGGAATAAGTTAAATGATCAAGGAGAAATAGTCAGAAATAAAGCCCGCTTAGTAGCAAAAGGATTCAGTCAAGTAGAAGGGTTAGATTATGACGAAACCTATACCCCAGTAGCTAGACTTGAGTCCATTAGGATGTTATTAGCCTTTGCATCCCATAAAGGATTCAAACTATACCAAATGGATGTAAAGTCAGCCTTTTTAAATGGATTCATTAAGGAAGAAGTCTATGTAGGACAACCCCTCGGCTTTGAGGACTTAGAAAGACCTGACTATGTTTACAAACTCACTAAAGCACTCTATGGACTAAAACAAGCTCCTAGGGCCTGGTATGAACGTCTATCAACCTACCTAACTTCTAAAGAGTTTAAACAAGGTCAAATTGACTCAACCTTATTTATTAAAACCTTAGGAAAAGAAATCTTTATTGCCCAAATCTACGTTGATGATATAATCTTTGGGTCAACCAACTCTAATTTTCTAAAAGAATTCGTGAAAATAATGGAAAATGAGTTTGAAATGAGCTTAGTTGGGGAACTCAACTTCTTCCTAGGATTACAAATCAAACAAACTAGGGATGGAAACTATGTTCATCAATCCAAATACGCTAAAGAGTTAATAAAGAAATTTAAAATGGATAACTCTAAAAGCATAAGTACCCCCATGGCCACAAATGTAAAAATAGATAGTGACCCTGATGGTAAACCAGTAGACCTTAAAATTTATAGAAGTATGATAGGAAGCCTACTGTACCTTACAGCAAGCAGACCTGACATCCTTTTTGCTGTAGGAATGTGTGCTAGATACCAAACCTGTGCTAAGGAAACACACTTAGCAGCCCTGAAAAGAATACTAAGATATGTTAAGGGCACCCTAAATGTAGGAATTTGGTATCCTAGGACCTCAACCATTGACTTGTCAGGATACACGGATTCTGATGTAACGCCCGCCTTTTTCACACACCTTATGGTGTGGCGAGAGACGGCGTTACGCTAACATACATAGACATATGAACATCTTAATGCAGCAGAATAACTTTTTTTTTTCCATAAACACATGCGTTTAACCATGCAGCTAATACATGAATCATATATATATGCCTAAATTGTCGTTCATGAACATGGTGACATTGTATCTTAGCATATTACCGGGATACTTAGCATCATGACATAAACATTCCATAACTTATCCATAAGCACCATGAGTAGCAAGTAACTTATTCATGAGCATCATAGGTAGTAAGTCATTTCTTAAGCATAACTATCATATGTATAGCATAGAAATGACTTTCGGAGAATTACCGGATAGGTTCCGGGGCTTTCGAGTCCTTGGACACAAACTTAGGGAACAATATGAAATAAAATGAATAGTTACAAGGGCTATAGCGTATATGACCTTAAGCCTAGGGTTGTTCTTGCGATTAGGCTGAACTGGAGGGATTAAATTGCAAAAAAAAACTAAGCTTGGGGACCTAAATGCAAAATCACCCGACTTATATACTTGACCCAAAACCTCATTCGGCCGACTCCTCCACAGCCGCTTCTCCTCTCGCCCGCGTGCCCTAGCCGCACCTCTCCCGATCGAGCACCGCCGTCTCCTCCACACGAAGCCGACAAGCTCAAGGCCAACGGTTCCCCCTCCTCTTCGGCCGCGCACACTTGACGCCGAGCCCTAATTGCAGAGAAAGTCGTCAGCCGACCACTGGATTCCTCTCCTCGCGTGTTCAAGCGGGGTCGAGCCCTGTGTGCCAGCTGAGATCTGAGGACGAAGCTGGGCACTAACCGCTGATACCAGGCGACTCGATTCTGGCTAGATTTGGCTAGAACTTGCGGGTGTGCGATTTCATCTTGGAGCTGGTGGCCTGGAGCTCAACCGCGAGATTGGCATGGGTAGCTCAGGTAACTTTGCTCGGTATTCCCTGCCGATTGGTGGTTTTGGCAATGAAACTTTTCCCAATCAGGATCGTGCTAGTTGTTGTGTATTCCTAGTAGATTTCTGATCAATCCGGCAGTTGGGGAATGAGTGTGTTATGCTATTACTTGGGTTGTTTATTCCTGTGCTCTGCCGTGAACAGAACTGTAGGGGAAGGTTTCTACCATTTACTTGCCAAGGCTAGCTCACAGCTCAGATCTGATTCTGGAAGCTTAATTTGGCAATTTAGCTCTCTGCCTACTGTGGTGATCTGCCATCGAAGCTGGGATAAGAGGTGAGTTGAGTTGCACAGATTGTTATGTTTATTTGCTATTGATAATGTGATTAGTAGATTGGGCAGGTAGTTGTGAGCTTTGTGATCAATCTAAATCTGATCTGGGTTGTTTAATTCTTGATCAGTGGGCTAAATGTGAATCGATCAGTTAATTGGATGAGATTAACTGAAACAAGAAATGATTAGGTTAACCCTATTAAGATTTAGGGAGTAATTAGCTAATTATCCTTCTATAACTAGCTAATTAAATTAAATCCATGATACAGGAGCTTGACTTGGATTATATTTTGACGGGTGGTTCTGTCTCGTTGATACGGACTTCACCTATTTGGAGGCGGGTACCCTTTGACTTATCTATTTTGATATTGTCATTTTGTTATGCATAGAATGTTATAGATAGCAGTAAGATTTTACGCAATCCCTGGTTATTATGTCTGTTCTGGATATTGTTGTTTATCCCTGTCTATTATGTCAGTTCTGGATACTTGTTGTTCATCCCTGAGTTATTCTGTTGTTAGTTCCATACAGTCTCAGGTATTGTCATATCCATTTGTATGCTAGAGATCGTGGTATAGTCTCCTGCATTTGACCTTGAGGGATTGGTAGTTTTCCGGTCAGTATACCTTGTAGGTTACCTGTATTTCCTGTTATAGGATTTCAGACTAAGACTTAGTATACTGAGGACTTGGGAGGGAGGTATGTGTATCTATCATACACCATCCTTGCACTGTTGCATGCCGGCGATCAGCGACTCCCTTGTGGTTGAGCCTAATCGTCTTCTGGTACATGATATGCGCACACGGCCACTCATGGGTTAGTGGATACCGTAGGATGTGCGCATTTGCCCTGTATTGCTCCGTTCGGCCACTATTTGGAGGGTGAGCGCGGGCGTGGTAGCAGCCAGGGATCCCTTCTCGTACTGAGCCACGAGGAGATGAGAGCTTGACTCCCCCATTGCTTGGGGTCGGAGCGGAGTCTCCACCAGCATCCTGTCCACCCGGACACTCAGGAGCAGTGATGGCAGAGTGTACAGTTGTCAGAGCCCTACCCGTTCAGACGTCCCTATGACAGGTGTACGATGATTCTGTCTGGTGTCAGGGGTGACACATGTCATTGCACCATGTGCATATTTTGCATCGTGCATTGTTTGCTACACTTGATTCTTGCACTTGTTTGACATTGCATATTCTGGAGACTTGTTATCTGAGCTTATATGTCTATTGGTTTACTTTTGGTATGTCTTACCCTCTATACAGGTTAGATGGATTCAGGTATGTATCTACTTCGGTATGTTCAGTACTAGTCTTTCCCTACTGTTGCTATGAGACTGTACTAGCTGAACTCTTATTGTTAGTATAACCTCCTATAGATATCTGTGGGTATTCGCTGAGTTATGGACTCACCCCGTTGCCATATATGTTTATTTCAGGTTGATGTCTTCGAGGAGATCCCGAGCCGCCAGTCCCCAGCTCCAGAGGAGCTCTTTTTGGTTTTGGCTTTCCGTTGTTTCATTTATGGACCCTGTAGTATTTACTATGCTTCCGCTATTATGTTTTAAACATGTATGTACGTTTTATTTGATGGCATTGTACTTTTGAGTCCTATGTTAGACTTCGTTTGATTTTGGTTTTGTTCCTGCCCCCTGGCAGCTCAGGTGAGTTCAGATTTGGTCTTTCGATAGTTAAAATCATATAACTGTTGTTCTGCATATATCTGAGACCTGAGGCCCTTTAAACTGCGTGGTTGTGTTATATTATCTGTGTGTATGTGTAAATTGCCCGCCGGACAGGGGAGGTGCTGTCCGATTTTCTATTGGATCAGCGGCTCCTGGGTCTCGGGGCATGACAATTTATTTTGGTATCAGAGCGTAGGTTTCGATGCCTACGTGTTTTACTGGATTTACGGTGTTTATCTGTTACCAATTTATTTTTGGTATTTTTGGTATCAAGCCCAGGATGCGGGATACCATCGATTCGTGGATTTCTCGGAATTTAAATCTGACACTGTACTGGTAGGTGTCGGAGCTCGGGTTTGATGTTATTCATCCGAGTACATTATGGATTTTTAAAGCCGTGGTTGCGATGCGACGACAATTTGGGACTTGGCAGCGACAGGACTTCTCCAGGCAGCAAATAGGTAAAATTAAGGTTAGCCTCTTGGTTTTGGGTTTTGATACTCGTTAATAATGTAACAGGTATGACGCGAGATGCTCATATTCCTGTACTGAGACGTGGTCGGGGACGGCCACGTAAGGAGACTTTAGAGCCTTCGCCTGTAGAGCCAGGAGAGAGAGAGTCTGATAGCCGAGGTCAGACTTTGCAGGACATCCAGAGAGGTCAGGGTTCCCCGACTCAGAGGGTCCCTACTCCTTTTCCATCAGCAATCCCTATTGCCCCTCCTGTAGTGTCTACTCCGGTAGTATTTACCGTGTCAGCAGCCGTACCACTGGCGACCCACTCAGTACCGATAGGATCTGCATCGATGTTCCCTGCAGTTCCATCAGAGGCATTCATTCCGACGCATCCCGCAGTTACCTCGGTGGTACCTGCCCCGGTTATTCCTCCTACACCATCGGAGACGCCTATACTTGCTCCGATGTACTCTATAGTTCCCCCAGCAGCACCGAGGCTATACTATCAGACTGTGCCATCAGCCGTACCGGCACCGTCGTATGCTACTGTACCCCCGGCTATGACTACTGCAGCGTATCCCACTATTCCGACTACGATGCAGACCCCGGTGCTCCCTTCAGTTCCACCGGCACTTGTTGCCCCGGGATTTCCTACTGTACCTGTGGTACCACCTGTGGTGTCCACCCCGGCTATGCCTGCGGCTCCTTCTATGATTCCTGCCCCAGGATGTTCCACCGTGCCCCCTGCAGCACTTGCTCATACCTACGACATTCGAGATCGAGCCCGGATTCCGATATTGGCGGCGTCCGTAAAGGGCCGATTCACACTATTCCAGGGAGGACCAGATCCAGCTGTGGCCCGAGAGTGGATCAGGACACTTGAGAGTACCTTCCGTTATCTGACGTGTTCAGAATGGGAGAAGGCTGAGTTGGCTGTTTATCATCTGCGAGATCAGGCATATGCCTGGTGGACTACACAGCAGACCGTTATTGGCGAGGAGCATGTCACCTGGGACACATTCCGGGAGGCATTTGAGGTGAGATACCTTCCAGTATCGTTCCGCATGGCTAGACGACAGGATTTCATATTTCTCAAGCAGGGAGACTTATCAGCACTGGAGTATGAGGCGGAGTTTACCCGCCTATCAGAGTATTGCCCACACCTGGTTGCAGATGACCTAGAGAGGATGGCTCAGTTCCATATGGGTCTAGCGCCATATATTCAGACTCGGATGTCAGGATTTGTCCCGACTTCTTATCGAGAGGCATTAGAGCGTGCGCTCGTTATTGAGATGACTCAGCACAGATTATTTGGGGGTAAGAAGAAGGAGAAACAGGCTACGACGGAGTCAGCTCAGCCACAGCAGCCGCAGACCACTGGACAGAAGCGCGGCCGCCACACTCAGGTAGCTTCTGGCACTTCTGGGGCATCCTTTGGGCCCCAGAAGTTGAGACGCTCTTCTACTGGATCCTTCCAGTCTTCTCAGCAGGACCGGAAGAAGACTGTACAGCCATCTTACTGTACCCATTGCGGATCCCGAGAGCACGTAGTAGCAAACTGTTGCCTGGAGCAGGCCGTTTGCTACTACTGCAGATTACCAGGACATTTGAGCAGGGACTGTGCCTTGAAGGCACAGCATGAGGGAACGGGAGCCACTAGCCAGACTGGACATTTAGGACAGTCGGGAGCTCATAGAGGCGGACGGAGGACTCAGCCTTCATTCCGCCAGCCGTATGCCGTCCCACCAGCACCTGCTTACGGTATGCTAGGACATGAGGCCAGTTACACCCCAGCCTTATCCCAGAGCTCAGCTGCAGGACCTCCACAGCAGACCTATCCAGTTTATCAGCCTGTGATGCAGCAGCCTCAGTACTCGGTGGGAGGGTCAGTTCAGCAGCATCAGTCTCAGATGCAGTTCCCACCTCAGCAGTACCCAGCCGACCCATCGCAGCAGTACCCAGCAGCACCACCACCACCACCACCACCTGAGACTGGTCGGGTATATGCTGTCACGCGGGAGGAGGCCCAGCGAGCCGACGGATCGGTATTCCGCGGTACTATTTCTCTTTATGCCTTTCCTGCTGAGCTATTAGTTGATACGGGTAGTTCTTACTCCTTCATATCGCGGATATTCATGAGTAGGATTGGTAGATTGGCTACCGCTAGACTACAGGGGTTATCTGTATCCTTACCCTCAGGAGAGATCTTGAGTATCACACAGGAGGTCAGAGCATGCCCATTAGATTTCGGTAGTATTACCCTCACGGTTAATCTGTTAGTTCTGGAGATGGTGGACTTCGATATTATTAGTGGTATGGACATCCTTACAGCGTATCATGCCACAGTCGATTGCCAGATGAGGGTGGTCACCTTCCGGCCTCCGGACCAACCCTCGTGGGATTTCACTGGCATCAGGGATGAGGGCTTATCGGTTATTTCTGCGCTTCAGGCACAGAGACTACTATCTCGAGGATGTCAGGGTTTCTTACTGTCATTTATTAGCACCGATGACAGCAGTAGCCCTCCGCTCTCGGACGTTCCAGTGGTCCGAGAATACCAGGACGTATTTCCAGAGGAGCTACCGGGTTTGCCTCCCAGGAGGCAAGTGGAGTTTACTATTGAGCTGATATCGGGGACTTCGCTGGCATCGAAAGCTCCGTACCGTATGGCACCGAGAGAGTTGGACGAGCTGAAGGTCCAACTCCAGGAGTTATTGGACAGGGGATTCATCAGACCTAGCGTCTCACCATGGGGTTCCCCAGTTCTCTTCGTGAAGAAGAAAGACGGTTCTTTGAGGTTGTGCATCGACTACCGACAGTTGAATGCAATGACCATCAAGAACAAATACCCCCTGCCACGGATTGAGGATTTGTTTGATTAGCTCAGGGGCACATCTGTGTATTCCAGGATTGATCTGCGATTCGGATATCATCAGTTGAGGGTCAGAGAGTCAGACGTCCAGAAGACAGCGTTCCGCACCAGATATGGACACTATGAGTTTTTGGTAATGCCATTTGGGCTTACCAATGCTCCAGCGGTATTCATGGACTTGATGAACCGCGTATTTCTGCAGTATCTGGATCAGTTCGTCATAGTATTCATTGATGACATCTTAGTCTACTCTCATTCCGAGGAAGAGCATGCACAGCATCTTCGTATCGTATTGGAGACTCTCAGACGAGAGCGTCTATATGCGAAGTTCAGCAAGTGTGCCTTCTGGTTGTCATCAGTAGGTTTTCTGGGACACGTGGTATCTAGCAGAGGCATCTCAGTAGATCCCCAGAAAATCGAGGCTGTTACCAGCTGGGAGCAGCCGAAGTCAGTTACTGAGGTTCGTAGTTTCTTGGGTTTAGCCGGATATTATCGACGATTTATAGAGGGATTTTCCACTATTGCTGTGCCACTGACACACCTTACCAGGAAAGGCATGAAGTTCACATGGACAGAGGCTTGTGAGGCTAGTTTCCAGGAGCTGAAGTAGAGATTTGTGTCGGCACCCGTCCTCGTTCTTCCATCAGGAGAGGACGGATTTGTGCTTTATATGGATGCATCTTATCAGGGGCTGGGCGTCGTTTTGATGCAGCACGGGCGGGTGACGAGCCCAAATATACTAATTAAAGTTGTCACGAAAGTATGGGCTCATCAAATTTAAATATCAATGAAATGAATAAATGCTGGAAACCCTTTTTACAATCAAAAGTGTGAAAATGTAATATAGGGGCCACAGGTCGTATTTTTCTCGGGGACTAGTTGTCGTGTTTGATTCGAACTTGTATTTATGTGTCGTTTGTGTTTTTGGGTTTCACATAAGTAATTGGATTTTGGGTTGCAATTCCGAATTGAAAACACAATGCAAAGAAGGGAAAACTACACAAATGAATTAAGAGATAAATGGCAAGTAATAGCTCAACCAAATGGAATTTAACTCTAACCATTCAAATGGAATGCAAGCAAGCTGTTAAGTTCTCAATTCTGAATTTCCAAGAAAGATCAATACTTGCAGAAATGAATCGCCATTCAAAACCGAATCTCCACTTGGTACACAGGCAGAAATAAAGTCTAAAATGCAGGGAAGAAGTTGGAACTCAAAGCAATCCAAATGTTAAACAAGCTGTACCTATTCTAGGATTTTCAATTGTTGCAAATACAGAGTTTTGCTTCAGAGTTTTCAATTCAAAGCAATCAAATTGCTAAGCAATCTATAACAAAACAGCTACAAACTTAATGCCAAGCCTTTACTTGATACAAGAGTGTAGCAAAGGTAAAACTTGATACCAAGATTTAAATCTGATGTGCCAAGAGCTTAAATTAAATGCAAAGAATTGCTTCCGGATTAACCCCTCATAACTAACCAAATGCAAAACAATCCACCAACAAACTGATACAAAACAAATGCCAAAGCTTAACTTGATACCAAGATCAGAGATGCAAGCTTAAAACTGCTGAAGAGTAGCTTCACAGTTTCGGAAATGTTATGACTGCAAAAGAGACTGATTTCAAGCTCAAGAATGCACTAAAGATAGATTTAGTTTTGATGCAAATCAGTGCTGAAGTTCCAACTTGACAGACATGCAACTTGATACCCAAATTAAGGAATCTGCTGTGCCAAAACTGCTGCTGAATGAAAAACCGTAAGCTGTATCAAATCTGTTATTTCAGACCAATTGCAGAAATTCAGCAGCAGTTCTGGACACAATCACAGAAAATGAGCTGCAATGGATACACAATTCTAAGGATCAGCAAGGCTAGATAGAACTCACGTTTATTTGACACAAAAACTCAGAAAGCAATTTGACTGAAATTGCAGAAAGAAACTGAAGTTGCAGAATTTTCTGAAATCTGGATGCAGAAATGGAAATTCCGAAATGCAGCAACACTCAAAAGCAAACAAAATGTAATGGATCAAGTTGAGATCTGATATGATGCTTCACTAAACAAGGAACTACTTATTGAGCTGAACTCGAAAATGCAGAAACAAACTTAGAGAATGCAGACTTGGGGTTTGATACAACATCTGAATTAATGGCACACATAATCCATCCAAGCTGATCAAAAACGAATTTCAGAAATAGAATTGAATGGAAAACTAGAGCAGATTTAATGCATTAACAAACCAAATGCTATCTTTAATTTCAGGGGATTAAACAAGACAAGAATTGAATCGAAACAAGCTAAGGAATTCGAACTGAACAGAAATGTGCACAAACAGGGCTGATACGGGCTGCACAACTTGATACGCAAGGAAATAACAGAAATTAAACTAAATTAAATTCTATGGATCACTAACAAGCAATATACACTACTTGACTTGAAAGATATAAACCTAATTAAGCAGAAACCATTAAGAATCGAAGTTAACTAATTCTGAAACCAAGAACAGAAACAGAATTACAGCAGTAAATGAAATTACAGCTACAAAAACGAAATTAACTAAAGTAAACTAAACATCGATCTCTTCCCGAGCTCCAGAACTCCTTGTTCGTCACGCAAGGGTGAGCATCGAACCCGCAAGCTCAACAAACCAATGGAAAACAGCCTCTATGAATCGATTTAACCCAACTTGGCCCAAAGCTGAAAACAGCAATCGATTTACTCAATCTCGCAATGTAGTATGGCGATGATGATTTGGGGATGTTCTGAGCTCAGCCGAGGACCCTCAGGCTAGCTCGGATGGATATGAAATGGCACAAAATGAGACCAAGCCAATCAACTCACAAATCTGACGAGACCCTCAATCATCTCTGTTTTTGGCCGAAATTGAGCTGGAATCCTCACGGAAAGCCCTTCCCAAAGATCTAGAACTGGATCAAGGATCGAAATCGATGTGGTCACGCCCTCTGTTGAAGAAGATTGCAATCGAAATGAAGAACAGCTGAGAAAGGAGAAGAACTGCGGAAGCTACGGCGAGGACGCGACGAGGAGAAGCTGCTGGGAAAATCTGATTAAATAGCTATCAATGGACGGTTGTGATTAATTTGAGAAATCCAACGGTTGATCTTCATCTGATCTGACCCAAACTTTGACGATGTTGATCTGGGGTCAGGATCTGCCTTGTGGTAGCTCGGATCCTCCAGATATGCAACGGATGGTCCAGATCAACTCAATCTGTGCATGGACGCTCTAGAGCCCTCCAAGCTTGATCCAACGGTTGATTTAGCTCTGATTGGGATGAAACCTTCAGATCATGATCATAGAGCTTAATCAACCCTAATCCGAGCTCGGATTGCTTCAGATCGTCCCGGATGGCTCAGATCTAGCCGCTCTTGAATCGGACGGCCCGGATTAATCGTAGGCTTGATAATCGGATCCGGGTCACTTCCGACTCAAGTTTGACCCAATATGCCCTAAGTCCTTGAACCTTTGGTGCCTACAAAAATAGATCCAAAATTTAGTGGCCAATTAATCCATTTTAATGTAATTTTGCAATTAAGTCCAAAATAAGATAAAGTTTCAAAACCTAGGGTAAAATCAGAATTAAACAATAAAAACATGGGTCAAACATGGATTTTAACATCTAAAATAATCACAAAAAATGGTACTTATCAACTCCCCCACACTTAACCTTGAGCGTCTCGCGAAACAACTAAATATATATCCCTTAGGTTTTCTAAAACATAATTAGAAGCAAATGAAAAGAAATTACCTAAGGTTGTCAATTCTCATAAATCTAAGCTCTATGGATTAGTATCTTGTCCTTAAATCAACAACTTAGCCTTTTCATCCATCATGAGTCATTGAGATGAATTTAAATCACTAGCCTTTCAAGGGAAGTTTTGGTGGCTCTCTCTTTAAGTTCTAAGTTGATGATGGAAATGGAGCTCACTCTTACACATATGCTTCTTGCACTACCGTAGGCTTGCTTATTATCTAATCTCTACCATTAATCATGAATAGGATCAACATCTATAAAAACGAATGAAAACATGAAAAAATGGTGAGAAATGGAGTAAAAATCAAGAAAATGGAAAATGGATGGAGTGGGAGACTTTGTTGCTCAAAGATGTTTCCAACGTGCTTTGCCCCTCTTGACAGTCCTCTAGTGATATCAAAAGTATGGTGGAGTGAAACTTGAATAATTGCCTTTGATTTGGATGAATGGTTTCAATGTGCCATTTTCTTCTATTGTGTGCCAAATTTCTTTCTTCATTCTCTTTTCTGAATTTTCTCTTCTTCTCTTATCCTCTAGCAAGGTCAGATTTGTAGTGGAGCAAAGCTTTTAATTTGGATTAGAGAACTTCAATGATTTTCAATGTGCCGAAATTTCAAAGGTGTGCCAACTTTATTTCTCTCTTTTCTTTTCTTTCAAACCGTCTGTTTTTTTTCTTTTCTTCACTGGAATTTGCTCCCTAAGAAGTTGAATTCAGCTAGAAACATTCGGCCAATTATGTTCAGATGCAGCAAAGCATTGCTGATTAAAGAAAACCAAGTTCAGTTTTGGATGGATACAAACTGTGCTTAGCTGCTTAAGTTCCAAATCTGCCCAGCTGTAATTCCAAAGCAAACTGACTAACACAGCTACAATTTCAAAGGATACTGAAATCACTCAGCAGCCCTTGCATTAGTCCCAATTCAGATCAGCTCCGGTCAGTCCAGCTACTCCAAATCAGCACTCAGCAAACTCAAAATTCTGCTTTGTTTCTTCTTTTTTTTTTTGTTTTCCAAACTATTTTTCTGTTTTTCAACCCTTCTAATTGATCACTTCAGAGCAGGAACACAAGTTCCTATTTCAGATCAGCCCCACATTCCAATCTAACTCGTGACAGCAGGTTGCATCAACTAAGAGTGGCAGATTTAGAGCTTGAAGTTGATACCAACCGTTTTTCTGTTTTTACCTCAGATTTTGTTCGGCTTCACTGCAATTTTTTTTTCCTTTCTTTTGTTTTTCATCAGATTCCAAACTCTTCCTTGCAATACAGTCCGATTTATAAACAGAGAGCAGCTGCAAGTCCAAAACATTCTGATCAAAACATGCTATCAAAAATTTATTCCTTCAATGGCACAACCTTGCTTTTGCTTGTGTGCCATTTTGCTTTTCATTGAAGAATTCTTCTTCAAAACTGCTCCACTTAATTTGGCACTGCATTACTGATTCCCAACACCCAAAATTCGAATTTAGATGGATACTAAACTGTGTCTATGTCCATTGAAATCAAGTGATACCGAAACAACTTTCTTTCTTTGAATTTCTTACTTTTGCGTGCCATCTTTTTTTTCTTTTTCTTTCATTGCAGATTTTTCTTTTCATTGCATGCCACTTGATCTTCAAAATATAGTAAAGAAGCTAAGTCTCCAATGGCTTCCATTTCTCTTGTTCATTCTTGGCACCAAACTCACTCACTTGGCACCTTTTGGCTTCAACTTGGCAAAATTTTTTTTTTTTTTCAAGTTGAAATGCATCCAAAACTTTAGTCACTCCCCCACACTTGAATCTTTGTCCGTCTCGGGCAAAATATCATTAGAAATATTTCAAACAACAAGTCCAAAGAAAAGTGAGGGTAAGAGAAGGAAATAAGTAAGGACAAATAGGATAAACATGATTATTGCTAAAAATTGATGTGGAAAGGAAAACAAATGGAGTAGCCTCTATAGATGTGATCCAATCATTGAAATATGGTTTTGAAAGAACCTAAGTAAGTTCTAGAGTACAATAACATAGGTGTGTCACAAAAATAAGGCTAATTCTCACTAGGTCAAAATAATTCATCCCAAGTCCTCAATTAAGAATCTAAAGCAAGTAGTACTCAAGTATCCAAGATTTCGTCCATTAGCTCAAACCCTAAGTCTTGACAACCAAATTTAATTTATTTTCAAAAGATTCTAAAATGACATGAAGATAACCTAGAGGGATACTTTTATTTCTACTCATGCAAGAAAAAGTGACAAAAGAAATAACATGCATTTATTTACAAGGACTCAGTTAAAAGGAAAATTCTAATTCTAGGAAGCATGGAAATGAAAAATGAAATAAAAGTAAATACAAGAAAAATCAAACTCCCCTTTATTCTGGTGGACGGAGTCGATCCAGAAGTAGCCTCCATCTTGGTAGTGGAGGAGTCTGGGTGGCTGGGAGAATCAGGACTCCCCCACACTTGAACTTTACAAAATAATGCTCCGGTGGCCGTAGGCGATTCAAGTTTAAAATCCATGGAAGGAATGGAGTGCTTCGAATTAGAGTAAAATCATCTCCTCCTTCTTTCTGCCTTTTAGAAGTCCTTCCAGGAGGTTGAAGTCTGTTCAGTTGGAGCACCCACTCCTGGAGTCTTCTGGACCCTGCAAAACAATATAATACCTCTCTCAAGCGTTCAGGGTCAGAAAGAAATGATATAAGTTCAATCTCTGCATTAAATGAATCCAAAACTGCATCATATTCAATTAAATCAAATTTTGGTGCCTCAATAAAATTTTCAAAATCATTTTCTACAAAATTTGCATCCAGAGGCTCATCACAAATAAAGAAATCAAGTTCTGGCTCATCAATAGAAATTTCACAATTATTTTCAATCAAGGGTGTATCAAGCAATGTGTCAGAGCCAATCAAATCAATATCAGATATCTCCATGAGTTTTTCACATTCAACCTCAGCATAAGATATAGCAAGAGATTCATCAAAATAAATAACATCCATTTCAGGCACTTCTAAAAAATTTTCACTATCCATATCCACAAAAGATGTATCAAAAGATTCATCATAGAAAACAACATCAATTATGGGTGCCTCTAAAATTATTTCACCACCCATATCTACAAGAGATGTATCAAGTAATGCATGATGATCAAGGAAATCAATATTTGGTACCTCTATTGGATTTTCACAAACAATCTCTACACAAGGTATATCAATAAATTCATCAGAGTCAATAGAATCATCCCTAGGTACCTCACTGAATTTTTCTGAAGAAAGGGGAGAAATACTTACCTGAGCGTGCTGGATAATACCTGAAGGGTCTATAATAGTAGATGTATCTGTGGTATCCTCCTGGTTATGTTCAAGCTCCTCTTCAGCCTCAGACTCTGGTGGACAATCAACTGGTGATCCTTGGGTGCTTGCTTCCACCATGCAAGTCCCTACACTTTCTGGTTCATCATCTAAATCTTGTGGTGGTCCCTGGGGCTTAGTGCAGTCCCCTACACCTATGGAATCATCTCCTCTGCATTCTTCTTCTACAATTTCTGCAACAACAGTATCAGAAAAATTAGGACCATCAATAATGCTATCATCAGAAAATAAAAGTCTAGAATGGTCCTGTGGAGCTTCAACTTCTTCTTCTGGTGCTGAAAAATTTGGAATTGGATTTGGAGTAGGAGTCTCCGGAGGAATGCATGCTATAGGTGCCCAGACTTTGATGAGTACGTCATCTTCTTCTTCTTCTATCAAATGTGCAAGATTACTTGAAGAAGGACTTGGCCATGCACTAGGGTCACCTTGAACTTGCATTTGATTCATTTGACTAGCAATTTGTCCAACGCCTCTTTCTATGTCTTGAAGCCTTTGCTGCTGTTGATGATATTGTACAACTAGTTGATAAATTTCCTCCATTCTTTGTTGTTGTGCCTCATTCTCATTAAGATTCTCAAAGCCTCCTTGGTTACCATAGCTCCTTGACTGATTTTGAAAGGATGAAGTAGGCTGAAAATTTTGAGCTTGCTGATTGGGTTGAAAACATGGCTGTTAAGGCTGATTAAAGGGCTGATATTCTTGGCAGCTATCAGAGGTTATGGAGAGCAGATATTCTTGGAAACTTTGCTGGGAGATGCAGCCTTGAAAGTTCTGATTTTTAGCTGGAAAATTAGGTGGCGAAGGCTGAAAATTCTGCCCTTGAAACCCTTGATTGTAGGGCTGTGAAAACTGGTTCAAGGGCTGTGTAGGCTGAAAATTTTGTTGGTTTTGCGCTGGAAAAACTGGGAATGATTGAAAACCTTGCTGCCCTTGATTGTATTGCTGGAATTGAGGTTCAAGATGCTGAAATGGTTGCTGAAAATTTGGCTGAAATTGCTGAAAACTGGGCTGAAAATTCTGGAAAATTGGCTGCCCGTTCTGAAAATTATGGAAATTCTGGAAATTGCTGGAATTCGACTGAAATTGTTGGAAATTTGAGTAGGGCTGTTGGAAATCTTGCTGTGATGACGGCTGAAAGAACTGATTGGTTTGCTGAAAATTTTGGTTGCAAGGTTGTTGAAATTGGTTGAAAGGCTGAAACTCTGATGACCACATTTTGATTTTGCAGCCCTGTCACAAAACAAACAAGAAAAATGGCAGCAACCGTATATGAAAGATAAAGCAAAATAAAACAGAACCCAATGATATGTCAAAAAAATACACAAGCAAAAATCAAACAAATCAACTAGTTGCCTCCCCGGCAACGGCGCCAAAAATTTGACGAGCCCAAATATACTAATTAAAGTTGTCACGAAAGTATGGGCTCATCAAATTTAAATATCAATGAAATGAATAAATGCTGGAAACCCTTTTTACAATCAAAAGTGTGAAAATGTAATATAGGGGCCACAGGTCGTATTTTTCTCGGGGACTAGTTGTCGTGTTTGATTCGAACTTGTATTTATGTGTCGTTTGTGTTTTTGGGTTTCACATAAGTAATTGGATTTTGGGTTGCAATTCCGAATTGAAAACACAATGCAAAGAAGGGAAAACTACACAAATGAATTAAGAGATAAATGGCAAGTAATAGCTCAACCAAATGGAATTTAACTCTAACCATTCAAATGGAATGCAAGCAAGCTGTTAAGTTCTCAATTCTGAATTTCCAAGAAAGATCAATACTTGCAGAAATGAATCGCCATTCAAAACCGAATCTCCACTTGGTACACAGGCAGAAATAAAGTCTAAAATGCAGGGAAGAAGTTGGAACTCAAAGCAATCCAAATGTTAAACAAGCTGTACCTATTCTAGGATTTTCAATTGTTGCAAATACAGAGTTTTGCTTCAGAGTTTTCAATTCAAAGCAATCAAATTGCTAAGCAATCTATAACAAAACAGCTACAAACTTAATGCCAAGCCTTTACTTGATACAAGAGTGTAGCAAAGGTAAAACTTGATACCAAGATTTAAATCTGATGTGCCAAGAGCTTAAATTAAATGCAAAGAATTGCTTCCGGATTAACCCCTCATAACTAACCAAATGCAAAACAATCCACCAACAAACTGATACAAAACAAATGCCAAAGCTTAACTTGATACCAAGATCAGAGATGCAAGCTTAAAACTGCTGAAGAGTAGCTTCACAGTTTCGGAAATGTTATGACTGCAAAAGAGACTGATTTCAAGCTCAAGAATGCACTAAAGATAGATTTAGTTTTGATGCAAATCAGTGCTGAAGTTCCAACTTGACAGACATGCAACTTGATACCCAAATTAAGGAATCTGCTGTGCCAAAACTGTTGCTGAATGAAAAACCGTAAGCTGTATCAAATCTGTTATTTCAGACCAATTGCAGAAATTCAGCAGCAGTTCTGGACACAATCCCAGAAAATGAGCTGTAATGGATACACAATTCTAAGGATCAGCAAGGCTAGATAGAACTCACGTTTATTTGACACAAAAACTCAAAAAGCAATTTGACTGAAATTGCAGAAAGAAACTGAAGTTGCAGAATTTTCTGAAATCTGGATGCAGAAATGGAAATTCCGAAATGCAGCAACACTCAAAAGCAAACAAAATGTAATGGATCAAGTTGAGATCTGATATGATGCTTCACTAAACAAGGAACTACTTATTGAGCTGAACTCGAAAATGCAGAAACAAACTTAGAGAATGCAGACTTGGGGTTTGATACAACATCTGAATTAATGGCACACATAATCCATCCAAGCTGATCAAAAATGAATTTCAGAAATAGAATTGAATGGAAAACTAGAGCAGATTTAATGCATTAACAAACCAAATGCTATCTTTAATTTCAGGGGATTAAACAAGACAAGAATTGAATCGAAACAAGCTAAGGAATTCGAACTGAACAGAAATGTGCACAAACAGGGCTGATACGGGCTGCACAACTTGATACGCAAGGAAATAACAGAAATTAAACTAAATTAAATTCTATGGATCACTAACAAGCAATATACACTACTTGACTTGAAAGATATAAACCTAATTAAGCAGAAACCATTAAGAATCGAAGTTAACTAATTCTGAAACCAAGAACAGAAACAGAATTATACCAGTAAATGAAATTACAGCTACAAAAATGAAATTAACTAAAGTAAACTAAACATCGATCTCTTCCCGAGCTCCAGAACTCCTTGTTCGTCACGCAAGGGTGAGCATCGAACCCGCAAGCTCAACAAACCAATGGAAAACAGCCTCTATGAATCGATTTAACCCAACTTGGCCCAAAGCTGAAAACAGCAATCGATTTACTCAATCTCGCAATGTAGTATGGCGATGATGATTTGGGGATGTTCTGAGCTCAGCCGAGGACCCTCAGGCTAGCTCGGATGGATATGAAATGGCACAAAACGAGACCAAGCCAATCAACTCACAAATCTGACGAGACCCTCAATCATCTCTGTTTTTGGCCGAAATTGAGCTGGAATCCTCACGGAAAGCCCTTCCCAAAGATCTAGAACTGGATCAAGGATCGAAATCGATGTGGTCACGCCCTCTGTTGAAGAAGATTGCAATCGAAATGAAGAACAGCTGAGAAAGGAGAAGAACTGCGGAAGCTACGGCGAGGACGCGACGAGGAGAAGCTGCTGGGAAAATCTGATTAAATAGCTATCAATGGACGGTTGTGATTAATTTGAGAAATCCAACGGTTGATCTTCATCTGATCTGACCCAAACTTTGAGGATGTTGATCTGGGGTCAGGATCTGCCTTGTGGTAGCTTGGATCCTCCAGATATGCAACGGATGGTCCAGATCAACTCAATCTGTGAATGGACGCTCTAGAGCCCTCCAAGCTTGATCCAACGGTTGATTTAGCTCTGATTGGGATGAAACCTTCAGATCTTGATCATAGAGCTTAATCAACCCTAATCCTAGCTCGGATTGCTTCAGATCGTCCCGGATGGCTCAGATCTAGCCGCTCTTGAATCGGACGGCCCGGATTAATCGTAGGCTTGATAATCGGATCCGGGTCACTTCCGACTCAAGTTTGACCCAATATGCCCTAAGTCCTTGAACCTTTGGTGCCTACAAAAATAGATCCAAAATTTAGTGGCCAATTAATCCATTTTAATGTAATTTTGCAATTAAGTCCAAAATAAGATAAAGTTCCAAAACCTAGGGTAAAATCAGAATTAAATAATAAAAACATGGGTCAAACATGGATTTTAACATCTAAAATAATCACAAAAAATGGTACTTATCAGCGGGTAGTGTCTTATGCTTCTCGACAGCTGAAGGAGCATGAGAAGAACTACCCAGTTCATGATTTAGTGTTTGCGGCTATTATCTTTGCACTGAAGATCTGGAGGCACCACCTGTACGGTATTACCTTTGAGATCTTCACTGATCATAAGAGTCTCAAGTATCTGTTTACGCAGAAGGAGCTCAACCTCCGACAGAGGAGGTGGATGGAGTTCCTTAAGGATTATGATTGCACCATTAGCTACCATCCGGGGAAAGCTAATGTTGTGGCGGACGCATTGAGCAGGAAGTCCAGAGGGACTTTGGCCTGCCTCCTGGCATCAGTTACCGAGCTAGTACAAGGTTTCTCAGAGTTGGGCTTAGAGGAGCAGAGACGGACTGAGCAAGGTATTCTTGTGACTATGGTTGCTCAGTCTTCCATCTGGACGAGGATTCGAGAAGCCCAGGCCACTGATCAGCACCTGCAGTCCCTTGGCAGTCAGATAGCTTCAGCACAGCAGTCTGAGTTCACCAGAGATGACGAGGGTACTCTCTACTTCCGAGGGAGACTTTGCGTACCCGAGTCACATCCGGTCCGAGAGGAGTTACTGCAGGAGGCTCATCGTTCCCGATTTGCTATCCACCCGGGCGGGACCCGTATGTACCGAGACCTGAGGCGTTCCTACTGGTGGAACGGCATGAAGAAAGACATCGCGAATTTTGTAGCTAGATGTCTAGTTTGCCAGCAGGTTAAGGCTGAGCACCAGAGACCTGCTGGACTACTTCAGAGGATTCCCATTCCCGAGTGGAAGTGGGAACACATTACTATGGACTTCGTGATGGGATTACCGAGACTCAGCGAGGACACGATGCGATTTGGGTGATCGTGGATCGATTAACCAAATCTGCACACTTTTTGGCCATTCGGAGACAGACTCCTTGGACAGACTAGCAGAGTTATATTGTAGAGAGATTGTTCGGCTGCATGGTGTTGC
>JAGFNQ010004525.1:103082-125884 GCA_024364735.1 Boesenbergia rotunda
TTACCGGATAGGTTCGGGGCTTTCGAGTCCTTGGACACAAACTTAGGGAACAATATGAAATAAAATGAATAGTTACAAGGGCTATAGCGTATATGACCTTAAGCCTAGGGTTGTTCTTGCGATTAGGCTGAACTGGAGGGATTAAATTGCAAAAAAAAACTAAGCTTGGGGACCTAAATGCAAAATCACCCGACTTATATACTTGACCCAAAACCTCATTCGGCCGACTCCTCCACAGCCGCTTCTCCTCTCGCCCGCGTGCCCTAGCCGCACCTCTCCCGATCGAGCGCCGCCGTCTCCTCCACACGAAGCCGGCAAGCTCAAGGCCGACGGTTCCCCCTCCTCTTCGGCCGCGCACACTTGACACCGAGCCCTAATCGCAGAGAAAGCCGTTAGCCGACCACTGGATTCCTCTCCTCGCGTGTTCAATCGGGGTCGAGCCCTGTGTGCCAGCTGAGATCTGAGGACGAAGCTGGGCACCAACCGCTGATACCAGGCGACTCGATTCCGGCTAGATTTGGCTAGAACTTGCGGGTGTGCGATTTCATCTTGGAGCTGGTGGCCTGGAGCTCAACCGCGAGATTGGCATGGGCAGCTCAGGTAACTTTGCTCGGTATTCCCTGCCGATTGGTGGTTTTGGCAATGAAACTTTTCCTAATCAGGATCGTGCTAGTTGTTGTGTATTCCTAGTAGATTTCTGATCAATCCGGCAGTTGGGGAATGAGTGTGTTATGCTATTACTTGGGTTGTTTATTCCTGTGCTCTGCCGTGAACAGAACTGTAGGGGATGGTTTCTACCATTTACTTGCCAAGGCTAGCTCACAGCTCAGATCTGATTCTGGAAGCTTAATTTGGCAATTTAGCTCTCTGCCTACTGTGGTGATCTGCCATCGAAGCTGGGATAAGAGGTGAGTTGAGTTGCACAGATTGTTATGTTTATTTGCTATTGATAATGTGATTAGTAGATTGGGCAGGTAGTTGTGAGCTTTGTGATCAATCTAAATCTGATCTGGGTTGTTTAATTCTTGATCAGTGGGCTAAATGTGAATCGATCAGTTAATTGGATGAGATTAACTGAAACAAGAAATGATTAGGTTAACCCTATTAAGATTTAGGGAGTAATTAGCTAATTATCCTTCTATAACTAGCTAATTAAATTAAATCCATGATACAGGAGCTTGACTTGGATTATATTTTGACGGGTGGTTCTGTCTCGTTGATACGGACTTCACCTATTTGGAGGCGGGTACCCTTTGACTTATCTATTTTGATATTGTCATTTTGTTATGCATAGAATGTTATAGATAGCAGTAAGATTTTACGCAATCCCTGGTTATTATGTCTGTTCTGGATATTGTTGTTTATCTCTGTCTATTATGCCAGTTCTGGATACTTGTTGTTCATCCCTGAGTTATTCTGTTGTTAGTTCCATACAGTCTCGGGTATTGTCATATCCATTTGTATGCTAGAGATCGTGGTATGGTCTCCTGCATTTGACCTTGAGGGATTGGTAGTTTTCCGGTCTGTATACCTTGTAGGTTACCTGTATTTCCTGTTATAGGATTTCAGACTGAGACTTAATATACACAGGACTTGGTAGGGAGGTATGTGTATCTATCATACACCATCCTTGCACTGTTGCATGCCGGCGATCAGCGACTCCCTTGTGGTTGAGCCTAATCGTCTTCCGGTACATGATATGCGCACACGACCACTCATGGGTTAGTGGATACCGTAGGATGTGCGCATTTGCCCTGTATTGCTCCGTTCGGCCACTATTTGGAGGGTGAGCGCGGGCGTGGTAGCAGCCAGGGATCCCTTCTCGTACTGAGCCACGAGGAGATGAGAGCTTGACTCCCCCATTGCTTGGGGTCGGAGCGGAGTCTCCACCAGCATCCTGTCCACCCGGTCACTCAGGAGCAGTGATGGCAGAGTGTACAGTTGTCAGAGCCCTACCCGTTCAGACGTCCCTATGACAGGTGTACGATGATTCTGTCTGGTGTCAGGGGTGACACATGTCATTGCACCATGTGCATATTTTGCATCGTGCATTGTTTGCTACACTTGATTCTTGCACTTGTTTGACATTGCATATTCTGGAGACTTGTTATCTGAGCTTATATGTCTATTGGTTTACTTTTGGTATGTCTTACCCTCTATACAGGTTAGATGGATTCAGGTATGTATCTACTTCGGTATGTTCAGTACTAGTCTTTCCTTACTGTTGCTATGAGACTGTAGTAGCTGAACTCTTATTGTTAGTATAACCTCCTATGCATATCTGTGGTTATTCGCTGAGTTATGGACTCACCCCGTTACCATATATGTTTATTTCAGGTTAATGTCTGTGAGGAGATCCCGAGCCGCCAGTCCCCAGCTCCAGAGGAGCTCTTTTTGGTTTTGGCTTTCTGTTGTTTCATTTATGGACCCTGTAGTATTTACTATGCTTCCGCTATTATGTTTTAAACATGTATGCACGTTTTATTTGATGGCATTGTACTTTTGAGTCCTATGTTAGACTTCGTTTGATTTTGGTTTTGTTCCTGCCCCCTGGCAGCTCAGGTGAGTTCAGATTTGGTCTTTCGATAGTTAAAATCATATAACTGTTGTTCTGCATATATCTGAGGCCTGAGGCCCTTTAAACTGCGTGGTTGTGTTATATTATCTGTGTGTATGTGTAAATTGTCCGCTGGACAGGGGAGGTGCTGTCCGATTTTCTATTGGATCAGCGGCTCCTGGGTCTCGGGGCGTGACATAGAATGTTCACTATGTTTATGATCTATGCCATGAATTATGTTCACTATGTTTATGAATTATGCCTTGAATTATGCCATGCTTAGAATGTCTATGATGTTTATGTTTATGCCATGAATTATGCCATGCTTAGAATGTTTATGATGTTTATGTTTATGCCATGAATTATGCCATGCTTAGAATGTTTATGATGTTTATGTTTAAGCCATGTATCATGCCATGCTTAGAATGTTACTATGATTATGTTCATGCCATGCTATGTATACGACAAGTGACGAAAGATGTTATGTTCTAAGTAGAGCACCAAGTATGTTAATGTTTTATGTGCTCATTATGAGATGATGAATGATGAATGGTTTTGTGAGTAGGAAATAGTCTTACTAAGCCTGTGTGCTTATAGTCTTATTTCCTTATACCGCAGATCATTCAAGGGGACAATGAAGGAAGCAGCAGGAGGGCAAGAACGCATGTGTGTCGTAGTGGCTTGGCCCAGGAAACTATATGTTTACTTATATGTTTGAATAATGACTTATGGAACCTTATGACCTTATGATATGATGTTATGTGAGACATGATATGATGCTTAAGTTCAAAGTTAATATGCTAAGGTTCCCATGTCAATAAGTTAAGAATGGAACAGGGCATGTATAAGTTAAGTTATTCCGTTGCCTTATGATGTCTACATGCCCTAAGCATGTGAACGTAACGCCGCTTAGGAAAAAAAAAACGGGCATTACAATCTTCCTAGCATTCCTCTCGGAGTTGCCTCCTGGCTGGCCGGACCTTGGAGTTTGAGGTGGCCGGCGGCGTGAGGAGGGAGGAGAGAAAGGTGCCTGGCCGAAAACCCTAACTAGGGTTTTTGTTGGCAAGGAGGAAGAGGATTGAAGAAGGTGCCCTTGACAGGTCTTGGTGACTCCGCGCCTTGGTAGCTCGTCGCCCACACAACGTCCAAGAGGGGAGAGTCATAAGGTAGAAGACTACGAGGTATAACTCTCCCGAGTTCCATTTTACTTTTGCTATGTTATTGCTTTTATTATATTTTTCATTGCATATTGATTAATTAATTATCATGAGTTAATTATTTGTTAATTAATGTGATAATTAATTTATGTCATGGACCCCGAATATAAACACAAAAACTGGCGATCCATTCGTCGTCTTTGCTGCGTTTAATTAATCCGGAAAGTTACAAGGCCTTAACCTTGGATTTGGCAAAGTTGTAACTTGGATTAATTAACATGACGACGAGACGGTCGTTTGGGAGACGAGTCTCTATTTGGATTAAATTTTAATCCGTAGACATAAAGAGGTCACTCATGTTCGACCCTGTGGTTGCTTGTGAAATCGCTAAGCCATACCCAACACCATCTACCAGCCAAAAGCCAAGACTGAAGTCACCTGTTATGGGTGCAACATGAAGGTCCACTACAAATCAGAGTGCCCCAGCTTGAAGGAAAACAAGAAGAACCTGAGGAAGAAGGTTCTCAAATCTACGTGGGACGAATCCTCTTCAGAAGAAGAGGACGAAGTACCACACGCCAACCTCCTCACGCAAACTACTTCAGAGAACCTCGACACCGAATCAGAGTCAGAAACGGAAGAGAACGTCAGAACCGAAAGACTTTCGATTTCAGAAGACAGGCAAATAACGGTAAGAGGTTACCCCGAATATGAACTTTATGATTTAATATCTTATCTATCTCGTAAGTTGGCCAATGCCAACGTTAGGGTCGAGTCCCTCCGACAGGAAGTCAAAATCTTGAAAGAGAGAGTCAACTCTAGTCCCTTGACTGAACCCATTCAGGAAGGAACCTCCACTCAAGCTCAAAATCTTGTGGAGGAGAATTCCTCCTTGAAAAATTAAGTTAAGGAACTAAGAGTTGCTTTGCAATGATTTTCATTGGGTTCCAAGAATCTTGACATGATTCTTGGGAAGCAAAAATCAGTTCTGAACTGATCCGGACTTGGTTACTGAACCAACTCACGATATAGATCATACTACTCTATGGTGAACCCAAGTAGAACCCGCGTCCAAGCATGGGTCCCGAAATTATGCTTGACAAATCAAGATGGACCAAACCAATATTGGATTCCCAAGGACAAGATTCACATCTTGCCTAACCCATACCGAGACTTTAGTCCAGGGGGAGCCAATATAAAAATCATTTTCATAATTAGTTAATTTTTTTGATTTTTTGATTGATGCTTATTTTTATTTTTTTGCAAAATATCATGCTTAGACTTAGGATTGGTTAGATAAGGATCTGACTTAACTGAAACTTACACAACCTAGTATTAGGATGGGGCGAGATGATCGTACGTTAGAGAAACTTGTCTAAAAAGTTAGGTAGGGTAAGGCGTACCCTATCTGGTCCTATTAGTCAGGTGGAACTAACTGAAGCAACCTCGCCAAATCCTCAACTAGTTAGACCAGGATTTCTCAATAAGTAATTTGAGAATAAACTTTCTTTAAAATGCTTGTCTAGGAAAGGGTTGATGACTGATAATTATCATTTTGTTGATAAATTTAGGCTCTCAAATCCATGTTTTGATCCATTTTTATATGCTTAAGTTTGTATTTATATTAGGTTTCATGAATTCTTTCTATTTTGTCTTTGGATACAATTCTTTCTATATTTGAGATATTTTGGCATTAATTTTGAATCTAATTTTGTAGGCTTCAAATGACCATGGACCTAGATCAGATTGGATCAGACTTGAGCTCCTTCTTGGCTTTGATCAAGGGGATCAAGACGTGGATCAATGTGGGTCATCCGATCAAGAAATGGCTAGATCTGAGCCATCTATCATCTGCTGACCAATCAGAGCTCAAGTTAGAGTTAATCTAGACCACAGATCATGATCTGAAGATTTGGTCCCAATCAGAGGTCATCCTGTTAGTGATATGAGAGAAGTGTCCTAAGGCAATCGCCTTATGATGTAAACATTTATTTTAATAAATGATAATTCACTATTTGAGTATACATATTTTGTGTATTTGATTGGGATCTTAAACTCATATACTGAATGTCCGCAATACAACTCACAGCATAAGAGAATTTGTGATGGGATCACAACTAGTGATTATCTCTAATGTGCAATTGTGAAGTATTGAAATTATCCCTAGTCGATGAATTGATAAAAACGGACACTATCAATTCTGTTGAGACTAGCATGGGTTATTCTCTAATCAGCTGATTCTCACTGGCTGGTGACATTGGGATGTCCGGAGATAAACATGGATGCTAGTTAAGGGAACTAGTTCATTGAAGTGACTAGCTGTAAGACTTCATATGGGAATCTACATGTAGATATGTCAATGAAGATCTTACTGCGGCTTAAGTGCGATGTTCCTTTGACTTGCGGTGTTCTAGTCATCTTGGTCATGAAGACTTATACTTTGACATCTTAAGCAAGCATCTCCAAGGAGGTGTGGACCCAGGATGATCGGGTATAAGCCGAAGTGCCCGAAGATGTTTGAACAGCCTACAAAGGATTCACCACTCCTTGCGAGGAGATGTATACCCAGGCCTATCGTCGGATTGTTACTCGAAGCCTCTGGCCAGAGCATATCATGTTAAGAGTGCGAGTCTCTTAAATACATGAGAGTAATTAGAAATCCAAAGGACGAGGAAGACACTACTTGGGCTAGGTGTGACGTAGTCAGCCTAGTGGGGACTGACACCATAGACCGTGTCCTGAACCAAGTGGGTATAAGGTGGTGAAGGGAATGAGGCACGATTCATTAGAGCTGCTGAAGGGTTTCAGAATAATTTCTTCTGGGGTCAAACCGTTGATCTTTCGATTAATTGGGGATCATGATGTACTACTAGGTGCCACTCATGATCGTTCTATAATTAATGGGTTAATTATAGACGACCAACATAAATCGAAAGCCTATTTAGTCACACGCAATACGAGTAATCCGAGGGATTTAAAACGAGTTGAAAATTGGATTTTCCGATCAAGAGAAACAAGTCGAATCTGAGTTAGTCAGAGGCGCAATGGAAGCTAAAAATGGCTAAGTCTTTTGAAGGCTTTTTGGGCGAATTAAATGAGTTTAATTCGCGGCGGTTCGGGTTGGATTTGGCCGACCAAAGAGGGTGTTAACCCCTCTTTGGGTGGCCGGCCAATGAAGGAAATTAAACCAAGTTTATTTTGGTTTAATTAATAAAATAAATCTAGTATGATTTGTTTTATAAATTATGGATAAATAAATTTGTATAAAGAAATTTATATAAATAAAATTTATAGAAATTTATTCTTTTATGGAAGATTAAAATAATCCATGAATTGGTTTATTTTAATTTTATAAAATCAATTATGGATTGATTTTTCCATAATAAGAAAGTTTATAAATTTCTTATAAAATTTATTCCATAATTTAAAGAGAAGAAGAATTAGTTTTATTATAAATTAGTTTATAATAAAACTTGGTCTAAACGGAATAATTAGTTAAGAAAATTTATAGGATAAATTTCTTATAACTAATTCCGTTTAGAGGGAGACTTAGCAAAGAGTTGCTACTATATAAAGGACCCAAAGGCTAGCCCTTTATTCACAACATCAATCAATTAATCAAGAGATTAATTAGAGCTCTCCCTCTCTCTCTCTTCTCCTCTCCCTTTCCTTCTCTTGCCTAGGGCCGGCGCCCTTCATTGAGTTAGGGCCGGCTCCCCCTTTGGTTGCTAGGGCCGGCGCACCCTATCAACTCCAAGAGAAGTTGGCGTGAGCAACCAAGAAGAAGGAGAACCCGAACACGAAGAAGAAGAAGCGGATAGCGACTCCTCTCTTCCGGAATACGATTCCGTTACTTCATTGGTTAGTTTTTCCATTATTTCTCTAGTCCTTCTAGTTGTGCCTTCGGAGAATCTAGTAGTTCTCGTCGGCACAAAACTCGTGACTTTGTGAAGTCATCCCGAAGAGAACTCGGCGTGGACGCGAATAGAGGCGGATCTTCCAAGGGACGCTACGGTTGGATCTCGTCCCTTACTTCGAGTTACGAGAGGTACTTAGTAAATTAGTTTACTTTTCCGCAAAGTTTTATTTTATGATTATGTCAACACACCATAAGATTGCATGCTAGATACGAAGTTAAAATAATTTAGGAAATTATTTTATGCAAACTCTTCCGCTGCACGTAAAAATTTTAAATTTTATGAACTCGTATCCTTGTCGACATGCACCCGGTCCCAACACATCTAGCCGTTGGATCGAGCTTAAGAGGAGCCTAAACCATCCATTCAAAGATCAGAACAATCTGAGCCATCCGTTGCAGATCTGAACGATCCTAGCTGAGAAGGAGTAGATCAGGACCATTGATCAAGATCTGGAAGGTTTGACTCAGATCGGAGAAGATCCAACCGTTGGATGGAGCGAGGATGATCACAGCCGTCCAAAATTCAAAAGGAGGATTTAAATTGGGAATTCCCTCTCCGCTCGGTCGACGTCGCGGAGTCGCAGAATAGCAGAGTATCGCAGAGTAGTGTAGATTTCTTCCATTCTTCATCGTTCTTCATCAATTTTTCCTCAGATCGCACGACCAACACATCAGATCCGTTTCTTCTCAAGGTTTTACATTATCGCGGTAAGATTTCTGTTCAGTTTTGCTAATTAAATTCTCGCAGCTGAGAGGAGCTCAGGAGAGGGTTTCGCCGGAGTTCCATTCCATCGATCGCTTCCATTTGATCGCGGGCTCTCATCGACCGAAGCTGGAGGATTGTTCGGAGGGGTTCTCCGATGCTGATCTGAAGGTTTTGAGGCCAATTGCGAATCAACGTGTCAAGAAGAAGAGCTCAGCGGAAGAGTTTCAGCTACTGACCGATCGCGTGACCGGACAGAGATGTCTCTAATCGGTCCCATGACCGATCAGAAGAGGACCTGATCGGTCGGTTGACCGATCAGGAAGGACAGTACAGAGCAAATTGATTCAGGGAGTGTTCCTTCGCTGATTTTTGAGCCAAGAGGGTTTCTAGCTCATCCTTTGTGTGACGGCAAAGGGAATTCTTGATTAGGAACTGATTTGATGTTCAAGTTTACATAATTTTGTTTTCAAGCATTTACTTTCTTTAAATTGCTCTACTTGTTCCAACTACATTTCAATCAAGTTCTTAAGTGTCATTTTGTTCTAGTTTCCAATTTCTGCAATTCATTTTCTGCAATTAGTTTCCTGTAAGTAGTTCTTAAGTTCCAATTCCATCGTTGAATTTAATTGCTTAGTTTTTCCAATAGGTTAAGAGTAGTCCTTGCAATTTCCTAATTCGTTCCATGCTTTAGCTAAGCTCATTCATTTTATACTGCTATCTCATTCTTATTGCAAACAAACCGCCATTTTATTAGAAAACCCAAATTATCAAACGACAAATAACTTTCAAGCTCGAATTGAACATTCACAACTAGTCCTTGGAAAAATACAACCTGAGGCCCCTATACTACATTTTAACTTTGTTAGCCAAGGGTTTTCAGTTTATAAATATCTAAATTTGAGGCTCATTCGTGATACTAGTATTGGGCACACATCAATGATCTAATAAGGCTACGACCAAAGAAGGCCTCTGTGCCTCGCTAAGACCTGAAAGCTGATTATAGAAATTTATTTTCAACTTATTAATTGTTAAACCCAAATCTAACACAAGTTTCAATTAAATCATAGAGTTAACATAAAAGCAAGATAATCTCATAAAACAGATAAGGAAACCTATTTTATCACTTAGAATTGGGTGAGATGTCTAGGACCTAATAATGTAGTCCAACTCAATTAATTTTACCACTAATATACATTTAATCAAAAATTTAATTTAACTTAATATTTTCAAAATTCAATTTAACTTAATATTTTTAAAATTCAAATTTAACTTAAGATTTTCAAAAATGAAATTTAATTTATAATTCAAATTTAACTTAATATTTTCAAAATTCAAATTTAACTTAATATTTTCAAAGTTTAAATTTAACTTAACATTTTCAAAATTCAAATTTAACTTAATATTTTCAAAGTTTAAATTTAACTTAACATTTTCAAAATTCAAATTTAACTTAATATTTTCAAAGTTCAAATTTAACTTAATATTTTCATAATTCAAATTTAACTTAATATTTTCAAAATTCAATTTAACTTAATATTTTAAAAATTTAAATTTAACTTAAAATTTTCAAAAATTTAACTCAATATATTGAAAACCTGTCTCACAAAAATTCTCATAGGAATAACATGATTGATAATCTAGATTGGGTGAGATAGACGAGGCAGTGAAATTCAATCGATCTATCCTTTCACCTCTTCATATATCGATCCAAATCTGAATACTTTATGTTTAGGAACATAATGGTTTAGACCAGTGGATGTTGGATAGTGGATGCTCCAGACATATGACTGGGGATAAATTGATGATCACTAAAATCAAGTACAAAAATTTAGGCTTAGTGGCATTTGGAAACAATGCCACACTGAAGGTAATTGGGTCAGGTAATATCGAGTTAAATTCTGATTTCATTATCAAAAAGGTTTTATTGGTTGACAATTTTGAATTTAACCTACTTAGCATTAGTCAGTTATGTGATACTGGTTATATAGTCACCTTTACCAACTCTGACTGCCTTATTAGGAACTTACATGACTCAGAAATAAACCTTAAGGGAGTTAGGAAAAATAATATCTATACTGTTAATCTACCATCAATACCTATGTGTCTTTTGACCCAACTTGAAGAAACTAACCTATGGTATAGAAGACTAGGTCACACTCACATAAAATTAATTTCTAAAGTAAGTCAAAATAGACTAGCTAAAGGAATTCTAGAAATTAAAATCTTTGAAAATATAATCTATAACCCATGTCAACAAGGTAAACAAACAAAATCAACTCACAAATCTACCCAGTCAGACTTAACCCAAGCTACACTCGAGCTCCTACACCTAGACCTATTTGATTCTCATGGAGCCAAGTCGCTAAGCGGGAATCGATACTGCTTAGTAATTATCGATAATTACTCTAGATTTACCTGGGTTAGATTTTTAAAAACTAAAAATGAAACTTTTGAATCATTTAACAACTTATGTAAAATGATAGAAAATAAAAAAGATACCCAAATTAAATGAATAAGATGTGATCATGGGGGAGAATTTGAAAATCAAAAGTTTAATGATATATGTAAAATAAATGGTTATATTCATGAATTTTCCTGCCCAAGAACCCCCCAACAAAATGGGATAGTTGAAACAAAAATAGAACCCTTCAAGAAGCCGTTAGGACCATGCTAAATGAATATAGTTTAACCAATCAATTCTAGGCAGAAGCGATAAACACTGCATGCTATATTTAAAATAGGGTACTAATAAATAAAAGACACAAGAAAACACCTTACGAAATATATTACCAAAGAATACCCAACCTATATTATCTATGAGTATTTGGGTGTAAAGTCCATATCTTAAATACCAAAGACTATCTAGGAAAATTTCAATCTAAATCAACCCCAGGAATATTTGTAGGATACTCAACCACTAGTCGGGCATATAGGGTCTTTAACAAACACACCCTTAGAATTGAAGAAATCACAAATGTTATATTTGACGAAGAAATCATCATAAAACCCAACTCAATTAACACAACCAATTTGTCAAAAGCAATGACTTCCAATCAAAATCATGATGAAATTGAACCAACAATTGAACCAACAGTCGAACCAACAATTGAACCAACAATTGAACCAATAATTAAACCAATGATCGAACCAATTCAAACTGTTGATCCTGTCCCAACTCAATACCTACCAATTGGACCTGAGGCTGAACCAAGATCTAGGCAATCCAAGAAACCTAGACTAAATCAGCCAGCTGACCAAATTATGGGTGATCCAACCCTAGGGGTTAGAACAAGGTCCTCCTATAGAATCCTAAGTCAAGTAGCACTAATTTTAAAGATAGAACCAAAAAACTATAGAAGAAGCCATACCTGATCTGGACTGGTACATAGCCATGCAAGGGGAATTAGCAGAGTTTGAAAGAAACCAAGTCTGGGACTTAGTGCCTAAACCAGAAGGTAAGTCTATAAGAGACACTAAGTGGGTATTTAGGAATAAATTGAACGATCAAGGTGAGATAATAAGAAACAAAGCCCGCTTAGTAGTAAAAGGATTTAGTTAAGTAGAAGGATTAGACTATGATGAAACCTATGCCCCTGTAGCCAGACTTGAGTCAATTAGGATGCTACTAGCCTTTGCAGCCTATAAGGGATTTAAGTTATATCAAATGGATGTCAAGTTTGCTTTCCTAAATGGATTTATAAAAGAGGAAGTCTATGTAGGACAACCCCCAGGTTTTGAGGATCTTGACTATCCTAATCATGTGTTCAAACTTAGGAAAGCCTTGTATGAATTAAAACAAGCACCTAGGGCTTGGTATGAAAGGTTGTCCACCTATCTAATCTCTAAAGGTTTTAACCAAGGTCAAATTGATTCAACTTTATTTGTTAAAACTTTAGAAAAAATATTTTTATAGCCCAAGTGTACGTAGATGATATAATTTTTGGATCAACAAACACTAACTTCCTAAAAGACTTTATTAAAATTATGGAAAATGAATTTGAAATGAGTCTAGTAGGAGAATTGATATTCTTTTTAGGTTTACAAATTAATCAAACCAAAGATGGAAATTACATTCATCAATCAAAATATGCAAGAGAATTAATTAAGAAATTTAAAATGGATAATTGAAAATTTTAAGTATTCTTATGGCTACAAATGCCAAAATAGATGACGACCCTGAAGGTAAGCCTGTTGACTTAAAACACTATAGATGTATTATAGGTAGTCTACTTTACCTAACTGCCAGTAGACCTGATATACTGTTTGCAGTAGGCATTTGTGCTAGGTACCAAACTTGTGCTAAGGAGTCTCACTTAACTACAGTTAAAAGAATCCTTAGATATATTAAAGGTACAATAAACGTAGGAATTTTGTATCCTAGGACATCCAACTTTGAATTGTCAGGATTTTCAATTCAGATTAGGCGGGTGTAAATTAGATAGAAAGAGTACGAGTGGAAGATGTCAGTTACTAAGACAGAGTCTAGTTAGCTGGTGCAGTAGGAAGCAACATTGTGTTGCCTTATCCACAACTGAAGTAGAATATGTTGCCCTAGGGGAGTGTGTAGCCCAACATTTATGGATGGTGCATACCCTTAAGGACTTCAACCTGGATTACACCCAAACTAAGGTATTTGTTGACAATATAAGTTCAATCAATCTTACCAAAAATCCTATCCACCATTCCAGAACTAAACATATAGAAGTCAGACATCATTTTGTTAGGGAGCACGTATCTAGGGGCGAAATTGTACTTACACATGTAGACTCAAAATCTAACCTAGCTGATATTTTCACTAAACCACTTCCTGAATTTGAGTTTAGTTCACTAAGAAGGCAGTTAGGAATGTGCTTAGTAGAATAAGACTATTTTTTTAATTTTTTCAAATTTTTTTTCAAATTTTTTTTTTCAATTTTATTTTTCAAATTTTTAGAAAAATCTTTTTTTAATTATGTTTTGATTTTTAAAATGTTTTTTCGACTTAGATTTTTATAAAAATTATCCCTTCAAAATTAGGGTTTTTCTACGCAATGGACTTAGCCTAGGACTTAACCCTAGAATTGCATGCTCTTATAGATCTAGAAGCCAGCATCTCACAAGCACATTAGGACACTTTGATTGATAACCTAGATTGAGTTGAGATGTTTAGGTCTATGTCTTGACTCAAGATGCTTTAAGTCAGTGCATCAAGAGCAGTTGGGGTGATAAATACAGTTGAATAGCAATCAAGTTAAGTATTCAAGCTTAGAAAGTCTAGCTTGATCAGATTACTTAACTTGACTAACCCTAATGAAAGCTGCTGTTATATAACAGTTAGTAAGTAGCTAACTGGGTTAGACCGGACTGAAAAAGTTTAATTTGGTTATTTTCCTTATGAAAAGGTTTTTCATGTTTGGACTTACTAGTATGTTAATTAGGTTCAAAATTTATTACTTGGGTAAAAATTAGATCAATTACTATCTGCAGTTTCCTTCATCATTTTTATAAATCAAATAGGCTCTGATACAATCAAGTAGGCTCTGATATGTTAACTAACTTTTTCATGCCAATCATTTTTTTTACATTTTTTTTGATATATGGTAAAGGGGGAGAGAAAAGAAAAAAAGTCAAGTTAAAATAAGCCAAGTAATTTTTTAATTATTTCCAAGTCAAGTAATTTTTTCCTTGGTTTCGAAAAAATTAGTTTCAAAATTATTGTTAATTTTTTCCTTGGTTTCGAAAAAGTCAAAGTTTCAAAATTATTGTTCGAAAAAATCAAGTCTGAAAATTATTTTGAAAATTGTTCTTCGAAAATCAAGTTAAGTTAAAATAATTTATCTCTCACAAAATAATCTTTTTAGTTTGTTACTCAAACTTTTTTTTTTCTGAAAAGCTATTTTTAGAAAATTCAATTTGATTCAGAAAATTCTGTTAGAATTTTTTTTTTAAACTTGTTTTTCTTAAAGTTTCAAAATTTTTTGGAAAGACTTTCAAAAATTGCATATTTTCAAAAGCTTCAGGGGGAGATTTTCAAATTAATAAGAAGGCCTTATGCAATGTTTCAAATTTTTGGTAAGTTTTTCAAAAATAAAATTCTAAAGAAAAAGGGAGAGAGAATTGATTAAGGGGGAGATAGAAAATCTACTTGTTCTTTCTTTTCTAGTACATAATTGTTATGTTTTCTATTTTTTTAACTTATCTTTTGAACGGTGTTGTCATAAATCAAAAAGGGGGATATTGTTGGTGCCAGAAGCACCAGATCGAACCTAGTATTGATAATGGCAAAGGGTTCAAAGTTAAGTATGTGTTGTTGTCTAATGGATTTACCAAGTGTGCAAGAAAGTCCTAGTTCACCTAGGCACGAAGTCTTGACCTGCAGGGTTGAGCAAGAAGTCCTGGTCGAGGACTGGGCAAGAAGTCCTGGCCGAGGGTTGGGCAAGAAGTCCTGGTCATGGACTGGGCACCGAAGTCTTATTTCGGAAGATTGGGCAGAAGTCTTAGCCGAGCGAGAGTTGTAGACAGAAGTAGAGGCGGGTCGAGGAATGGACGTCTCGAGATCTGGTAGTCTCGGAGGCCAAGCAAACGTCCAACCAGAGGAGCCGGTTGGCAAAAGATAACTTCTTCTGAGAGGAGTAGGTGAGGAAGCGTTCCCCGAAAGGGGAACAGTAGGCGTTGGTTCGACCTAGGGTTTCAATTTTGAAATCCAAAGTCAGAACCAAGATAGCTCCGGCTGTGATTTATTTCAATTATTTATATTATATATTGTTTTTGGACTAACCCTGATTGCAAGAATGAAGAGGGCTTTATCACTTCATCCTAGGTGCCTGAGAGGAGTCAGGCGCCCGGGAAGCCAGGCGGCTGATAGGTATCATGGGACCCAGATGGATATTTCCAGCTAGGGAGTTTGCTGAGCAGGCAGGTTGCCACATCAGCAACTTAGGCGCCCGTTAGCCATCAAGCGCCCTAGGGTTATCAGGCGCCCAAGAACAGAAGATAGGAGTTTGGCCGAGTCTGCGGATAGGGACACGCAGGATCCGCGACACGTGTTAGGTGCCCCCTAAGGCTCAGGCACCCGAGAACCCTATATAAAAGGGGCTTCACCCCTTGCTTCCCATATCAATTCATTCCAATGCAAAGAAGCTTTCTCACAACACAAGCACGCCAACGCTCTTCAGAATTCATTCGTCTTCGAGTTCGTCCATGCCGCAAACGATCAAGATAGTCTACAATCCTTTTGGTGTCGTTGGTATTGTGTATTTCGTTGTTCAAATTTTGTAGTAAAATTAAATATCTGTAATACTTTTGTGACTTATAGAATTTCCCAACGAAAATGGTCAAGGACCGTGGGCCTTGGAGTAGGAGCCGTCAAAGACTCCAAACCAAGTAAAAAAGAAAACTTGTTAGCGTTGTGATTTTTGTTTCTTACGCTGCATTCTGATTTTTTTTTCAAAAATTTTACGTAATCGCTATTCACCCCTCTACCAATTACAACGATCCCACTGGTTTGTGTCTATGTGTATGTCAAACAACTTTCAAAAAGATATTATTTTTGAAAATATATTTATAAATAAGCACCTAATCAAGCATGAAATTCATTAAAACATTATTATCTTTAAACATTATTTTGAAAATAGATTTTAGGAACATAACCTAAAGATTTTGAAAATATTTTAAAAATATTTATCAATTAATTAGTCCTTATTATCTCACCCATTCTAAGGGTCGCAATACAGGCAAGCACGGTTGCCTTATAAGTGTTTGTGAGATGCTTGAATAATTTTTTTCAATTTAATTTATAGATTGCTTGACCTTGAGTTAGATTCAAGTTTATCAATTTGTAATTTAAAAGCATATTTCAATAATTGACTTCCAGGTCTTGGTGAGGCACAGAGGACTTCTTTGGCCGTAGCCTTATTGGATCATCAACCCTTTCCTTAGACAAAGCCTTCTAAAGAAATAATACTTTTAATTTACTCTTTCAAAAACTTTGGTCTAACAAGTTTAGGATGTGGCGAGGTAGCTTCGACTAGTTCCACTTTAGCTAAGTCCACCAGGTCGAGTACTCCTTACCCTTCCTGATTGTTAGGATGCATACTAAAAGACTTGTCTTTTTCTATGAACATCTACATTTTGAAAGAGAATCACAAAAACACAGTTGCATGTTTATATTAGTATGTGCATAACTATCTGATACTTTGCATTGTAGATAACATGGTGTGTGGTGACACATAGAAGATCATGTTATCAGTCCCTTGCTAAGTATAAGTAGAGGCTCACAACCGCAATGGAGTTGAACAAACCATCGGAATGGTTGTAGTGTAATTAGGTATGGTTTATCTTGACCATAGAATTACACTAGTGCACTTTGTGTGCATTGAGCAGGACCAACATAGAGGTGATCCAATTTATACTGACTTTATAATTGGATTGGACCTCGATTTATTATGGAGTACATGCTCTGAATCCCAATATAATAATGGGCACATGTACTGACTCGATAATTGGATAGAACCTCAAGATATTATTATGGAGTACGATCCCTTAATCCCGATATAATAACAGGCATATATTATTAATTATTGTCTCTTTGATTTACCAATAGGCGAGATCTATTCTGTTCGATCGATAGGCCTGATAAGTTGGAAAATAATATTAATAATATTATGTGATGTTGATTATTGATGGAATCCGTGTCCTGGTGAGTCGGGATGATGATGCCCCCTTGATGAGCTCAAAAGGTTCATCATGCTAAACCCTGCAGGTGGATTTGATCCGGCATGATGATAAGGTTGAGTGGTACTAGTCAAGGATCCAGAAGTTAATTAATTTGAATTGTCAGTAATTTAAATTAATTAATGAGCATTCGATATCTTAAACACGGGGGGATGGATGACTCGTAATATGTGGAGCCCATATGAAAATATGAGAATTGGTGAGGAAGTTCAATTAAGATTCTTTAGTGGAATGAATCTTAATTAATGGATAGATTTTAGATCCATTGGTGGGCCAAGATCTAATTCCTCCTCTTGGTCCTTACCTTAGCCCTATATAATCCCCATGAGACCATGAAACCAAGGCAAGTGAATCCAATTGGAAAACCCTTGGCCTCTCTTTTTCCTCTCCCTCTCATTCTCACTGCTAGGGCGTCGACGCACAAAGAAGAGAGGTCTTCTTCTCTTCTTTTTCTCTACTTCTTCTCTGTCGGCGTGGGCTGCTAGGAAAAGGTAGACCATCTCCCTTCCAGCTGGTGGCCAGAGCTCGCGGGAAAGAGGGAGGAGAAGGCTCGGCGGTATGGAGGAGTGGCGCAAGGGTGCCGGCGGTGAGGGAGGATAGTAGGGAGTGGGCGGTGGGTTTGGGGAAGAAGAAGACCCTTCTTCTTCCTTCCTCTCAATCTTCTTCACCTTCCTTAGCCTCTTTTGGACAGAGAGCAGGTGGCCGGCGATCTCGGGAACCCCTGGTTGGCCGGCGCCACACGTGTGGAAGGAGAAAAGCCCGGTGGGTAAACCTAGAGTTTAGGGTTTCAGCTAGGGCATTGAGGAGAGGTATTTGGAGGCCTTGGTGATCTCGGTTCCCAGTAGACCGTCGCCCACACAACGTCCAGGAAGGGAGGGACATAAGGTAGAAGACCGTGAGGTGATCGAGAAGGTATAACTCTTTCCTAAGCTCCCTTGTTTATTTGTGTGCCATGATTGTTTACCTCGTCATTTTATGTTAGTTACTTAATTATTTTGATTACAAATCATAGCCAATATTTATTTAACTGGACCCCAACAATAAACACAAAATCCAGCGATCCACTCGTTGCCTTTTTCGCGATCGAATGGTCGAGCAAATTACAAGGCCTATCATTGTGATTGGCCGAGTTGTAATTTGGATCGTTCGATACGGCACGAGATGGTCATAGGGAGATAGATCTCAATTCGGATTAATTTTTTAATCGGTAGACATGGAGAGGTCTCTCGGATCGACCAAGTATTCGCTTAGAAAACCTGCCAAGCCATACCCAACAGGATGTACTCATAATAGGTAGAGCCCATATGAAAATATAGGGATTGGTGAGATAGTTCAATGGAGATCCTTTAGTGGAATGGATCTTCATTAATGAATCGGGTTTGGATCCATTAGTAGGCCAAGACCCAACTCCTCCTCATGGTCCCTGTCATTGCCCTATAAATACCCCATGGTATCATAAAACCAAGCCATCCAATTGATCATCACACCCTTGGCTTTTCTCTCCTCTCTCTCTCTCCTAGGGCACACGACTCCTCTTTTCTTCCTTCTTTTCTCCCATCTTCTTCATCTTTGGGTGATCGGCGATCACAAGGACAAGGAGGACTAATGGTGCCCAATACTAGTGTCACGATGAGCACTCAAATATAGATATTTATAAACTGAAAACCCTTGGCTAACAAAGTTAAAATGTAGTAGAGGGGCCTCAGGTAGTATTTTTCCAAGGACTAGTTGTGAGTGGTTAATTCAAGCTTGCAAGTTTATTTGTCGTTTGATGTTTGAGTTTTCTAGATAAAATGGGGGGTTTTGTGATAAGAGGAAATGACAATATGAAATAGACTGAACTTAACTAAAGCATGGAACGAAATGGTCTTAACTAAAGAAATTGCAGGAACTACTCTTAACCTATTGGAAGAACTAAGCAATTACATTCAAACATTGGCATTGAACATAAGAGATAAACTTAAATGCAAGGAATAAATTACAGAGAACTAATTGCAGATTAAAGAAAGCTAAAGCAAAACTTGGCTTAAGCACTTGGCTTGAAGTGTAATGGAAACAATTAGAACAACTAGAAGAAAATAAATGCTTGGAACAAAATTATCCTAAATTAAACATCAAATCAATTCATATCCAAAACTTCCCTTTGTCGTCACACAAAGGTTGAAGTATGAACCCCCTAGCTCAAAAACCGTTGAAGAAGATCTTCCTAGCTCAGCTTGCTCTGTTCTGCCCTTCCTGATCGGTCAACCGACCGATCAGCTTGCTCTGTTCTGCCCTTCCTGATCGGTCAACCGACCGATCAGGTCCTCTTTTGATCGGTCACGGGACCGATCAAGGAACCCTCTGTCTGGTCACGCGATCGATCAGTAGCTGCAACCCACGATCTTCTCCTTGTGCCGAATGCTGATCTCGTTCAAACACCCTCAGATTTCCTCGATGAACCCCTCTGAAGCTTTGAAGGAGTCAGCTCGATGAAGACAACAACGATTACTGGAGTCGATCATTGGACAGCTTTGGCGACACCCTCGCCGAGCTCTTTCAGCTGCGAAGACAAGGTTTAGCAAACTTAACCGAGAAAATTTACCTCTGCGATCTGAAATGTTGAAGACGAATCGAGTTGATGTGGCCGCGCGCGATCTAATAAAGAAACTTTGAAGAAAAACAATGAAGAAATGAAGATGAACGAAGAAAAACTGGATCTGACGATGATCTGCTTACGCGACCTCGCGACGACGACCAGCCCAGCGGAGGGAATTCCCAATTAAACTAATTCCTTTTGAAATTGAATGGCTGAGAACTTTCAGGCTTCATCCGACGGTCAGATCAAGTCCGATCTGAACCAAACTCCCTAGATCTTGATCAATGGTCGTGATCTACATGTCCTAAGCTCGGATCAACCAGATCTGTGGCGGATGGTCGAGATCTTCCCTTCTTTTGCTTGGATGGTTGAAACTCCTTTATGTTTGATCCGACGGTCAGATGTGCTCCGATTGGGTTCAAACTTTCAGATCTTGATCTGGGGTCATGATTAGCCCTATCCTGAGCTCGTATTGATGAGAAAGTCACAGATGGCTCAGATTTAGCCGTTCTCTTGAATGGACGACCCCTATTAATTTAATGCTTGATCACCTTGATCCGGATCCAATTCTGACCCAAGTTTGATCCAATCCAATCTAGGTCCATGATCATTTGAAGCCTACAAAATTAGATTCACATTTTAGTTCCAAAATATCTCAAATATACAAAGATTTGAATTTAAAGCCAAAATAGAGGAAATACATGAAACCTAATATAAATGCAAACTCAAGCATATAAAAGTGGATCAAAACATGGATTTGAGAGCCTAAATTTATCAACAAAATGGTAGTTATCAACTCCTCCACACTTACTCTCGGGCGTCTCGCACAAGCCAACTAGTTAACCTAAGATGTATCCTCCTAGATTATTCTTAATCATAATTAGAAGCAATTGAAAAGAAATTACCTAGGGTTGTCAATTCTCAAAAATCTAAGCTCAGTGGACTAGTATCTTGTCCTTAAATCAACAACTTAACATACTTCATCCATCATAACTCATTGATGTTGAGGCAATCGGCCCTTAAATGATTGGAAAATCATGGTTTTGATGTGTCGGCTAATAAGTTTAAAGTTAGAGTGTTATGTTGTATTTGATGTGTGTGATTGAGTTTGCAGGACTTGGAGAATCACACTTGGTGGACCTATCCGAGGGACGAGAGCCGAGGGAGGAGAGCTCCAAGGGCAAGCCGGGAAGTGGACTTCAAAGGGCACACGTGAAGGGTGGCATGGAGGCAAGCCAAGGGAAGGCTTGCGTGCGCATTCGAGGGATGATTGCCAGAGGAAGAGGACTTCAAGGGGCGAGCCAAGGGAGCAGACCTGAAGGCACACGCGAAGGAGAAGGTTTGGAGTGGCTGGAGCTGAGCTGGGAGGCAGGGCAATCGACTGGCCCAGAGGCAGTCGACTGCCAAAATCCACAAAAAGTTCGCAGCTTCGGATCAGTCGACTGGCCTTGGGGCAGTCGACTGGTATAGCCCAAAACTAGCCGTTGGCTAGTTGTTGGCTAGCCGTTGGCTAGTTGTTGGTTAGCCGTTGGCCGGTATTTAATGCCGGGCCAGTCGACTTCCCTAGGGGCAGTTGACTGGTGGGCGTCTGGATATACTGCGAATCTATCCTTTTCACCTATAAAAGGAGGCCTCGTTACATGTGTTTGTACAGTTCCGTACAGTAACGAAGTGCTGCCCAATTGTAGAGTGATCTTTTGCTTCCTCCACCATAATTCTGCATCTATAAAGATGAAGCTTTTGCTGTAAAGGTTTCTCCACCTCAAGGAGACTTTTCGATAGTGAAAAGTGGTGCTTGCGGCGTGGATCCTTGGATTAGTCACCCATCTGGGTGGATACCAAGTAAAAGAATTTTTGTTAGCATTGTTATTTACTTTGCATATTTTTTCCGCTGCGCTAACATCTGTGTAGAGATCAAACGATCCGCGAAAGTGCATTCACCCCCCCTCTGCACGCCCACATCGATCTTTCAGTTGGTATCAGAGCCGGTGTGTTTCGGAAGATCTAACAATCAACCGGAGCAAGTATAATGGCGTTTCAAGAGGGATACTCCACCGCACGACCACCATTCTTCGACGGCAACGACTTCGCGTACTGGAAAGGTAGAATGCAGTACTATCTCATGAATGACATAGAAACTTGGATAAGTGTTGCAGATGGCTTCGAGGCGCCCGTCGATGAAAGAGGAGACCCAACACCTATGAGGACATGGTCTAAGGAGGTGATGAAGAGGGCGCAATCAAATGCCAAGGCCACCACTACACTGCAATGCGGGCTCTCAAAGGAGCAACTGAACAAAGTGGGGACATTCACGCCAAAGAGCTATGGGACAAGTTAGTTGAATTAAACGAAGGGTCAAACGAGTCCAGAAGAGCGAAGAAGGACTTGTTGGTGGCCCAACTGCAATCCCTCTCCATGAAGAGCAACGAGACAGTCAGTCAGCTGCATGGAAGGGTAAAGGAAGTGATCAACGAGCTACATGTAATTGGAGAGAAAATTGAAAACCGGGACATCGTCAGGTATATCTTACAAGCCTTCCCGAGAACCACCCTGTGGGCATCCATGGTTGATGCTTACAAGGTATCGAGGGACTTATCTTTAGTTAAATTAGACGATCTATTTTGTGAATTTGAACTGCACGAACAAGCTAACATTTCGGCAAAAGAGAATGGTATTGCTTTTGTTGCAGAAATGGAGAAGAAGAGGAGAAAGGAGAAGAAGAAGGTGATCTACTCATCATCCTCGGACTCAGAGGAGTCAAGTGCCTCTATGGACAGTGACCAAGAGGCCTTTATGGTAAGGAAATTTCGTAAAGCATTTAAAAGTTTTTCTAACAAATCATATGCTAGGAATGGGGTCAAAGGTAAGGGTAAGGCCAAGGAGATAATTTGCTACAACTATCACCAAGAGGGACATATGAAGAACGAGTGTCCCCAGTTGAAGAAAAGGGAGGACAAGAAGGAAGAGAAGAAGAAGAGTGACAAGAAGAAATCAAAGGGAAAGGAGAAGAGTGGCACGAACCTCAAGGCGACTTGGGACGATCCCTCATCCTCAGAGGAAGAAGAAGAGCAAGTCTCCCACTTCGCTCTTGTGGCACAAGATGAATCAGACTCATCAGACGATGAACGAAGCTCAAGCAGTGAAGATGAGCTCCTCCACTCATCATCATCAGA
>JAGFNQ010004525.1:133942-174477 GCA_024364735.1 Boesenbergia rotunda
CATTTAAAGTTATGTAACAACAATTGTTACTAAAGTTAAATGATAACCCTTTTCATTCAAACATGAAATAGATACAATGTTCTTTATTAACGAAGGAACGAAATAACAATTATCCAATTCTAAGACACGTCCAGTCGGGAGCTTTAGCAAATATGTTCCGATGGCAACAGCAGCAATCCTTGCTCCATTTCCAACTCGCAAATCCGCTTCTCCCTTGACGAGTCTTCTTCTATTCCTTAGCCCCTGTATGTCATTACATATATGTGAGCTACACCCAGTATCAAGTACCCAGGTATTAGAGGAAATAGAGTGACATTCAATAACGAAGATACCTGAAGAGGATGGAGCATCGGATGCTTTCTTCTTCAAGGACTCAAGATAAACCTTGCAATTTCTTCGCCAGTGACCCTCCTTGCCACAATGATGGCAAGTGCCTTTTGGTTTCTTTTCAGTCTTTTTGGCCTTTTTCTTCTTTCCTTTATTCTGTTCTTTGGCCTTCCTCTTAGAACCTTTCTTTGAGGAACCAACTAACAGAACCGCCTTTTGATCCTGCTTTACAGAAGGCTCTACAGACTTCAGCAGGTTGACTAACTCAGGAATGGTAGTTTCCAGCTTGTTCATCCGATAGTTCATCACAAATTGTGAATAACTTTTGGGCAAACAATGCAGAATTAAGTCAATACTTAGTTCATGATCCATTGCAAAACTGAGTGTGTTCAATCGCTCAATATACCCCAACATCTTTAACACAAACTGCGAGGCAGAAGTGCCTTCCTGCATCTTAGATGTGAAGAGGAGTCTGGAGACTTCGAACCTTTCGGATCTCGCGTGCTCTTCAAACAACTCATTAAGATGGAAGATGATGGTATAAGCATCCATATACTCATGCTGCTTTTGCAGCTCAGGTACCATAGAGGCTAGCATGATGCAACTTGCAAGTTCAGAATCGGTCACATGTTTCTGATAGGCCACTAACTGGTCTGGAGTTGCATCTGCTGGAGGATGTGTGGGAAGTAGATCTTTAATGACATAAGCAATCTTCTCTGCCTTGAGGACTATCCTCAGGTTTCGAAGCCAGTCCATGAAGTTAGGCCCAGTCAGTTTATTAGTGTCCAAGATGGAACGCAAATTCAGAGAAGACATGATCAAGTGATTAACCTAGAAATACAAATTGAGCTTATGTGAGAAGAATGATTAAATAATGTATCATTATACATAAATTGAAATCCTATTTATTTTCAAATTGAATAACCCTTATTATCAATTCGGGAGATCGTAGGAACATCTCCAAATAGGTTGATATCCAACCATAGATAAGAACAACCATGACTGTGGCCATCAAGTTATTCTTAGCTATGAAGGTAGGTAATTATACCGATTACACATCACATATATGTAACTATCACATTATGCTATCAACTAATTGAATGTTTGCATAAAACATTGGGTTGTTAACTCATTAACAAGTATGCAACATTATACATAGCATCCAACTGCACCTCTCTTTACATCGACCTTGGCTATGGCACAACAAATCGATGCTCCAAGCTTAAGGCTGACCCATTAATCAAGAAATAGTTTTAATATGGTTGGAGCTCATTCAATCGCTTAGTCAGGCATGGATGTGTCCAACAACCAAAACTAATGATTGACCTCTGACTCCAACTATATTATTCATAAACTAATTCCATGGTTTGAACATGTTGAGGTTCAAGTCGGGCATGGATGTGTCCATCAACCCAAACGAGAAACAAAACTCCGATTCTAACCATATTAATGGAAGGTGTTGGCCTTAATATTTTGTAAGGGGTTTTGGGTCTCATCCTTTCTTTTCTAAGCACATTCATGACATAGAATTATGTCATGACTAACGATTTCCTTAATTAAGTATGTATGTGACTTACGTTATCAAGTCTCATTAATTGAATTAGGAACCGGATTTCCTAATTCCAATTTCATACTTAATTAAAAGAATTGTTTTGGGAAATAATTTCCTAAATTGTCATAATTAATTTCGAAAATAATATGTTCAAGCTTTTGATTTCTCTAAATCAAATCTTATTAAATTAAGAGACAAATCCCTTAATTCAACAACATATTATTTTCATGAAAATCTCATTTAAGAAAACTCTATAGGAAACCATTTTCCTAATTAATTTTGGAGACAACAATATGTAAAAGCATCACCTCTTCAAACATATTTTATTCATGGATTTAATTAATTACAACAAATTATTTTCTAAGGGTGGCTCCCCGAGGCTCAGATACCCAAAGAAAAGTAATGTGTTGTAAATCCAATTGGACGGCTCCCCGAGGCTCAATCCAAATCAAACATGACAATTTCAATTAAAATTGGAAAATTAAATTACAACAACTAACTTTAAATTGGACGGCTCCCCGAGGCTCAATCCAAATTAAAGAATTTTATTGTCAATTTAAAAACTAATTCAAATTTAATTGTCAATTAACTGTCCATGAATTTGTCTAGACTTTCTTAAAATAAAGTGCCCAAAATTGCGAGATTTCAAAAAAAGGTTTTCAGAATAATTGTAAGTTTCCGGTACAAAGAAAACTTACATATTTCCAAGATTGGAAAATTTCTAAAATAGAAAAATTTCCAAAATTGGAAAGTTTCCAAAGATGGAAAGTTTTCACAATTATTATAAAATTTCAGAAATTAGAAAATTTCAAACGTTTGCGAAATTTCATGAGGATTTCCAAACTTTGAAATTCCTAAATCTAAAATTTATTATAATTTGAAAGTTTCCATAATTGAAAAATTTTCCGAAATTGAGATCATGACAAAGTTTTCCACAAAACAATTATATGATTAAGACGAACACTAACCGGCTCTGATACCACTGTTGGGACCGGGTGCATGTCGACAAGGATACGAGTTCGTAAAATTTTAAATTTTTACGTGCAGCGGAAGAATTTGCATAAAATAATTTCCTAAATTATTTTAACTTCGTATCTAGCATGCATTCTTATGGTATGTTGACATAATCATAAAATAAAACTTTGCGGAATAGTAAACTAATTTACCAAGTACCTCGCGTAACTTGAAGTAAGGGACGAGATCCAACCGTAGCGTCCCTTGGAAGCTTCGCCTCTATTCGCGTCCACGCCGAGTTCTCTTCGGGATGACTTCGCAAAGTCACGAGTTTTGTGCCGACGAGAACTACTAGATTCTCTATAGGCACAACAAAGAAGATCAAGAGAAGAAAAGGAAACTAACCAACGAAGTAACGGAATCGAATTCCGAGAGAGAGGGAGATGTGATCCGCTTCTTCTTCTTCTTGGTTGGTTTCTTCTTCTCCTTGAAGCTCACGGCAACACCTTGCCTTGGTGTAGGTTGGGCGCCGGCCCTAATGGAGCTAGGGTGGCCGCCGGCCCTAATGGAAGGGAGGGGGAAGGAGGAGAGAAGAGAAGAGAGAGAGGGAGAGCTCTATTTCGATTATCAAAATCTTAGGAATCCAAGGCTTGCCTATGGTTCCTTATATAGTTGCTTCTCCCTTGCCAAGTCTCCTCTTAACGGAATTAACGGAATTAGTTATCATAAGAAATTTATCCTATAAATTCTCTTATGAATTATTCCGTTTAAACCAAATTTTATTATAACTATCTTTATAATAAAACTAATTAGTTATCATAAGAAATTTATCCTATAAATTCTCTTATGAATTTTATTATAACTAACTTTATAATAAAACTAATTAATTATCATAAGAAATTTATCCTATAAATTCTCTTATGAATTATTCCGTTTAAACCAAGTTTTATTATAACTAACTTTATAATAAAACTAATTAATCTCTCCTTTTATTATGGAATAAATTTTATAAGAAATTTATAAATTTTCTTATTATGGAAAAATCAATTCATAATTGATTTTATAAAATTAAAATAAACCAATTCATGATTATTTTAACTTCCATAAAAGAATAAATTTCTATAAATTTATTTATATAAATTTCTTTATACAAATTTATTTATCCATAATTTATAAAATAAATCGTGCTAGATTTGTTTTATTAATTAAACCAAAATTAATTGGTTTTTCTCCCTTTAGGTGGTCGGCCAACCAAGGAGGGTTGGCACCCTCTTTGGCCGGCCCAAACCGAGCCGAACCAACGCGAATTAAACTCATTTAATTCGCCCAATAAGCCTTCAAAAGACTTAGCCAATTTTAGCTTCCATTGCGCCTCTGATTAACTCAGATTCGACTTATTTCTCTTGATCGGAAAATCCAATTTTCATCTCGTTTTAAATCCCTCGGATTACTCGTAGTGCGTGTGACTAAATAGGCTTTCGATTTATGTTGGCCGTCTATAATCAACAAATTATAGAACGATCATGAGTGGCACCTAGTAGTACATCATGACCCCCAATTAATCGAAAGATCAACGGTTTGACCTCAGAAGAAATTATTCTGAAACCCTTCAGCAGCTCTAATGAATCGTGCCTCATTCCCTTCACCATCTTATACCCACTTGGTTCAGGACACGGTCTATTTGTGTCAGTCCCCACTAGGCTGACTACGTCACACCTAGCCCAAGTAGTGTCTTTCTCGTCCTTTGGATTTCTAGTTACTCTCATGTATTTAAGAGACTTGCACTCTTAACATGATGTACTCTGGCCAGAGATTTTGAGTAACAATCCGACGATAGGCCTGGGTATACATCTCCTCGCAAGGAGTGGTGAATCCTTTGTAGGCTGTTCAAACATCTTCGGGCACTTCGGCTTACACCCAATCATCCTGGGTCCACACCTCCTTGGAGATGCTTGCTTAAGATGTTAAAGTATAAGTCTCCATGACCAAGATGACTTGAACACCGCAAGTCAAAGGAACATCACACTTAAGCCGCATTAAGAACTTCATTGACATTTCTATAGATAGATTCCATATGAAGTCTTACAGCTAGTCACTCCAATGAACTAGTTCCCTTAACTAGCATCCATGTTTATCTCCGGACATCCCAATGTCACCAGCCAGTGAGAATCAGCCGATTAGAGAATAACCCATGCTAGTCTCAACAGAATTGATAGTGTCCGTTTTTATCAATTCATCGGCTAGGGATATTTTCAATACTTCACATTTGCACATTTAGAGATAATCACTAGTTGTGATCCTATCACAAATTCTCTTATGCTGTGAGTTGTATTGCGGACATTCAGTAGATGAGTTTAAGATCCCAATCAAATACACAAGCATGTATACTCAAATAGTGAATTATCATTTATTTAAAATAAATGTTTTACAATCATAAGGCGATTGCCTTAGGACACTTCTCTCATATCACTAACACTTAGTAAATTAGTTTACTTTTCTGCAAAGTTTTAATTTATGATCATGTCAACACATCATAAGGTTGCATGCTAGATACGTGGTTAAAGTAATTTGAGAAATTATTTTATGTTAATTCTTCCGCTGCACGTAAAAATTTAAAATTTTACGAACTCGTATCCTTGTCAACATGCACCTGGTCCCAACATCTAGGGCTGACGCCTCTTCTCCCTCTAGGGCCGGCGCCACCTTCCCTAGCCGTGAGCCACCACAAAGACGAAGCGGGTCGCGTCTCCTTCCTCCCTTCACGGAATCTTGATTCCGTTATTTGGTGGTTAGTTTCCATATCTCTCTCTTGATATTCTAGTTGTGTCTTTGGAGAATCTAGTAGTTCTCGTCGGCACAAAACTCGTGGCTTTGCGAAGTCATCCTGAAGAGAACTCGGCGTGGACGCGAATAGAGGCGGAGCTTCCAAGGGACGCTACGGTTGGATCTCGTCCCTTACTTCGAGTTACGCGAGGTACTAAGTAAATTAGTTTACTTTTCCGCAAAAATTTTAATTTATGATCATGTCCACACATCATAAGGTCGCATGCTAGATACGTGGTTAAAAATAATTTGAGAAATTATTTATGCAAATTCTTCCGCTGCACGTAAATATTTTAAAATTTACGAACCCGTATCCTTGTCAACATGCACCCGGACCCAACAGCTTTGTCTACTTTCCTTTGAGCCCTAGGTGTCTTAGATTGTCTAACATCAGTCCTAGACATTAAGGACACAAATGATGGTTCTTTGGGTCGGTAACCAATAGCGGCCTAATGTAGACTGCCCTTTGGGCATTCAAGATCATGTCAAAGGTCTTTGAGCTTGTTGAGAACTTCTCAAGAACACTCTTGAGTTTCTCAACTTCACTCTTCAAAGATTTATTTTCATTTTCTAGCATCTCTACATGTAAATCATCTACATCCTCATCCCTAGAGGATTTCAATTGTTCAACCTCAATTTTTAAAGATTTAATCTCATCCTCTAACATCTCTGCATGTAAATCATCTACATCCTCATCCCTAGAGGATTTCAATTGTTCAACTTCTAATTGCAATGATTTAACCTTAATTTTTGATGTTTTCAACATATTGGTTAAGCATGCAATTGCTCTATAGCATTTCTCAAGTTCGGGAGTGATTACCTCTTCATCATCCGAAGATGATGAAGCCGCGTTTGAGGAGTCGGAGGATTCATCATTGCTTTCTTCTCCTTCAAGTGTCATGAGTGCCACTTGCCGTGCACTCTTCTCCTCCTTCTCTTCATCGGATGAGCTTGAGGATGATTCATCCCAAGTGGCCTTCAAGGCCTTCTTCTTCTTTTTGGATCTATCCTCCTTTTTGAGCTTTGGGCAGTCCTTCTTGAAGTGCCCTTTCTTGCTGCACTCATAGCAAGTAATGTTAGATTTATCAAACATAAGTTCACTTGGGTTACCTTTACCCTTGAAGCGTCGACCCTTCCTCAGCATCCTTCTAACGAAATTGGTCATCTCAGAGGAAGAAGAGTCGCTGTCATCCTCCTCGGATTCGGACTCGAATTCGGATGAAGATGAGGAGTCCTCCTTCTCCTTCTTCTTCCCCTTCTTCTTCTTGTTCTTTTCTCCTGCAACTAAGGCAATCCCCTTCTCCTTGGGGCCTTTGTTAGCCATTTCATGCAATTCCATTTCACAAAATAAGTCATCTAATTTGACAATTGATAAGTCCTTGGAAACTTTGTAGGCATCCACCATGGATGACCATAAGGCATTCCTTGGAAATGCTTTCAACACATACCTCACAAGGTCGCGATTCTCGACATTTTCATCGATAGAATGGAGACCATTGAAAACTTCCTTGAACTTGCCATGTAGCTCACTTACGGTTTCATTCTCCTTCATGGAGAGGTTTTGGAGTTGTTGAGGAACAAATCCCTCTTGGCAATTCTTGAATCTCGGGTGCCCTCATGGAGTTCAATGAGCTTGTTCCACAAATCTTTTGCACTTGTAAATGGTCCAACCTTGATGAGTTGGTCTTTGTTCATGCCACACTATAGGGTCACCACCGCCTTTGCGTCGGTTTCACTCTTCCGAGTTTGCTCAGCCGTCCAACGCCATGATTCTAATTCTTTGCCTTTATCATCCTTTGGAGGAATAAAACCCTCCTTCATAGCGAACCAAGTGTTGATATCCATCTTCAGATAGTACTCCATCTTCGATCTTCAATACTGAAAATCTGCTCCATCGAAGAAGGGAGGTCGGGTAGTGGAAAAACCTTCTCTCAAAGCCATTGTAGTTGACTCTCGGTTGTTAATCTGCTTATACAGAGCCCCAAGCTATGATACCACTTGTTGGAACTTGGATGGCTAGTGAGGGGGGGGTGAATATAGCAAGACACTTAAACTTTAACACTATCGATTTTCAACACCTCAAATGTTAGTAGCACAGCGGAAGCTAAAGGAAAATAGAGAATGCAAAAATGAACCCTAAGCTAAGAACAAACACAAGAACGCTAACAAGAGGGTTTACAAGGTTCGGGGATAACTTGCCCCTACTCCTTGGCGTGCCCGTAAGGTGGGCGATCCCTTGATCGTCGACAGATCAAGCCCCGGAAAATCCGGATAGTAAGCAACCTCCTTCTCGGTGGAGTAACCTCTCCACAGCGTTTCAAGATGATGAAGTATAAAGTACAGGAAACACAAGAAGGATCTTACTTAACACTTAGAACCACAAGAACACAAGCAAACTTCTCTGAGCTCCACCCAGCACAGATCTCACGCAAGACTCTCCTCTTCGTGTCTTCTCGCTGATGGACTCAAGCTCCATGTTTCTTCTTCCAAGTGCTCAAGTAACACAAGGTTGCTTCAAAGATCACAGTTGCTTGCTTAAGAGATGATGGAAGTAATCGCACACGCAGAAAACAAGAGTTGTCGCAAGAGCAGAAAAAACTGATCAAGTGTATGCTTTTTTCTTCTACAGACTTCATTGCCACCAAGCGCTTAAGTCCCTCCACTGATTGCCAGGTCATCTCACTGCAGCCTCCAGCTGCTCACCTGCAACCACCAGCCTACCACTGAGCTCTCCTGGATCCCTAAGCTTCCCTCATACCAGCCTCAGTCAGCAGCTCCAGTCAGCAGCTCCAGTCGTTGCAACCTGAGATGGCAAATGGACAAACCTGCTCCAAGGAAAGGCTTCCATTGACTCTCTTTGAGTGTTTGAATCAACCCTCGTCACCTGCACACTTAATCAGAGCATTAGCACAGCAAATCATACAGAGAATCATGTATCAGAGATGAAACACAGAGAAATCAGATCTGTTCAGACGTGATCAGAGCGTCTGACAGTGCATTTTGAATTAAAGCGATCGGTCAGCGGACCGATCCAGCGCTTTCCTGGGACTCCCAGCTTTCGCTGCCACACGAGCCTGATCAGTCACCAGACCGATCAGGCTGTGACCTGATCGGTCACCAGATCGATCAGGAAGCTTCCTGACCGATCATGCGCCAGCCTGATCGGTTATAAGACGGAGTCCGCGACACCTGATCGTTCTTCAGAATAGTCTGAACAGTGTTTTAGATCGGTCACCAGACCGATCAGTAAGGTTCTCAAAACCTACCGGATGCTCCCTGATCGGTTACCGGACCGATCAGGAGTAGAATAGTAGGGGAACTCAACTCACTGTGGGCTCCCTGATCAGTTACCAGACCGATCAGGAGCTGAGCAGTGAGTGAACTGCCCACTCCCTGATCGGTCACCAGACCCATCAGGAGCCGAGCAGTAGGTTCCAGCCTCACTGTATGCTCCCTGATCGGTCACTAGACCGATCAGTCATCTCATGATCGGTCACCAGACCGATCCACGAAGGAGCACTGTGCCAACTTCCCTGATCGGTCACCAGACCGATTCAGGCAAGGTCAAATCTCCTCTAAGTCACAAGAACAAGCCTCTGGCTCATCTCTGACTCGTGTCATGCCCAGTTTCACTCACTGGGACTTCAACCTAGCCCTCCAAGCTAGGACCTGACCCTCCAAGCCAGGATTTCATCAACCTAGCCCTCCAAGCTAGGACCTGACCCTTCAAGCCAGGATTTCATCAACCTAGCCCTCCAGCCTAGGACCTGACCCTCCAAGCCAGGATTTCATCAACCTATCCCTCCAGGCTAGGACCTGACCCTCCAAGCCAGGACTTTTTCACACCTAACTCTCCATGTTTGGACTTTTCACACCTAGCCCTCCAAGCTAGGATTTTTCCACACCTAATCCTCCAGGTTATGACTTTTCACACCTAGCCCTCCAAGCTAGGATTTTCCACACTTAATCCTCTAGGTTAGGATTTTTCCATACCTAGCCCTCCAAGTTAGGATTTTCCCTTACCTAGCCCTCCAGGCTAGGACTTTTTCACACCTAACCCTCCATGTTAGGTTTTTCCCAAAAGGTATGCCTAGTCCACGACCAGGACTTAATTTCAATCATAATCATCAACCTAAACTAAAATCGGTGTCAACACCAAAACAACAATCAAGATCAGACTGCATCAACAATTAAGCCCTCTTTGTGCAAAAACAAGCCCAAATGGTGACAAAATACTAAAAGTGCCAAATCTAGAAATGCCACCCGAGGAATGTTTCATCATCCTAGAAGTTGACGGGTGTATGGAAGGATGGGGTGGAGTATGTAAGTGGAAGAAAGGAAGAATGGATCCTAAAACTACATAAAAATTTTGTGCTTATGCCAATGGCAAGTTTTGCCCGCCCAAGTCAACAATCGATGTCGAGATACATGCGGTGATAAATTCACTATAAGATTTGAAGATTTACTTTATAGATAAAGAAAGTTTAATTATTAGAACTGATTATCAAGCCATTATAAGCTTCTTCAGCAAATCTACTAACAACAAACCATCTAGGGTTAAGTGGTTAGCATTCATCGACTACATTATCGGCATTGAGATTCCTATTCACTTTGAATATATTGATGGTTGGGACAATCAACTTGCTGATACATTATCTTGACTAATCAATTGTCTTATTACAGAATGGCCGAAAGAATTCCTCAACAAATTGGAGCTAATAACACCCGCTCTCTGGGAAGGGCAGGAAGAGCCTAATATGGAGGCCCAAGCTCGGATGATCCAGATCCTCACAACCCTATCGGACTCGCTAAGCAATATCAGCAACTACTCCAAACCCTTCACCAAAACCCCATCTCCCTCAAGGAAGACTCACAACTCTGAGAGCAACTCCACAAGTACCAACAACTAGCAGCAGTACGAGCGATCAACGCCCTTCAATAGCTACAGACGCTACACTCATTTAAGAAAATTGAGTGCCAACGGAGAAGTACGTCGGATAACTGGTAGTTTGACTGGTACCCCGCTACTAGACAAGTGGATGAGCAGCTAACAACAGCTGCACATTTGTTAAATGACGTCGATAGAAGAATGGACTCTTTCCACCTCTGAAGATAAGCATGAAACACTTTGCAAACATGGTGGATCCTCAAAGAATCTTGTAACTCAGTCACCTTCAATTATTGTACTTAAAATTATCGGGTGACACAACCCACTAAGCTTTGCCTGTCCTTAAAACTTGTGAGTTGATAAGGTCGTGTGTTGTAAAGTAAGATTTGTGTGCTGTAAAGTAAGATTCTCTCTTATTGAAGAAGGCAAGAGCATGTGATGATGAGGCCCAATGAGTACCCAACATCTCTGCCTCGTCTCTATATAAGCTAAGAAGTAGCCCTTGCAGAGCACAATTTCAAGCGTAACTTGAGCTCTACTTGGGAGGTTCTGAAATTTGTAAGTTCTATTTTCAATAAATCATCTATCCTAATTCTTTCTTTGCTAAGTACTCATCGTAGTAAATCAAAGAAAACTGATCCCCTACCGTCGCTCCGCTTCACCCACTGATTTATTACCATGCTGATTATTATCAAAATTATGTTATTCAATCATTCCAACTTCACAGTCATTATTCACAAAGGTGACTATCTCGCGCAAATCATATTTGAGAAAATAATTCTCCCATATGCTACAAAGTCAAGAGCCTATCAGAAACAGAAAGATAATACCATGGGTTCGGATCTACTTCAAAGGTACCTACTAGATGACACAACATAACACAAGTAGAGGAAACACAAGTAGAGGAAGTGATCACCATTTAGCCCGCGTTAACTTCGGGAGAAAGAATCAAAGTAATGCAATTTGTTAATTAGATATAATCAGAATAATGCAATCAATAGCTTAAATATACTAATATATTAAGTAATTGCTGAAAACAAAAGAAAAAAGAAAAAAAATGCCAAGCGGATATCCATTAAAATTTAAAGATTCTAAAAACTAATATTTTATGTTGAATCAAAAATAAAATAGAATGTTAATTCCTGAAATTGTCATTTTCTCATGGCCCTTCATCACTGCTACTGAAATCATGGAATTTAAAGTACTAAGCCACTGTTTTATTCCATCCTGGAAGGAGTAAGAGCCCTAGGATTTAAATGTTCTTAGAAAGAATCCGATCGAGAAGGCATTCATTGTCCATTGGCACATCTGAAAACATTCTCAACTATCATTGAAAATGTATTATTAGAATGCACAAATATCATTTTCTCCTTCCAAATAGCATATAACACTCCAAATACCACATCTATTAAGCCACCAAAACTGCCTCATATTGCAGTACAATTTTCTTTATTTACCTGTTCATTTACCAAGATTTGGGGATCTTATTCAGCATGTAGCAAGGCACAAAAGGCCTTTTGAAAACCCAAATAACCAAGGATCTATATATGCATAAAGGCATCGATGTTGATTAGAAGCACAAGTTTAGATCTAGGAGCTTGCACCATAAACCAGTATCCTCTCCTCGATACTTGCATCGCAACCAGGGCAACAAGCTTTCAACTTCTCGTGCATCTCGTTGCAATTTGCACAAAGAACCTGATGGGAACAAGGCAAGAGGACGACTGAGATCTTCTCCTTCTTGCAGATGACACACACCCTGTTGCGATTTATTTTCTTTGGAGAGTCTTGTGGTTTACCAAATCCAGTGGGTGGCTTGGCATTGGCCTCTTTAACAGATTTGGCATCTGTACTTGTTGTTTTTATGGCATTGGCTGATGGAGGAATGTGCAGATTTAATCCAGCAGTCTGGAGACGAGCAAGTTCTTCTGTGAGCCTCTGAATATCGTCTTTGTGGCGCTGAAAATCTATTTCAATCTTTCGCCGCAGTGCCTCTTGTCTTCGGCTGGCAATGACCCTAGATGCCTCTTTGGCTCTACGTTCGTCGTCAAGCAATGTGATTGCTTCTTCTTTGGCCTGTATCTCTTGTTTCCACTTCACCTGGACGTTAAAATTTACTTTAAATGTCAAAAGTGTGACCACCTAATAAAATAGGACATCCAAGTCTCTGTTTATGATTTCATTTGTCCAAACATAATTGATATTTTTGATGTGCTCACCTAATGCCAAGTGAACAGGCCAAAATGGAAACAAAAAAAGGAAAGCAAAGAAGAGAAAAGAATGGACTGTATTTTGAAAGGGAAAATAATGATCAAGGATGTTAAATTGGATTAACTAACTGACAGAAATATAACGAACACAAGCCACCCAATTATGCCTCAATCATTAAAAGGTAAATTTTTGTGTATATCAGATAAAGTTGACTAAGACCAAAGTTCATGTCAATGGAGTCAGGTAGTGCTGCAACAATCTAATTTTTTGCTAGGAGAATTTTTCATTATTTGATGATTTTCCAACATGATTCTTGATGCTGTCTACAAACACAACACATTTTTTTTTCCTGAAATACACAGACAATGAAATACTAGACAGGCTTCATCACCCCTAAACCATGCTGCAAAATTGAACTTGTTTAGACCATAGAAAATTGATCAAAGTAGGATGAGCAGGCATAATTGACGGTGGAGTGCTTGAGAAACATTTACAGCATGACATTAATCAGATATGAGGGCAAATGCTCGAATGGGCAAACTCTATGAACAAATATCAATCACTTTGATAGCACATGATTCTTAGTGATAGCAAAGTATAAACACTAACATAAAACTATCTAGCATGTGCCTAATAGCTTGGATGATTATTGCATCCACAGGTGTGAGCCACTAGGTCAGGGGTATGGTCTCATTAAGGCACATGCATTCCACCTTGCAGTGATGTGGTCATGTAACTTGGTGTATAGTCTATAGGGGAAAAAAACTATTGAGTCGCACAAAGCACTTTAGAACTGTAGTATAGTCGAAGCTAATTTGATATATAATTGAGATTCTTCAAAGTAACTTGGAATGTGTTTGTCCGTTAATTTTATGACAAACATTATCCAGCATTAGTTCATGCCAGTGATGATGTCTTATCCAAAGACCCGCACATTTGCACTTCGAATAGAGATTTGTTTTCACCAATGCTGCTTTGTTGATAATGTTTCATGTCACCTCCCACCTCAATATAGATGACCATAGGAGAACCAAGCCTAGAAACAAGGGGAAAAAGACAGAAAAGATAATGGCCCATTGAACAAAAGAAATTAGCATTCATAACCCATATACTTTTAACAATTAAGGTTCCCTCATTAGAGTATAATAATTTGACACGATACTGAACTCTTTCAGCATGACATGATACTAATCTCTTTGGATAGAGATTATAGTCATCAAAATTTGAAAATTTTATTTCTATGCTGGAAGAACAAGTAATTCTAGATAATAAAAAAAAACAAAGTTACAGATGCACAGATATCTCTAGATTTCAATGTTATGATCCTGGACTAACTACTATAAACTAATAAGCAAGCAGAGCAAGACTGGGAAAATCATCTCTGTTGATGGAAAATCTATATCTTGAAATATCAAACAAACAAATAGTCTGTGAAACAATTAAGGTCTAATGTTTAAGTTACCCATCATAAGTACATGGATAGCAGTAAGGCAGGCGCATGGAGTTTGAGAGTTTTGCGTGCTCCTAGTTCCCAAGAAGTTCCATAAGAAGCAACCCATGAGAGAAAACACAAAGGAGGCACTCACATTTCTGATGAATCCAAGCTGGTTCCTCCAATGCATTCTGTTTTGGGAACTTGGAAACCGACACAATTTTCTTCTATTTAACATGGTCTCCACTCTTTAGAATAGAGATTACTAATCTCACATCCAAACAGGTGGAATTTCTTCAAATTTGGTAGTACCAATTATTTTGACTGGTTTCTAGCATGGCAATTGTCACCAACTTCCTTCCAGATAACTATGTGTCAATCTTAACTGTGCTAATTCCTAACCCAAGACACTTAAAAACAATGAGATGGGTTGACACCAGAGCACTTCATGACTATCTCTACCAAAGGAAACACTCAACGAATCATATATCTTCCAATACTTTATTCATTTCAAAATTCTGATCCTAAACTATATTCTCAGCCCATTGTCTGTATCATATTTTCACAATAAGATACACAAATTCAACATACTAGATCTGAACAGTTAATACAAGTTTAAAATAATAACTATTTTCAGTACATCTCACAAGAAGGATGAACATATAGTATAAAGAATAATGACTGTAAGTGTTAGAAGTCAATATATCAGCAAAGGAGAGCAACAATACAATGACGCAAATTATCTAAGATAAAACTTAAACTCGCCACCTTATCTCAGTTTCCAATATATTAGTTGAGGCTAGTAATATATCACTAGATGATGAACAATTCTATGCATAAATTAGAGATTATTGCTTCTGAATAACTAAAGGATGTTAACCTAACAGAATCACATGCAACATAAATTAGTTTCTCAGAAATGTCATGAAGTTAAACCATAAGTTTTCAATAAAATCATGCCAATACAAGCAGTTAATACTTAGTCTATGTTCCTCAATTTCATGCAACTAGTGGCTTGAGCCTTTCGTTTTTCAAATTTATCATGCAACATAAACTAATTTCTCAGAGAAGTCATGCAGTTTAACCATAAATTTTCAATAAAATCATTCCAATGCATGCAGTTAGAACTTGCTCTATGTTCCTGAATTTCATGCAACTAGTGGCTCAAGCCTTTTGTTTTGGTGCAGTAATTACAAGTTTAAAGCTCATTAGGAGACTTTCATTGTTATGATTAGTTTATTTTTGCAACATAAAGTCCTGAGTCTGAGGGAAACCCATTTCTACTTTTCTGTTCTATGAAGCAATTAATTTTGTTCCCTGATTGTCACAAAAATATTTGCTCTTGTGATCGAAGATCTCAAAACATCAAAATTAATATTCTTAGAGAGGGTGATATTTAACCACGCACATGCATTATTCAGAAAGAGCTTAACAATTTAATAGGAACAACAGCAAATAAATATATTCTTTTTCCTGCCTACCTCATATCCCTTTGTTGCATCCTTGACCTGATCCCATTGATGTTGCATCTGCTTGATCTTCTTCTTCTCTTCTGCATTGTCCTCTTGCATCTTCTCTCTTTGCTTCTCCCAAGCCATCATCTTTTTTATACATTTCTTATCCCTCCTTGCTGCTTCTGCACAAGTCTTTGCAGATTCTGATGCACTCAAGTTGGAAGCCTCAATCTCAGCTCTTATCTCAGCATTCTCTGTCTCCAGACGCCGAACCACAGAATTTGTTCGGTCTACCTGCCCACTCACCTTCTTTAGTCCGCTCTCCATTTCAGTCAATCGCTTCATAGTGGTATCCTCCAATGCCTGCTTGCCCTTCTTCAACCGCAGGTTATCCTCCTTTTCCATCTTCAAATTTCTCAGCTCAGTAAAGTCGTTGTTCATCTTGCGAGCGGCCTGCAATGCCTTCTGCTGAGCCCACTCCATCTGGTCCTTCACCTGCACTTCAAGCTCCCGAATTTGGCGAATGGCATCCATGATCATGTCTTTCTTAGGGTCCTCAGTGTCATTGTCTTCTAGACTCATGCCATCCAAGGCATTCAGGACAGATTCAACAACACGGACGTTGAGAGAATCGCTGCCCATTATATCAGAAGGGGCAGCAGCATTGTCTCCCTTTGGATGCGACTGCTCTGATAACGGATCAGAGACCCCTTGGCGTCCTGATGGCCGTACAAAGGGGCGAAATCCAGAACCACAAGGAAAAGTGGAAGCATTCTTCCTCATAGCATACTTCATAGAAGGAGGGAGATCATAGCGCCTGGGATCCGCAGCAACGTTGTCAAGACAAACAGAAGGTGTCGTGGCATCATCTGCAGGAAAGGTTTTATAAATATTATAAGGAGTGAACTCTTCGGCACCGGTGATGGAGGCTGCCAGAGAAGCAGCGGGTGGGCCCAGAGTAGGGGAGGGATAGGTAGTAGTCGACGGTGGCACTGTCGGGATCTCAATAGTGCTGGCGCGGCCAACATGCAGATCGCTCATTAAAAGGCACCACATGGCGTCCCCGCGGGTCAGAGAAGGGCGCACCTGCCTGAGGAGACAGACCATCCCAGCAAGGGAGTATTCCTGGAGATGGCGGAGGTCAGTGAACCCATTCGCAGCGGCAGGGAGGGTGGTGGATGTATCCTGGAGAGGCGCTACAGCAGCAGCGGTCGCCGGAGGCGAGTTGAGATGAGCGATAGCGTTGTGGAGGATATTGGAGAGAACGTCCATGGACCCATAGCAGTGGCCATTGCAGAGGATCGATCGGAGCGCAGCGTCCTCGTCATATCCTAGAGAGACGAGCCGCGCGAGAGCCTCCTTGTACAAAAATTCGAGATTTGTCAAGAGGAGCTCCTCGAGCTGCTCCTCCGTGCAGTAGCCCCACCCCGCATCGCCATAGCCAGGGATTGAGCTAGGGTTAGGGATACCGAAGCCAGGGTCGGGATCGGAGGGAGAAGAGGCGGAATCGGGAGGGAAAGGGAAAGAAGGGGCGTCGAGGACAGGGTCGGATGGAGCGATCGCCACGGCGGCAGACACCGGAGGGTGCTTGACGGCGCGTCGGGGCTTCCGGCCGCCACGAAGCGTTTTGTCTCTGGCGTTGCTTCCCATCAGAGGCGATGGCCGAGGGCGATCGGGGAGGGGAGACGACGAATCGGAGATCGATCGTAGGGCGATAGCAATTTGGATTCGGCGAGAGGGGAGATGGACGAGAGAGAGGAGGCTAACTTGGCATCGAGAATTTGATGGTGACGGTGGATTTGCTGTGGAACATAAAACCAGCCCACTGTTAGCCCATTTAGATTTAGGCTTATCTAGGTCTGTTTAAGGCACATTCAATGAAAGTCATTTTATCCGAGATTTTTTTTTTTTTTTGTATCATCAACAGTGATAACCTGTGATTTCAACTCGTCGGTGAGATACCCTATCCAAGAGAATGCATATGGCACCGTGTACCATATTGTTGTACCATCATGGATACCGCCAATACTACATCATGGATACCAACACATCGTTATCAAAACACAATCACGGACGAGCGTCAGTCGCCACCGATGCAACACTATCACCGCCGCTCAAATTTTGGTGCTGGGTTGACCTTCGCAGCATGATCGAGTTAAGAACCTCCCATGATTCCAACCATCCACAGCATCCCCCGCATCCTCAGTAAGCCAGCAGCACCTTCCTCAGCTTCAAACCGGCAGCTTCACCCCATCAGCCGTTCCCCATCCATTCCATCCGGCAGCAACAAATTTCGGACATCCGGCTTCGGCAATTCTGTGCATCAGGAATTCCATGGGGAGGTTTGACTCAGCAGCTCGCAATTCAGGGGTTGCTCAATCCTACGGTTCAGCAGGTGATGGTTGTCCAAATCATTCCGCACTCAGGAATCATCAATCATCAGTGGTTCGATCCCCAACTACGACGTATTTTATAAAAAAATTTTCTCAAAATAAGACGTGAACTCTGGGACGTTAGACATCTGGACCGCCCGCGACGAGCACTTCCCGATTTATCCGTACGACCAGTGAAAAACTTTCGTGGAGCCGAATCGATCGTCCATGATTAAAAAAACCTCGTTAATTATTATTTTTTTTAGAGCAACACCTATCTCGTACACACCACTTCAATTATTCTTGCCAACTGTGACATTCAAATAGAGCTTTGAGGATCCTTCTTGATCCTAACCACGAGTGGTGAAGGTTGATGTATCAAGGGTGTTGACTTGCATTAGATCGACGTTACCGTCATTGAATCTTGAAAAAAGAAACACTCAAGAAAGAGCCTTAACAGTATGTCCATAGGGGTTTCTAGCACATATGCACTCCGACGTTCAAGTCATGCTAACAAAAGGCGATTCGCTCGCTCCCAGCGCCCCCCCCCCCCCCCCCCGCCAACCCGTCCCAGGATTAACACTAAGGAGGTAAATCACGGGGGTTACTAGCCCGGATGCTGTGACTAGTGCGTGGAGAAAGAGGGCACATTGACTTTGTCAAGTTTTGACCCCCAGGCCTCATGCTAACAACGCCCACGCACTAACGATCAATCCGTCCCGTGGGGATACTCCGACATTCAAGTTAGTGATTATAAGAGGTGGAGAATTAAAACGTAATGGAATTGAATTTTTGAAAAAAAAATATAACTGCACTGCGAAGGAGGGACCCCTTTATATAGGTGACACCTTTTGATAACCCTCTACCGTCTGAGTGTTATGTCAGCTAAAAGATGACTATCCAATTAATTGATTTCCTTTAAAAAAAGTCTAATAAAAGCGGATAGGTCAATGGTCTACTGAGCAGATCAATGATTGTAGTCTGATAAAAGTAGATAGATCAATAGTCACCTTAGCAAGTTAATAATTATGATGGCAAGATAAAGTTTATCTGTGTCTTATCAAACATTTACCTAGATTTGTATGTAATTAGCCTGATGGGCTTGTTTGTATGCACACGTGGAGGCCCAATAAGGGAACCTGACATGTTATACCCAATTTATGAAACTAGATATTAGGACCGAAAGGAATTTAGATATCACCATAATGGTATGATATTATCCACTTTGGGTCTAAGCCCTCATGATTTTTCTCTTGGGCTCTCCCAAAATGCCTCATACTAATGGAGATATCTTTTTTCCTTATAAGCCTATGATATTTCCCATGTGTTTTCGATGTGGGACTATATTTGCAACCTTGCAACCCCAACAATCCCCCCTCAAACAAAGGACCACAATCCTGTTGGGACCGGGTGCATGTTTGTTGGAGTAATCGGCCCTAAGATGGTCCGGTGTGACCATGGGTTTTGATGTTTGGGCAAAGGGTTTAAGTTAGGTTTACCCTTGTGTATTTGATATGCGTATGTTGAGTGTGCAGGTTATACAGGTACGCATATGGACTTGACTGGACGGTCTCAGTACGGTGAAGGATGCCATGGAGGCCAGCTGGAGGCTGGCGTGCGCATCTGAGGGACCATGGAGTGCAGGGACGATGAGCTGATGGGCACGGACTTCGAGGCGTACGTGAAGGGTGGCATGGATGCAAGCTGGAGGCTTGCGTGCGCATCCGAGGGACGAGGGCCGAAGATGAAGAGGGCGCGAAGGCAACAGTCGAGGCTGCGGATGAGGAGTCAGTCGAGTCGTGAGAGTCGAGTGCTGTGTGAATGTACTCGGGAAGGGTTTCAGCTAGGGACCAGTCGACTGCCCTGGGGGCAGTCGACTGGTAGGAGGCTGGTGAGCTGGCAAATTCGAACGTTGGAGTGTCAACGGTCGAATTTGGCTGGCACCAGTCGACTGCCCTGGGGGCAGTCGACTGGTGGCGTGATTTCCAGCCTGAGTCTATTTAAAGGAGGACTCGATCGGGCTGGGGTTTTTTTGGCGAATCTTGCTTGGAAAAAGCTTGATAGTAGCCTTGTGTGCTCAGGTGCTTGTAGAGGATTGTGGAGAGGTTTCTCCACCAACAAGGAGCTACACGAGATAGCCGGAGAGCATCCGGGGAGCGATCCGCCGAAGGATCAAGGGATCGTCCACCTCACGGACTGTCGTGGAGTAGGAGTTTCATCTCCGAACCACGTAAATCTGGTTGGTTAGCATTGTGTAGTTGTTAGTTTGTTTTTATTTGTATTTCCGTTGCGCAACTAACAACGTAGGTGAAAGAAAGCACCGAAAACGCTATTCACCCCCCTCTAGCATAGACAAACGACCTAACAAGTAGTATCAGAGCGAGGACCGCTCTTTTTGGACTAACCGCCAAAGGAGCAACCGCTAGAGGGCAAGAATCATGGAAGACAAGCTTGGGGATGATATATACACTCCACCGGCCTATGATCATGAGGATTTCGAGCGTTGGAAGTCAAGGATGGAGATGTGGTTCATGATAGAGTGGGAATGCGTAATGGTATTGGAAGAACCATTTGAAATCCCTACGGACAAGCACGGGAAAAAGTTCCGCCCATGATATTGGACTCAAGAGCAACAAACTTACTCTAGGGCAAATGAGAAGGTAATGAATATCTTGATAAATGTTTTGCCTAACAATATTTTGAGTTGTGTAGGAAAATATCAAAATGCATGTGAATTGTGGAGCAAAGTGAAAAAGTATCATGAGAACCCTACACAAGCTCAAGAAGTACATAAGCCCGAAGAAGTAAGTTCAAGTAGAGAAGAGGAAAAAGAAAAAGAATCATCTACATCATCAAGCGAAATGGAAGAAGTGTCAACTTCTTCAAGTGAGGAGGAGGAGCTAAGTGAAAGATCATCAACCTCCTTAAGAGAAGAAGAAGAGGCACCAATTTCAAGAATTGAGGGGGAGGAGAGACCCTCATCAATTCCGGATCAAGAGGAAGCTTCCACATCTTCCAAGGTTGAAGAAGTAGTCAACCTAGCCTCAACCTCCACCAAAGCAAGAACCAAGGACCACATCATATGCTTTGGGTGCAATGAAAAAGGACACTACAAAGATTTGTGCCCAAAAGGTAAAAAGGAGATAATCCCTAAACCCAAGTCCATTCAAGTTATATCTAATATGGGTTGTAGGGGTGGAGCCCAAGAAAAGAAAAAGAAGATTAGATGCTTCACTTGTGGAGAGCTAGGACACTATCACACTAAGTGCCCAAGGAGTAAAGAATTCAAGAAGATGGAGCATCTAAGAAGATGGGAGAAAGAGGAAAGGAAGAAACAAAGATCACATCAAGGGAGAAATTCAAGGGTAAGGGAGGTAATTCCTAACCCTAGGGTAAAATGCAATTCAATTTCAAGTTCTTCTTTACATTTTAGAAATAATGAAAATTGTCCATCCATGCATGCTAGAATTAATGAGAAATGTTTAATGGTGCATAATTTTGGATTTAAGTATAATGATAGGAATAGGGATAACAAGGTAGATCATAATTCTAGAAAGAGCATGCATCATGATAGACCTATGACTTATGCACCTAAGGATCAAGGTATTAACCCCAAGAATGGGAGACACATGCCTAGAAAGAATGGTAGGTCTAGAAATGTCCAAGGTGGACATGTGGACACTAAGGTCAAGAAATTAGAAAGGAAAATTCAAGCCTTGAGGGCAAGGCTTGATACATTAGAAAAGACCCTAGAAAGATTCAAGGTTGGATCTAAGGGCCTAGACCTAGTGTTGAGTAGCCTAAAACCTAACTATGATAGATCGGGTTTGGGCTACCAAGCTAAGACCTCCAAGGCCAACAAAGAGAAATGTGCTGGCAAAGCACATAAATATGGCAAGGAGGGTAAGTCCAAGGATGGCAAGGGGGTGTCATCCAAAGGGAAAGAAAAGGGCTTAACCAAAGACAAGGTGTCTAAGGTTAAGAGAGTTCACGTTATGGGCCAAGAGTCACCGGTGACACACCGGTGTGGCCTAGGATGGGTTGAGTCACCTAGGAAGGTGGCAAGGGCTCAGAGCTCAAGGGGGAGCTCTAGGAGTCTTTGGGGTCCATGGTAGATGGATCTCAAAAGGTTCTCCCTTAGGAAATTAGGTGAAATGTGCCAAAAAGGATTGAAAGACTTGGGTAAGTCTTAATCATAGAGTTTGGCACATCAAAAGGTGAATTTTAGGGAGAAAAGGTGAAAATAGGGCTATAATTGACAAAATTGAGGTTTAATAGTGGAATACCATGTAACTCAATAATAAAAATGAGTTATGATCAAGGAGAAGAGAATGCATTAGAGAAGTGAGAATTAGAACTTCTAGGAGGAGCTTATTTGATACACTTTGGAAGAAGTAGAGTTTTGTACCAATCTTGGGATCCAAAGTACATTTATTTGGAAACGTATTTTTCCCAAGTCGATATTGGCTTCACAAATCTCCCCACAAAATTTCATAATTTTTGGAGATTTATGGAATTAACTAGGCATTACTGAAATTGGGGCTGAAAACCTGAAATTCAGGTATCAGTCGACTGCCCTGGGGGCAGTCGACTGGTCCGAAGTAAATTCAGCCCCGAAAACATTCTGTGAGGTTTGGGAGTCGACTGCCCCATGGGCAGTCGACTGGTCCGTAGGCTGAAATGGAAAATGAGAATGTTGGCTAATCAGAAATTGCAAATTTGGTTATGGTTTAGAACTAAAATTCTTGGTTTTGATTTCATATTATTTGAATAAAATGTTATCCCATGATTTGAAAAGAATTTATTGGATTTTATGGAAATCAAGAAGGATTGATAAGGTTCCCTAAGTATCTAAGATTTAGAGGTTAAACAGGGAACATTGAGGACAATTCCATGTATCGAATTAGGATGGGTAGATTTGACAAACACATGGAATTAGAAACGAATTTGAAAGTTGATACTTAATGCAAAATCCTTAAGAAACTTAGATGTGTACCGAAAGTCAAGCACACTTGATATTTCCATGATATCATATTTTTCTAGGATAGGGTATATCCTAGCAAGTGTGCTTGCAAATTTTAGAGTTTTTAGACTTTTGTTGAGTTCTTTTTGGCACTTAGGGAAAGATTGCCTTGGGCAATGCTATAAGAGTGTAAAAGGGGGAAGAACTCGAGTGTTGGGTGGTGTATGACTCAACGTGGTGTCTAGGAGGTTATGTTGGGTAGAACTTGACCTGGGAAAAATGAAAATTGGGAGAAGGCATCAGGTAAGGGGGAGGTTGTCTCCTATTTGCCTTAATTTTCATAAGAAAACTTTTGGGTTTTGTACCAAACTTGGGCATGGAAATAGATACATGGTGAAATGTATTTTTCCCAAGTAGGTATGGGTACCACAAAGTTCTTCACGAAATTTGGGAATTTTTGGAGATTTGTGGAATTTCTGGCGTGTTTCTGAAATTCGGCCAGAAAACTGATTATCAGAGTATCAGTCGACTGCCCTGGGGGCAGTCGACTGGTCAGGGCTGATTTTGGTATCAGCAGCTGACTCAGGATCCAAATGACAAGGAAAAAGTGTATGGGGGTTTATTACACTGTGTTTAGGGTCATTAGGAATGTAAAGAACCAATAATTGGATATTGTTGGGTTCTTTTTGATGTATGGCAAAGGGGGAGAAATATTGTGTTTAAGTGGGAAACCAATACCTTTGCTAGAAACCCTAGGTTTAGGGGGAGCTAAAATTAAAGGGGGGCATGGTTGCTCCCTACTAGGCGTAAGGGGAACCTTGGAGTGGTTCTTAAAAAGCCTTTGTAAGTCCAGTGTAAGGGGGAGCTTGGGAGAAGCTTTAAAAAACCCGGTTTGGTAGAAAATCTTAGCTTGGAGGGTTAGGTGTGGGATGCCTTGGGATAGGATCCAGTTATGCATTGCATATGCATTCATTTAGCATGGTTTTTGCTATTTACTACTATCTTGCTTTCCCTAACTTAAACGAATTGCCAAACATCAAAAAGGGGGAGATTGTTGGAGCAATCGGCCCTAAGATGGTCCGGTGTGACCATGGGTTTTGATGTTTGGGCAAAGGGTTTAAGTTAGGTTTACCCTTGTGTATTTGATATGCGTATGTTGAGTGTGCAGGTTATACAGGTACGCATATGGACTTGACTGGACGGCCTCAGTACGGTGAAGGATGCCATGGAGGCCAGCTGGAGGCTGGCGTGCGCATCTGAGGGACCATAGAGTGCAGGGACGATGAGCTGATGGGCACGGACTTCGAGGCGTATGTGAAGGGTGGCATGGATGCAAGCTGGAGGCTTGCGTGCGCATCCGAGGGACGAGGGCTGAAGATGAAGAGGGCGCGAAGGCAACAGTCGAGGCTGCGGATGAGGAGTCAGTCGAGTCGTGAGAGTCGAGTGCTGTGTGAATGTACTCGGAAAGGGTTTCAGCTAGGGACCAGTCGACTGCCCTGGGGGCAGTCGACTGGTAGGAGGCTGGTGAGCTGGCAAATTCGAACGTTGGAGTGTCAACGGTCGAATTTGGCTGGCACCAGTCGACTGCCCTGGGGGCAGTCGACTGGTGGCGTGATTTCCAGCCCGAGTCTATTTAAAGGAGGACTCGATCGGGCTGGGGTTTTTTTGGCGAATCTTGCTTGGAAAAAGCTTGATAGTAGCCTTGTGTGCTCAGGTGCTTGTAGAGGATTGTGGAGAGGTTTCTCCACCCACAAGGAGCTACACGAGATAGCCGGAGAGCATCCGGGGAGCGATCCGCCGAAGGATCAAGGGATCGTCCACCTCACGGACTGTCGTGGAGTAGGAGTTTCATCTCCGAACCACGTAAATCTAGTTGGTTAGCATTGTGTAGTTGTTAGTTTGTTTTTATTTGTATTTCCGTTGCGCAACTAACAACGTAGGTGAAAGAAAGCACCGAAAACGCTATTCACCCCCCTCTACCGTAGACAAACGACCTAACAATGTTGACATGGATACGGGTTCGTAATTTTAAAATTTAATTACGTGCAGCGGAAGATTTAGCATAAATAATTTCTCAAATTATTTTAACCACGTATTTAGCATGCAACCTTATATTGTGTAGACATGATCATAAATTAAAATTTTGCAGAAAGTAAACTAATTTACTTGATACCTCGCGTAACTTGAAGTAAGGGACGAGATCCAACCGTAGCGTCCCTTGGAAGCTCCGCCTCTATTCGCGTCCACGCCGAGTTCTCTTCGGGATGACTTCGCAAAGCCACGAGTTTCGTGCCGACAAGAACTACTAGATTCTCCAAAGGCACGACAAGAATATCAAGAGAGAGAGATGAAAGCTAACCACCAAACGAAGAACGGAATCCGTATTCCGGGAGGAAGGAAGGAGTCGCGATCCGCTTCTTCTTCTTCTTCGGCTTCTTCTTGGTGGAGGTGGCTCACGGCAACAAGAAGCCCTTCTGGGGCCGGCGCCCACTTGAGGAGGGAGAGGGGGAGAAGGAGAGAGAGAGAGAGCTTGCTTCTTAATATCTTGATTGGAATTCAAGCCTTGTCTTGGTTCCTTTATATAGTAGCATCTCCATCGCCAAGTCTCCCTTCTAACGGAATAAATTTTCATGAGAAATTTATCTTATAAATTTTCCTATGAATTATTCTGTTATGCTAAGTTTTATTATAACTAAATTTATAATAAAAACAAACACATCTCCTCTTTTATTATGGAATATATTTTCACAAAAAATTTATTATATAAATTTTTCTTATCATGGAAAAATCAATTCATAATTGATTTTATAAAATAAAATAAATCAATCCAAGGTTTATTTTATTTTCCATGAAAATAAATTTCTTTATATAAATTTCTTTATCCATAATTTTATAAAACAAATCGCGTTTGATTTATTTTATAATTTAAACCAAATAATTTGGTTTCCCTCCTCATTGTGGCCGGCCAAACCAAAGAGGGTGGGGACCCTCTTTGGCCGGCCAAACCAAGCCGTCTCCTTGTGAATTAAAGTCATTTAATTCGTCCAATAAGCCTTCAAAAGACTTAGCCATTTTAAGCTTCCGGTGCGTCTCTGATAAATTCAGATTCGACTTATTTCTCTTGATCGGAAAATCCAATTTTCAACTCGTTTTAAATCCCTCGGATTACTCGTAGTGCGTGTGACTAAATAAGCTTTCGATTTATGTTGGCCGTCTATAATTAACCAATTATAGAACGATCATGAGTGGCACCTAGTAGTACATCATAATCCCCAATTAATCGAAAGATCAACGGTTGACCTCAAAAATAATTCTGAAACCCTTCAGCAGCTATAATGAGTCGTGCCTCATTCCCTTCACCATCTTATACCCACTTGGTTCAGGACACGGTCTATGTGTGTTAGTCCCCACTAGGCTGACTACGTCACACCTAGCCCAAGTAATGTCTTTCTCGTCCAACGGATTCTAATTACTCTCATGTCTTTCAGAGACTCATACTCTGAACATGTCATGCTCTAGCCAGAGGCTTTGAGTAACAATCTGACGATAGGCCTTGGGTATACATCCCCTCGCAAGGAGTGGTGAGTCCTTTGTAGGCTGTTCAAACATCTTCGGGCACTTCGGCTTATACCCAACCATCCTAGGTCCACACCTCCTTGGAGATGCTTGCTTAAGATGTTAAAGTATAAGTCTCCATGACCAAGATGACTTGAACACCGCAAGTCAAAGGAACATCGCACTTAAGCCGCAGTAAGAACTTCACTGACATTTCTATGTGTAAACTATCATGTGAAATTTTACAGCCAGTCACTCCAATGAACTAGTTCCCTTAACTAGTATTCATGTTTATCTCCGGACATCCCAATGTCACCAGCCAGTGAGAATCAGCTGATTAGAGAATAACTCATGCTAGTCTCAACAGAATTGATAGTGTCCTTATTTATCAATTGATCGACTAGGGACAAATTTCAATACTTCACAATTGCTCATGTAGAGATAATCACTATTTGTGAATTTATCACAAATTCTCTCATTCTGTAAATTGTATTGTGGACATTCAGTAAATGAGTTTAAGATCTCAATCAAATACATCGACATGCATACTCAAATAGTGAATATTCATTTATTAAAATAAATGTTTACAATCATAAGGCGATTGCCTTAGGACACTTCTCTCATATTACTAACAAATCCCCCCCTCAAGCAGAAACCCTTTCCATTTGATGTTTGATCCTCAACCCACCAGGACTTTCTGCCCCTCGATCCACTCGACCTACTAGGACTTCACCTCCTAGCCTCAAATAGGACTTCTCTGCCTGGTGTATGGTCCTCTTGATCATGACACGGGAGCCCACACATCCTTTATTCAAGGCTTAACATACATGGTTAGATCTAGATCATGGCTCTAGCTCGTGCTTCTTCCGACGGTTAGTCTGGTGAAGAGCGACCTGGCTCTGATACCAATTATTAGGACCGAAAAGAATTTAAATATCTCCACAATGGTATGATATTGTCCACTTTGGGCCTAAGCCCTCATGGTTTTCCTCTTGGGCTCTCCCAAAAGGCCTTATACTAATGGAGATATCTTTTTCCTTATAAGTCTATGATCTTTCCCATGTGTTTTCGATGTGAGTCTATGTTTGCAACCTTGCAACCCCAACAAACAGAAGATGACAACCTCGACCAATTTGGAACTCCGAAGCATCGCGCACTTCCTCCTGGAGCCTCCTTTGTTGGAAAGCTTCGTCTCAGCACTTTTCCTTTACACAGAATGATTAAGCAGATGTGTAAATTCATTATCTGAGCAGTTGCACTTTTCCTTTCCGAAATTTTCACAGAGCTTCATTTCAGGGGCTTGTTGGGTTTGGCTTGACGGATTTCCCTAGCGAATACTTGGTCGTCCTTGAGAAATCTCTCCATGTCTACGGATTAAAAATTAATCCGAATGGAGACCCGTCTCCCAATGACCATCTCGTCGTCGTATCGTTGGTACGAATTACAACTCGGCCAATCACAACGATCGTGCCTTGTAATTCTCCTAACCGAACGACCGCGGGAAAGGCGACGAATGGATCGTCGGTTCTTATGTTTACGGTCGGGGTCCAGTTAGTTAATTATTAACCATGATTTACAATCAAAATAATTAAATAACACACATGAAATGACGAGGCAAATAATCAAGGCACAATAAAACATAAGGAGCTTAGGGAGAGATTATACCTTTCCTATTATCTCGCGGCCTTCACCTTATGTCCCACCATTCCCGGACGTCATGTGGGCAACGAGCTACCGAGAACTGGAGTCATGAAAAAAGAGCCAAAGCCTTCTCTTCTTCCCTCTCCTTGCGCCGGCAAACAAGAGGTCAAGGGCTTTGTTGCCGCCGGCCACACAAGGGAAGAAGCCACCTTCTCCTCGCTGCCACCGCCTCCTTCCTCCTTATACAGGTGCTACCAACCCAAGGAGGTGCCAAGGAGATGATTATCTCCCTCGCTTGGCCGCTGGAAAGACCTCCCTTGGAGGTGGTTGTCGCCGCCGACCCCTAGCCCAAGAGCGTCACCGCCGGGGCTCTTTTCCTCCTCCTTTGCTCGCGTCCGGCCAAGAGGAAGGAGATGAGGTCTCCTTCCTTCCTTGTGCCACGCCCTAAGTGGAGAGAAAAGAGAGAAGTGAAAGGAAGAGGATCTTCTTCCTTCCCACCCGTCGAGCACTTGGTGCCCTATGGAGAGAGAAGGAGGGAGAGAAAGAGAAGAATAATTGAAGGCTTAATTAACTTGTTTCTTGGTGGCTTCATGGGGTATATATAGGGCTAAGGTAGGGACCAAAAGGAGGAGTTGGGTCTTGGCTAATTAATGGATCTAAAACCAATCCATTAATTAAGATCCATTCCACTAAAGGATCTAATTTAACTTCCTCACCAACCTCATATTTTCATATGGGCTCCACTTATTATGAGTCATCCATTCCCCCATGTTTAAGATATCGAATGCCCGTTAATTAATTTAAATTACTGACAATATAAATTAATCAACTTCTGGATTCTTGATTAGTACCACTCAACCTTATCATCATGTTGGATCAAATCTACCTGCAGGGTTTAACATAATGAACCTTTTGAGCTCATCAAGGGGGCATCCTCATCCCAACTCACCAGGATACGGATTTCATCAATAATCAACGGCACACCATATTATTAATATTATCTCCCAACTTACCGGGCCTATCGATCTAACAGAATAGATCTCGCCCATTGGTAAATCAAAGAAATAATAATTAATAATATGTGCCCGTTATTATATCAGGATTTAGGGATTGTACTCCATAATAAAATCTGAGGTCCTATCCAATTATCAAGCCAGTACAAATTGGATAACCTCTGGTTTTAGTCATGCTCAATGTACTCAAAGCACACTAGTGTAATTCAATGGTCAAGACCAACCACGCCTAATTACACTATAACCATCCCGATGGTTTGTCCAATTCCATCTCGGTTGTGAGCCTCTGCTTATACTAGGCAAGGAACTGATAACATGATCTTCTGTGTGTCACCACACACCATGTTATCTATAATGCAAAGTAAGGACTTTTCATGCATGTACTAATATAAACAAGCACCTAGTGTTGTTGTGATTCTCTTTTCAAAATAAAGATAATCTTATATATAAAAGAGCAAATCTTTTAGTATACACATCTATCAATCTCCCACTTATACTCAAAGACTTTGTTGTTCACTCACTACCATACATCTGACTCCCATATCTTCCACATGCCGATCGAAAGCTCTAGCTGGAAGAGCTTTAGTGAAAGGATCCGCCAGGTTGTCCGCTGATGCAATCTTGGTGACAACCCCTTCTCCTTGCTTTACGATTTCTCGTATCAGGTGGTACTTGCGCTCTATGTGTTTACTCGCCTTATGGGCGCGTGGTTCCTTCAAGTTTGCAACTGAACAACTGTTATCACAAATGATTATGATAGATCTGGACAAACCAGGAATCACATCTAAGTCCATGATGAAATTCTTGAGCTATACAGCTTCCTTGGCAGCCTCTGAGGCTGCCACATACTCAGCTTCCATGGTGGAGTCTGCCATGCATTTCTGCTTGACACTCCTCCAAACAATGACTCCACCTCCTAAAGTAAACACAAACCTTAAGGTAGACTTACTCTTGTCCCTGTCTGACTGGAAATCTGAGTCCGTATAACCCACAGGGACTAATTGGTCTTCCCGGTAAACCAACATATAATGCCTAGTCCATCTCAGGTATTTCAATATATACTTTATCGCAGTCTAATGTCCCTATCTAGGGTTACTCTTGTAACGCCCGTCTTTTTCCCACACCTTACGGTGTGGCGAGAAAGCGGCGTTACGTTGACATACATAGAGCATATGAACATCTTAATGCAGCGGAATAATTTTTTTTCTTTAAACTTATTACAGATGCGTTTAATCATGCAACTAATACTTGAATCATGTATTCATGTCCTAACCATCATCATGAACATGGTGACATTGTAACTTAGCATATTAACAGCATATACAGCATCATGATATAAACATTCCATAACTTATCCATAAGCATCATAAATAGCAAGTAACTTATCCATAAGCATCATAAATAGTGGGTGATTCTTTAGGCATAACTATAATAGGTATAGCATAGAATCTAAGGAGGCATTTCCAAAACACAAGACATGCAACGAGTATAAATAGAAGAATCCTTTGCCATGTCACTACCACACACACGCTTTTGCCCCTCCTGCTGCTTCCCTTAGTACCCTCTTGCTTGATTTGCAGTATAAGAAAATAAGACTATAAGCACACAGGCTTAGTAAGACCCTTTCCTACTTACTAAAATCCATACGTCACATAAAACATAATCATATGAACATCTAACAGTACATGATTCTTATCATGAAACATAAGCATAAAAGACATTTAACATAGCATGGTTCTTAACATATATATAAGCATAAAAAAACATTTAACATGGCATGATTCTTAACATAAAGCATAAAAAAAACATTTAACAGGATATGGTTCTTAACATAAACATAAGCATCTTCTTAACACAATTCATAAACATGTTCTTAGCATAAATCATGAGCATATCATAAGCATATTCTTAGCATAAATCATAAGCATATCATGAGCATATTCTTAGCATAAATGATAAGTATATCATGAGCATATTCTTAGCATAAATGCATAACATGAATGGATGCATGAGTCAAATGCCTATACATAAGGATGCTTATTTGAAAATCATACTCATAAATACTTAAACATAATCATAACATCATGGGGCCCTGGCTTGTACCACATTCATACATCATATGCGCGCATCCCTAAGTAAATACGAGGTAGCTAATCTCGACCTACTAGGGTAAGGACAGCTTCATCGGTAGTCCCAGAACAGTGGATAGCTTCATCGGTAGTCCAGAACCATGGACAGCTTCATCGGTAGTCCAGAACCGTGGACCTTACTTAGGTCCGGTACAAGTCCATTCATAAAATAAAATAATTTCACATGCTTCTTCATTCATAAAACATACATGGCATAATCATTCATTCTTAATGCTTAACATCATCATTATGCCTTGAAGGCATGAGCCTTATCTTCATTCATCATTTTCATTCCATATCATCATTATGCCTTGAAGGCATGAACTTTATCTTCATTTATCATTTTTATTCATAAAACATGACATACATACATAATTATATCCTAAGATATGAGCATCATCCTAGTCCATAAAGCTTGCATGATCATGGTACCTCAGGTAAGCATGCATTACATACATGGCACATATCACATATCATACAGGGTCATGATATCTATCATAAAACATGCAAGGGTAAGATTCATAAGAACATAATACTTGCTAACTGGGTTCATAATATTCAACCTAACATGGATAAGTTTACATAACCATCTTACACATATGTCCACAGTGTTTTATCCTAACGCATGCATACTTCTTCGACACATGTTTTCATAACATATGATGGAAGACATTCATAAATAAATCCTACTAGAACATGATACATAACATAACATACAGAGTCATAATACATAACATATAAATTTAGGGTTTGGACATTATCAGAAACCATACAACATCATTGAATCTATTCACATACAATTACATACACTACCATAGGGAGTCATTAGAACCCTTAATTGGAGTTAACTCTAAGTCTTAGCCCTAATTCTAGCCTTAGCCGAACCCCTAGGAGGGTAATGTGTCCATGAAAAATTTACATACTTCACAATTAATATCCAATACACTACATACAAGACCCTAGGAAGCCATTAGAACCCATAATTGGGGCTAACCCTAAGTTCTAGCCCTATTCTTGGTCATGGCCGAAACCCTAGAGGGGGTCTAGGCCCATAAAAATTTATACCATTTGCAATCAATATTCATAGGATCATAGGGAATCATAAATGTCATGCTTATAGGTTAAATCTAATCCTAACCCATGGATTAGAGGTGGTGGCCGAACCTTGTAGAAGTTCCTAGGATGCCATCAAAGATTTCATAACTTATAACTTATTCCTTATTTACCATAGAAAACATTAGGAAACTTAAATAAAGCTTTAACATCATCCTAGTCTTGATCCATGCCTTAGCCGAAACCTAAGGGATCACTACCATGGTTTCCTCAACATATATATTTCCAACAAAAACTTAGATCATGGTAAACATCAAAGAAAAACTATTATACCACAGGTGAGGGAGTCTTACCTTGATTTATCTTGGTTATAACCTTGAATAGAGAAGCACAAGAAAACTTCCTTGACCTTAAATTACCCCTAGCCCTTGTAGCCTTGTAGAAAGCCCTTAGATCTTGAAGAAGAGGTCTCCTTGTGAAGTTTTTCCAAGGGAGAATCCCCCTTGTGGGGTTCGGCTAGAAGGAGGAAGGAGAGGAAGAAGAGAAGTTTTGGTGGAAGAAGAAGGCAAATAACTTAAGTGTTAAGTTGTCTCTTCCCTTCCCCTCTCTTATATACTAAGCAATGAGGCAAGTGAAGGGGCATGGTGCTGATAAGTACCATTTTATTGATTATTTTAGTTGCTAAAATTCATGTTTGACCCATGTTTTACTTGCTTAATTGTGAATTTACCCTAGGTTTTAGAACTTCTTCTTATTTTGGACTTAAATGCAAATTTACACATATTTGGATTATTTGGCCACTAAATTTTAGATCTATTTTTTTTGTAGGCATGAAAGGTTCATGGACCTAGGGTATACTGGGTCAAACTTGAGTCGGAAGTAGACCCGGATCGAGTTATCAAGCTTTGGATTAATATGGGCCGTCTGATTCAAGAGCGGCTAGATCTGAGCCATCTGGGACCATCTGAAGCCATCCAAGCTAGGGTTAGGGCAGATCAAGCACTCTGATCAAGATCTGAAGGTTTTATCCCAATTAGAGCTCATTCAAACATTGGATCAAGCTTAGAGGGCTCTAGATCGTCCATTCAAAGATTAGGTTGATCTGGACCATCCGTTGCGCATCTGGAGGATCCGAGCTACCACGAGGCAGATCCTGACCCCTGATCATCATCATCAAAGTTTGGATTAAATTAGAGAAAGATCAGTCGTTGGATTTATGTAAAGAAATCTGGGCCGTCCATTGCTAACTATTTAATCAAAATTTGGCCGCAGCTTCTCCTTGTCGCGTCTTCGCCGTTTCTTCGTGTTCTTCAGTCGTTTTCATTGCTTCTGCAAATTCTTCATCCAAGAAGGCGTGACCACCTCAATTTCAACCTTAGATCATCATTTGAATCCTTGGAAGACAGCTTCGATCAAGAATTCATCTCAATTTTCATCCGGACAGAGGTGTTTGAGGGTTTCGGCATTCTCTGTGGTCCGAACACTAGAATCTCAGCTACAACCCATTTTCGATGATCTGAGCCACTTGTTGGGGTTCTCAGGTGAGCTCAGATCTTCTCCAAATCATCATCGCAGCTCATTAAACGGAGATCAAAGAGTTCGGATTGGAATTCTCCCAGCTGATGCAGTTTGAGCAGAATTGATCAAGCGAAGCTTATTTCCACTGATTTGCTGAGCTTAGGGGTTCGAGGCCAACCTTTGCGTGACGAACAAAGAGATTTTTAGCTCGGGAAGGGTTGAGGAGTAGTTTAGCTAGTTAATTTCAGTTCTAAAGTTTTTGTTTCAATTTCCGAATTCTGTCCTTACTGAATTTTACTATATCAGCACTTAGATTTCGGTTTTTCATTGTTTCTGCTTAAGTAGGATTATATCTTTCAAGTCAAGTAGTTTAGGAAGCTTGTCTAATGGACAATTGCCTTTAAATTTAGTTATTTTCTGCTTAAAAGTTTGCGTATCAGTTGGTAGTGCAGCGTATCAGCTCCATTTTCTGCAATTGCATTTCTAGTTTCAGAATTTTTCAGTTTGTTTCACATTTAGTGAGTTAATTTAGTTGATCTAAGTTTGTTTAGACTTTAGTTTCATTTCTGAATCTTGTTTAGCTTTGGTAACTCGAAATTTCAGATTGTTCCCCACTTAAATCCTTGCGTATCAGATTTTGCCCTGTTTATTTTTTCTGCATTCATGTCTTAATTTGCCCATTTCTGCACATCAGTTTAAGGGATCTGAGTTGTTGTTTTCCATCAAGTTGCTCTTGAATTCAGTTTTTGATTGCTTGGTTCAGCTTCATTTGCCTTAAATCAGCCAATAGTTTCACATTTAGCATCAATTTCAGCTCCTTGATCAGTCACTGTAATTTCTGCAGTAACCTGCTTGAGTCTATTTGTCCTTGCTGCGTTTCTGCCTCAATTCAATTCTGCATTCCAGTTTCGAATCTGTACCTAATTCATTTCTACAATTTTTAGTTGTAGTTGCTGAAGTTTGTCTCGAGAAAGCTCTGCATTCAAATTCCATTGCATTTGAAATTAGTTGCTTGCTTGATTTGCATCTAAGTGGAGTTTAAATTGCCAATTCAGTCCATTAGTTGGAGTTATACCTGCACATTTGATTTTTTGCATTGGAGTTATATCTCTCATTCATTTGTCCAATTTCAATTGCGAATACGTTAGTTGCTTGTTTGATTTTTGTTTTAAAACCAGACTTGTTTCACAAATTGGTTAATTAGATTTTTCCATTGATTGAGTTGTTGATTACCATCACTTCTATTCGCAATCCATAGCAAGTTCCTCAAACGATATGGTTATTAGTCAAGTTCCTTTCTTTCCATAGCATTTACACTTCTATTCGCAATCCAAACCCACGTCTTATTTGAAACCCTAAAATTCACAAATGACACATAAACCAAGTTAGACTCAAACGATATCAACAATTCCCTAGGAAAAATACGACCTATGGCCCCTTTACTATGTTTTCATATTTTGATTGCAAAAAGGGTTTCCAGCATTTTTATACATCTAAATTTGAGACCCACATTCGTGACAGTCTATTTTGGGTCCATCAAATTTTTGGCTCGGGGGGTTCCCGATTCTTTCTCTTCACCTTCTCCACCTTCTCCATCTCCTCCGGCCACTGCACAAGCTAGGGCAAGGGGTCCGAACCCTAGCCGGCCGGAGTTCCATCACCGCAGCTTCTTCTCCACCTTCATCGCCGCCGGCCGGTATCCATTCTCCACCTCTTCTCTGTCGGGGTTCGAAGAGAAGAGAGTAAAGGTTTTCTCTATCGGGGTTCGGAGAGAAGCCAACCATCTCCGTCGCAGCATTCCAGCACCACCACCACAACTAGGGCTCTGGGGGTTCCGAGCCCTAGTTGATCTCACCGCCGGCAGCCGATTCCTCATTTACAGCATAGATTCAATCTCCTTCAGCGTTTCTTCATTTACATTCCTTCCAGCAGTTTTATTCCCAGCTGATTTTATCTTCACAGATTTCCTTCATAGCAGAGTCCTCGGCAGTAGCAATTTCAATTCCGGCAGTTCTTCTATTTCCAGCATCAAATTCTCTTCAGCAATTCCTTCCTGCAGATGTTCATCTTCACAGCTCATCAGATCAGTAGCTTCAATTCCCAGCAGTTGTTTCTTTGCAGCATTCATTTTTTTCAGCAGCTTCAATTCCCAGAATTTCTTCTTTAGCCTGCAATTCTCTTCATCAGATTAGAGCCGGCAGCAGCTTAAATTTCCTCTCAGCAGATCCAGAAGCTACTTCCATTAGCAAACATTGCAATTCAATTGTTGCTTGTTGATTTTCCTTAATTGTTGAATGTTATGTTGCTTGCAATTTAATTCTTCACAGTTCGATTGTTAAATACTTGTATTTGATGAAACTTCCCAATTCAGATTGCACGTACTCGAAGCCATTTTAAACATGTCTATCATGTGTTCGATTAAATGTTTCTTAGAACAGTTAATTTCAATTGGGATGTTTCTTACTTGCTTAGCTGTTATTTTGTATTGCTTTTCCCATGCTTTAAGTTTCATGTCTTCCTTTACATGCAATTAAGTTAGGTTAGATTAGATTTCTTTCACGCTATAGGTTTTGTTCCATGTCTAGGTTTCATTTATGTCCTATTTCTTGAATGCTTCTTTCTAGCTGTCCTTTTCTTTACTGTAATTGTAATCAGGTTAAATTAGATTTCATCACTTGCACTGTCTTTCCTTAAATAGAACTAGATTTCATACCTGCTTGCTATTTCTTTTCGTAGTGTTAACCTTCAAACCCAAACCCAGTTTCATATTCAAAAATCCAAAAGCAATAAAATACGATTCTGAGAATTATCATGCACCAACGACATTCATTGGGAGACGACTCAAGTTAATCTATGCTACATTAGTTTAGAGGAATTCGGTATTTAAATTGTATTTGAAACTGTGACACGACTGAAACGGTTATCAAATTTGGCGACGTTGCCGGGGTACTAAAAAAAATTCCAGTGAAGTTGGCATCTGGAACATCTGGGATCAATGTTTCCACTACTAGCTTATGCTGATTTGCCAATTGAGCTAAACTTCTTGGGAGCAGAATTGAAACTGCTGAATGAAATCAGCAGTGAAGTGCTAAAGGAAAATTGCAGGGCAGTTGAATACAGAAATAATCTCAAGGGAAGCACTCAAATCTTCTATTACCATTCGATGAGAGTTTTTGTGATGTGTAACTGCTGTGGAGAATCAGGGAGTTGCCAGTTCGAAATCAATTGACTGCTGTGGAAACAAAAATGCAGAAATATGAGAAACTCTTTGGAAGTAGCAACTCTTTGGAAACTCAAGGCACTAGAAGGGATTGGAGATGATTCTGAGATGGAGCTGAGCATATCATGACTGAATAAAGAAAGCAAATAGCAGCTAAGCCCAAATGCATAAAAGAAGAGAAAAAAAAATCTGAAAGGAGAAGAAAAGAAGGAAGAACAAGTTGGCACCATGAGGCTAGTGGAGAGATCATCATCCGAATCAAGCCTTGCTCCAATGCCATTCTGATTTTTATTGGAGAGAAAGGAAGCAACTGATATAAAAGAAAGTCATTTCTGCAGTTTTAAAAGGAAAAAAATTCAGAAAAGAAAAGAGAATGAGATATGGTGGCACACAAATGAAGACTTGGCACTATAAAATCATTGAAGTTTCTCTCATCCGAATCAAAAGCTTTGCTCTACTACAAGTCTGACCTTGCTAGAGGATAAAAGAAGAAGAGAAAAATCACAAAAGAGAAGAAAGAAACAAAGTTGGCACGCAAGGTGGATGTTAGCACATTGAGATCAATAGGGTTTTATTCATCCCAATCAAAGGCATTATTCAAGTTTGACTTCACCACATTTTTGATATCATTAAAGGACTGTAAAGAGAAGCAAAGTACATTGGAAACATTCTTGAGCAACCAAGTCCTCCACTCTATCAATTTTTTTTTCCATTTTCTTGGTTTTTACTAAATTTCTTACCATTTTCCATGTTTTCATTTGTTTTTGTAGATTTTGATCCTAATCATGAATAATGGTAGAGATTAGATAACAAGCAAGCCTATGGTAGTGCAAGAAGCATGTGAGTTTGATTGAGCTCCATTTCCATCATCAACTTAGAACTTAAGGAGAGAGCCACCAAAACTTCCCTTGAAAGGCTTAGTGAGTTAAATTCATCTCAATGACTCATGAAGGATGAAAAGGCTAAGTTGTTGATTTAAGGACAAGATACTAATCCATAGAGCTTAAATTTATGAGAATTGACGACTCTAGGTAATTTCTTTTCAATTGCTTCTAATTATGCTTAAGAAAATCTAGGGGATACATACTTAGGGATTTCGCGAGACGCTCAAACTTAAGTGTGGGAGAGTTGATAAGTACCATTTTATTGATTATTTTAGTTGCTAAAATCCATGTTTGACCCATGTTTTACTTGCTTAATTGTGAATTTACCCTAGGTTTTAGAACTTCTTCTTATTTTAGACTTAATTGCAAATTTACACATATTTGGATTATTTGGCCACAAAATTTTTGATCTATTTTTTTTGTAGGCATGAAAGGTTCATGGACCTAGGGTATACTGGGTCAAACTTGAGTCGGAAGTGGATGCAGATCGAGTTATCAAGCTTTGGATTAATCTGGGCCGTCCGATTCAAGAGCGGCTATATCTGAACCATCTGGGACCATCTGAAGCCATCCAAGCTAGGGTTAGGGCAGATCAAGCACTCTGATCAAGATCTGAAGGTTTTATCCGAATCAGAGCTCATTCAACCATTGGATCAAGCTCAAAGGGCTCTAGATCGTCCATTCAAAGATTAGGTTGATCTGGACCATCCGTTGGGCATCTGGAGGATTCGAGCTACCACGAGGCAGATCCTGAACCCTGATCATCATCATCAAAGTTTGGATTAAATCAGAGCAAGATCAGCCGTTGGATTGATGTAAAGAAATCTGGGCCGTCCATTGCTAACTATTTAATCAAAATTTGGCCGCAGCTTCTCCTTGTCGCGTCTTCGCCGTTTCTTCGTGTTCTTCAGCCGTTTTCATCGCTTCTACAAATTCATCATCCAAGAAGGCGTGACCACCTCAATTTCAACCTTAGATCATCATTTGAATCCTTGGAAGACAGCTTCGATCAAGAATTCATCTCAATTTTCATCCGGACAGAGGTGTTTGAGGGTTTCGGCACTCTCTGTGGTCCGAACACTGGAATCTCAACTACAACCCATTTCCGATGATCTGAGCCACTTGTAGGGGTTCTCAGGTGAGCTCAGATCTTCTCCAAATCATCATTGCAGCTCATTAAACGGAGATCAAAGTGTTCGGATTAGAATTCTCCCAGCTGATGCAGTTTTAGCAGAATTGATCAAGCGAAGCTGATTTCCACTGATTTGCTGAGCTTAGGGGTTCGAGGCTAGCCTTTGCGTGACAAACAAAGAGATTTTGAGCTCGAGAAGGGTTGAGGAGTAGTTTAGGTAGTTAATTTCAGTTCTAAAGCTGTAGTTTCAATTTCCGAATTCTGTCCTTACTGAATTTTTCTGTATCAGCACTTAGATTTCGATTTTTCATTGTTTCTGCTTAAGTAGGATTATATCTTTCAAGTCAAGTAGTTTAGGAAGCTTGTCTAATGGACAATTGCCTTTAAATTTAGTTATTTTCTGCTTAAAAGTTTGCGTATCAGTTGGTAGTGCAACGTCTCAGCTACATTTTCTGCAATTGCATTTCTAGTTTCAGAATTTTTCAGTTTGTTTCACATTTAGTGAGTTAATTTAGTTGATCTAAGTTTGTTTAGACTTTAGTTTCATTTCTGAATCTTGTTTAGCTTTGGTAACTCGAAATTTCAGATTGTTCCCCACTTAAATCCTTGCGTATCAGATTTTGCCCTGTTTATTTTTTCTGCATTCATGTCTTAATTTGCCCATTTCTGCACATCAGTTTAAGGGATCTGAGTTGTTGTTTTCCATCAAGTTGCTCTTGAATTCAGTTTTGATTTCTTGGTTCAGCTTCATTTGCCTTAAATCAGCCAATAGTTTCACATTTAGCATCAATTTCAGCTCCTTGATCAGTCACTGCAATTTCTGCAGTAACCTGCTTGAGTCTATTTGTCCTTGCTGCGTTTCTGCCTCAATTCAATTCTGCATTCCAGTTTCGAATCTGTACCTAATTCATTTCTGCAATTTTTAGTTGTAGTTGCTGAAGTTTGTCTCGAGAAAGCTCTGCATTCGAATTCCATTGCATTTGAAATTAGTTGCTTGCTTGATTTGCATCTAAGTGGAGTTTAAATTGCCAATTCAGTCCATTAGTTGGAGTTATACCTGCACATTTGATTTTTGCATTGGAGTTATATCTCTCATTCATTTGTCTAATTTCAATTGTGAATACGTTAGTTGTTTGTTTGATTTTTGTTTTAAAACCAGACTTGCTTCACAAATTGGTTAATTAGATTTTTCCATTGATTGAGTTGTTGATTACCATCACTTGTTTAGTTTATTAGTCAAGTTCCTTTCTTTCCATAGCATTTACACTTCTATTCGCAATCCAAACCCACGTCTTATTTGAAATCCCAAAATTCACAAACGACACATAAACTAAGTTAGACTTAAACGATATCAACTAGTCCCTAGGAAAAATACGACCTGTGGCCCCTTTACTACGTTTTCATATTTTGATTG
>JAGFNQ010004526.1:0-26624 GCA_024364735.1 Boesenbergia rotunda
AATACTTATGGAAGTTTTGAAAAAAAACTTAAAGTACTTATGAAAGTTTTTAAAAAAATTAAGCTTTAAAGTACTTATAAAAGTTTTTGAAAAACTTAAGCTTAAAGTACTTATAAAAATACTTATAAAAACTTAGTACTTGATAAACTTAAGTACTTAGTAGGATTTTCTTAAAACAAAAACTTAAGTATTTTGAAACGTAGCTAACTTTTTGAAGGATTTTGAGAGTTTGAAAAAAAAATAGAAAAATTTGAACTCTCTTCTTTCCTATCTCTCCCCCTTTGCTATATATCAAAAACAGATAGATATTGCAGAAATTAAATTGCATAAAAGAAAAGACTTTCATAAATGAACATATTTGCATGATTTTACTGTACTGAACCAAGACTTGGACAAAATGAGTTGATTTTCTCTTGTAGGGATCTGTCTAACCCATTTAGCTACTTACTAACTGTTATAAACAGTAATTTTTGCTAGGGTTAGTCAAGTTAAGTGTTTCTGTTCAAGTTAGATTTTCTAAACTTGACACCTAACTTGGTTGCTGCAAAAGTTGTATTTAGTGCCCCAATTACTGCAGATGCACTGACTTAAAGCATCTTGAATTAAGGCAAAGACCTAAGCATCTCAACCCTTTCTAGGTTATCAACCAAAAGTACCCTAAGGTGCTTGTGAGATGCTGGCTTCTAAATCTATAGGTACATGCAGTTCTAGGGTTAGGGCCTAAGCTAAGTCCATTTGTGAAAAAAAACCTAGTTTTGAAAGGGGGTAGTTTTGAAAGAAAACTAAGTCGGAAAAGATTTAAAACAAACTGATTTTGAAATTAAGTAAAACAGTTTTTCAAAATTATATTTTTAGAAACTGATTTTTAAATCAAGTAAAACAATCAACAGTAGAGTTAATCTATTCTACAGAGCACAATCCTAACTGCCTTCTTAGTGAGCTGAACTCGGACTCAGGTAATGGTTTTGTGAATATATCAGCTAAGTTGGATTTTGAGTCTATATGGTTAAGTAATATCTCACCCCTGGCTACATGGTCTCTTACGAAGTGATGTTTAACTTCTATATGTTTTGTTCTGGAATGTTGGATTGGATTTTTAGTTAGATTGATTGAACTTATATTGTCAATAAATACCTGAGTTTGGGTGTAGTTGAGCTGGAAGTCCTTAAGAGTGTGCATCATCCATAAAAGTTGTACTACACACTCTCCTAAGGCTACATACTCAGCTTCAATTATGGACAGAGCCACACAGTGTTGTTTTCTGCTGCACCAACTTACTAGACTGTTTCCTAACAGTTGGCAGCTTCCACTTGTACTTTTTCTATCTAATTTACAACTAGCATAGTCAGAATCTGAGTATCCTGACAGATTAAAGGTTGAGGTTCTAGGATACCAGATCCCTACATTTAGGGTGCCCTTTACATATCTTAGTATTCTTTTTAGGGCTGCTAAGTGCGTTTCCTTAGCACAGGTTTGGTATCTAGCACACATCCCTACAGCAAAAAGAATGTCAGGTCTGCTGGCTGTAAGGTACAGTAGACTACCTATCATACTTCTATATAGTTTGAGGTCTACTGGCTTACCATCAGGGTCACTATCTATTTTTACATTAGTTGCCATGGGGTATTTATGCTTTTAGAGTTCTCCATTTTAAATTTCTTTATTAACTCTTTAGCATATTTGGATTGATGGACGTAGTTTCCATCTCTAGTTTGTTTGATTTGTAGTCCTAGGAAAAAGGTACGCTCACCAACCAAGCTCATTTCGAATTCATTTTTGTTGGGACCAGGTGCATGTTGACAAGGATACGGGTTCGTAAATTTTAAAATATTTACGTGCAGCGGAAGAATTAGCATAAATAATTTCTCAAATTATTTTTAACCACGTATCTAGCATGCGACCTTATGATGTGTGGACATGATCATAAATTAAAATTTTGCGAAAAAGTAAACTAATTTACTTTGTACCTCGCGTAACTCGAAGAAAGGGACGAGATCCAACCATAGCGTCCCTTGGAAGCTCCGCCTCTATTCGCGTCCACGCCGAGTTCTCTTCGGGATGACTTCGCAAAGTCACGAGTTTTGTGCCAACGAGAACTACTAGATTCTCTAAAGGCACAACTAGAAGATCAAGAGAGAAGAAAGGAAACTAACCACCAAGAAACGGAATCTAAATTCCGGGAAGGAAGGAGATGCGACCCGCTTCTTCTTCTTCTTCTTTGGCACCTTCTTGATGAAGGTTGCTCACGCCAACTCTAGGAGATGTGAGGGTGGTGCGCCGGCCCTAGGAGGGGTGGACGCCGGCCCTATGGTGAGCAAGGGGCGCCGGCCCTAAGGGGAAGAGAGAGGGAGAGAATAAGAGATAGAGGGAGAGAATTAATATCTTGATAACTCTATTGAGGAATTCAAGCCTATCCTTGGTTCCTTTATATAGTAGTCTCTCCCTTGCCATGTCTCCCCTTTAACGGAATTAGCGGAATAAATTTTCATAAGAAATTTATCTTATAAATTTTCTTATTAATTATTCCGTTATGCCAAGTTTTATTATAACTAATTTTATAATAAAACAAATACATCTCTCCTTTTAATTATGGAATAAATTTTCATAAAATTTATTATATAAATTTTCTCATCATGGAAAAATCAATTCATAATTGATTTTATAGAATAAAAATAAACCATTTAAAGTTTATTTTAATCTCCATAAAAAGAATAAATTTATTATATAAATTTTTCTTTATCATGGAAAAATCAATTCATAATTGATTTTATAAAATAAACCAATCCATGGTTCATTTTAATTTCCATAAAAAGAATAAATTTATTATATAAAATTTTCTTATCATGGAAAAATCAATTCATAATTGATTTTATAAAAATAAACCATTTAAAGTTTATTTTAATTTCCATGAAAACAAATTTATTTATCCATAATTTTATAAAACAAACCGCGCTTGATTTATTTTATAATTTAAACCAAATTAATTGGTTTCTCCCCCTTGTTTTGGCCGGCCAAACGAAAGAGGGTGGGCACCCTCTTTGGCCGGCCAAACCGAGCCGATCCCATCGCGAATTAAACTCATTTAATTCGCCCGATAAGCCTTCAAAAGACTTAGCCATTTTAAGCTTCCATTGCGTCTCTGATTAACTCAGATTCGACTTATTTCTCTTGATCGAAAAATCTAATTTTCAACTCGTTTTAAATCCCTTGGATTACTCGTAGTGCGTGTGACTAAATAGGCTTTCGATTTATGTTGGTCGTCTATAATTCATCAATTATAGAACGATCATGAGTGACACCTAGTAGTACATCATGATCCCCAATTAATCGAAAGATCAACGGTTGACCTCAGAAATTATTCTGAAACCCTTCAGCAGCTCTAATGTATTGTGCCTCATTCCCTTCACCATCTTATACCCACTTGGTTCAGGACACGGTCTATGTGTGTCAGTCCCCACTAGGCTGACTACGTCACACCTAGCCCAAGTAGTGTCTTTCTCGTCCTTTGGATTTCTAATTACTCTCATGTATTTAAGAGACTCATACTCTAAACATGATATGCTCTGGCCAGTGGCTTTGAGTAACAATCCGACGATAGACCTGGGTATACATCTCCTCGCAAGGAGTGGTGAATCCTTTGTAGGTTGTTCAAACATCTTCGGGCACTTCGGCTTATACCCAACCATCCTGGGTCCATACCTCCTTGGAGATGCTTGCTTAAGATGTTAAAGTATAAGTCTCCATGACCAAGATGACTTGAACACCGCAAGTCAAAGGAACATCGTACTTAAGCTGCAGTAAGAACTTCACTGACATGTCTATATGTAGACTACCATGTGAAGTTTTACAGCCAGTCACTCCAATGAACTAGTTCCCTTAATTAGCATTCATGTTTATCTCCGGACATCCCAATGTCACCAGCCAGTGAGAATCAGCTGATTAGAGAATAACCCATGCTAGTCTCAACAGAATTGATAGTGTCCGTTTTTATCAATTCATCGACTAGGGATATTTTCAATACTTCACAATTGCACATGTAGAGATAATTACTAGTTGTGATCCCATCACAAATTCTTTTATGCTGTGAATTATATTTCGGACATTCAGTAGATGAGTTTAAGATCCCAATCAAATACACAAATATGTATACTCAAATAGTGAATTTTCATTTATTAAATAAATGTTTACAATCATAAGGCGATTGCCTTAGGACACTTCTCTCATATCACTAACAAACTCCCACTTGGGCTAATGCCAATCGCTACGGTATCCAATACCACAGGCTCTAACATGACCCTCAAACTTGCTTTGAGGCAAGGCCTTAGTTAAAGGATCCGCTAAATTCCTTTCAGTGGGAATTTTCTCAATTTGTATATCATTCCTACTTATAATCTCTCTGATCAGATGATAGCGGCGAAGCACGTGTTTGGATCGCTGATGAGACCTTGGTTCCTTTGCTTGTGCAATAGCTCCATTGTTGTCGCAGTAAACCGACACTGCTTCATCAATGGTTGGAACCACACCAAGTTCGGAGACAAACTTCTTGATCCAGACTGCTTCCTTTGCTGCTTCCGAAGCTGCGATATATTGCGCTTCCGTGGTGGAATCCGCTACGGTGTCTTGTTTGGAACTCTTCCAACTTATTGCGCCTCCATTCAAAGTAAATATGTATCCAGACTGAGATTTGGAATCATCTTTATCTGTCTGGAAACTAGCATCTGTATACCCACGTATTACCATATCTCCTTCTCCATATATTAGGAACACATCCTTAGTTCTTCTTAAGTACTTAAGGATTGTCTTGACAGCCGCCCAATGATCCATTCCTGGATCCAACTGGTATCTGCTTGTGACACTCAGAGCATACGATACATCGGGCCTTGTACATAACATAGCATACATGATAGATCCTATCGTGGATGCATAAGGAATCTTATTCATGCAAATCCTCTCGTCTTCTGTGCGCGGACACATAGACTTTGAAAGGTTGATCCCATGCCTGATGGGAAGGTAACTTTTCTTGGATTCCGACATGCTAAACCTTTTTAGCACTCGGTCTATATATGTAGACTGTGAAAGACCAAGCAACCATTTTGATCTATCTCTATAGATTCTAATCCCAAGGATATAGGTTGCTTCTCCCAGGTCTTTCATGGAGAAAGTTTTGGACAACCAAATTTTAACTGTCTGTAAAACTGATATATCGTTTCCTATAAGTAAAATGTCATCGACATATAACACTAGGAATACGACTGCACTCCCACTAACCTTCTTATACACACAAGGTTCGTCTGGATTTTGTGAGAAATCAAACTCTTTGATTGTCTCATCAAAACGGATGTTCCAGCTCCTGGATGCTTGCTTCAGTCCATATATGGATCGTCGAAGCTTGCATACTTTGGTTTTATCAACCGATGTGAAACCTTCAGGTTGTATCATGTATACATCCTCAAGCAGGTTTCTATTAAGGAAAGCTGTTTTCACATCCATTTGCCATATCTCATAATCATAATGAGCTGCTATGGCTAGGAGCATCCGAATGAATTTAAGCATAGCTACTGGCGAATAGGTTTCGTCATAGTCAATTCTTTGTTTCTGACGATATCCTTTTGCCACTAATCTAGCCTTAAAGGTAACAACATTACCTTCCATGTCGGTTTTCTTCTTGAAAACCCACTTGCACCCTATGGGCTTAATCCCTTCAGGTGGGTTAACCAAGTCCCATACTTGATTTTCGTACATGGAATCCATTTCCGACTTCATGGCTTCAAGCCATTTGCCCATTTCTGAATTTTTCAGAACATCTTCATAACTGATAGGTTCGTCATCGCTTATGAGTAGCACGTCGTTCGATTCACTTATGAGAAATCCGTATCTCTCTGGAATATTGCGTGTCCTATCAGACCTACGAAGAGGTGGTGTAGTTTTAGGTTCAACTGATAGCTCATCATTATGAGTTATTGGTTGTGGGTCTAGACTAGGTGTCTCTGTAATGTCTATTGGAGTTTCTTGAACTTCATCAAGTTCAATGCCACTCCCACTGTTTTCTTGTAAAAGAAACTCTTTTTTCAGAAATACAACATGCCTTGAAACAAACACCTTTTGTTCCAAGGGATGATAGAATTGGTAACCATTCGTTTCCTTAGGGTATCCAATAAATAGACATTTATCAAACTTAGCATCCAATTTGTCTGATACAGTCCGCTTTACATAAGCAGGACAACCCCATATCTTAAGGTGAGTTAAGTGAGGTTTCTTACTATTCCACGTCTCATATGGAGTAGTTGAGACTACCTTGGTCGGGACTCTGTTTAGCAAGTAAACAGCTGCCTTAAGTGCATAGCCCCAAAAGGATTTTGGAAGAGTTGCATGATTCATCATCGACCTAACCATGCCCATCAAGGTTCGGTTGCGCCTCTCAGATACACCATTATGCTGTGGTGTATACGGCGGAGTCCATTGGGATAATATCCCATTGTCCCTAAGATAATCTTGAAACTCTTGACTTAGGTATTCACCACCCCGATCGGATCGAAGTATTTTAATACTTTTGCCAAGCTGTTTCTCTACTTCATTTCTGAACTCTATGAATTTCTCAAAAGCTTCAGATTTGTGTTTCATCAAGAACACGTACCCGAATCGTGAGTGATCATCGATAAAGGTGATGAAGTAGCTATAGCCTCCTTGTGCAAGAGTTGACATTGGTCCACATACATCAGTATGTATTAGACCAAGCAATTCTCCCACTGGATTACCTTTTCCGGAAAAGGGTAATTTGGTCATCTTGCCTTTTAAGCATGATTCGCATGTATCAAATGAACCGGGTTCAAATGATTCCAAAATTCCACATCGGTGTAATTTGGTCATGCGTTTCTTACTTACATGGCCAAGACGACAATGCCACGTGTAGGAGTCTATTCGATTATCTATTCGAGCACGTTTGTTGCTAACTTCGATATTGAAAACGTCACCGGATAAATCTAACGTGTAGATACCATTGCACAAAGTTCCATTCCTATAAAGAACGTCATTTAAAGTTATGTAACAACAATTGTTACTAAAAGTTAAATGATAACCCTTTTCATTCAAACATGAAATAGATACAATGTTCTTTATTAACGAAGGAACAAAATAACAATTATCCAATTCTAAGACACGTCCTGTAGGGAGCTTTAGCAAATATGTTCCGATGGCAACAGCAGCAATCTTTGCTCCGTTTCCAACTCGCAAATTCGCTTCTCCCTTGACGAGTCTTCTTCTATTCCTTAGCCCCTGTATGTCATTACATATATGTGAGCTACACCCAGTATCAAGTACCCAGGTGTTTGAGGAAATAGAGTGACATTCAATAACGAAGATACTTGAAGAGGACGGGGCATCGGATGCCTTCTCTTTCAAGGACTCAAGATAAACCTTGCAGTTTCTTTGCCAGTGACCCTCCTTGCCATAGTGATGGCAAGTGCCTTTTAGGGTATTTTCAGTCTTTTTGGCCTTTTTCTTCTTTCCCTTATTCTGTTCTTTGGCCTTCCTCTTAGAACCTTTCTTCGAGGAACCAACTAACAGTACCGTCTTTTGATCCTGCTTCACAGAAGGCTCTACAGTCTTCAGCAGGTTGAGCAACTCAGGAAACTGGTCTGGAGTTGCATTTTCAGGAGGACGGTTGGGAAGTTGATCTTCAAGGACATAAGCAAGCTTCTCTGCCTTGAGGACTATCCTCAGGTTTCGAAGCCAGTCCATGAAGTTTGGCCCAGTCAGTTTATTGGTGTCCAAAATGGAACGCAAATTCAGAGAAGACATGATCGAGTGATTATCCTAGAAATACAAATTGAGCTTATGTGAGAAGAATGATTAAAGAATGTATCAACATACATTAATAAAATCCTATTTATTTTTCGAATTGAATAACCCTTTTTATCAATTCGGGAGATCGTAGGAACATCTCCAAATAGGTTGATATCCAACCATAGATAAGAACCACCATGGCTGTGGCCATCAAGTTGTTCTTAGCTATGAAGGTAGGTAATTATACCGATTACATATCACATATATGTAACTATCACTTTATGCTATCAACTAATTGAATGTTTGCATAAATCATTAGGTTGTTAACTCATTAACAAGTATGCAACATTATACATAGCACCCAACTGCACCTCTCTTTACATCGACCTTGGCTGTGGCACAACAAATCGATGCTCCAAGCTTAAGGCTGACCCATTAATCAAGAAATAGTTTTAATATGGTTGGAGCTCATTCAACCGTTTAGTCAGGCTTGGATGTGTCCAACAACCAAAACTAAGGATTGACCTCTGACTCCAACTATATTATTCATAAACTAATTCCATGGTTTGAACATGTTGAGGTTCAAGCCGGGCATGGATGTGTCCATCAACCCAAACGAGAAACAAAACTCCGATTCTAACCATATTAATGGAAGGTGTTGGCCTTAATATTTTGTAAGGGGTTTTGGGTCTCATCCTTTCTTTTCTAAGCACATTCATGACATATAATCATGTCATGACTAACGATTTCCTTAATAAAGTATGTATGTGACTTAATTTATCAAGTCTCATTAATTGAATTAGGAACCGGATTTCCTAATTCTAATTTCATACTTTATTAAAGGAATTGTTTTGGGAAATAATTTCCTAAATTGTCATAATCAATTTCGGAAATAATATGTTTAAGACTTTGATTTCTCTAAATCAAATCTTATTAAATTAAGAGACATGAGTCCTTAATTCAACCACATATTATTTTCATGAAAATCTCATTTAAGAAAACTCTATAGGAAATCATTTTCCTAATTAATTCTGGAGACAACAATATGTAAGAGCATCACCTCTTAAATCATATTTTATTCATGAATTAAATTAATTACAACAAATCATTTTCTAAGGGTGGCTCCCCGAGGCTCAGATACCCAAAGAAAAGTAATTTGTCGTAAATCCAATTTGGTCCACTTCGGAAGCGTAACCAAATTAAACATGACAATCTCATTTAAAATTGGGAAATTAAATTACAACAACTAACTTTAAATTGGACGGCTCCCCGAGGCTCAATCCAAAATAAAAAATTTTGTTGTCAATTTAAAAACCAATTCAAATTTAATTGTCAATTAATTGTCCATAAATTTGTCTAGACTTACTTGAAAGAAAGTGCCCAAAATTGCGAGATTTCATAATAGGTTTTCAGAATAACTGTAAGTTTCTGGTACAAAGAAAACTTACATATTTCCAAAATTAGAAAATTTCTAAAATAGAAAAATTTCCAAAATTGGAAAGTTTCCAAAGATGAGAAGTTTTCACAATTATTATAAAATTTCTGAAACAAGAAAATTTCAAAAGTTTGCGAAATTTCATGAGGATTTCCAAACTTAGAAATTCCTAAATCTAAAATTTATTATAATTTGAAAGTTTCCATAATTGAAATTTTTTTTCAAAATTGAGATCATGACAAAGTTTTCCGCAAAACAATTATATGATTATGTCGAACACTAACTGGCTCTGTTACCACTGTTGGGATCGGGTGTATGTTGACAAGGATACGGGTTCGTAAATTTTAAAATATTTACGTGCAGCGGAAGAATTAGCATAAATAATTTCTCAAATTATTTTTAACCACGTATCTAGCATGCGACCTTATGATGTGTGGACATGATCATAAATTAAAATTTTGCGAAAAAGTAAACTAATTTACTTTGTACCTCGCGTAACTCGAAGAAAGGGACGAGATCCAACCGTAGCGTCCCTTGGAAGCTCCGCCTCTATTCGCGTCCACGCCGAGTTCTCTTCGGGATGACTTCGCAAAGTCACGAGTTTTGTGCCGACGAGAACTACTAGATTCTCTAAAGGCACAACTAGAAGATCAAGAGAGAAGAAAGGAAACTAACCACCATGAAACGGAATCTAAATTCCGGGAAGGAAGGAGATGCGACCCGCTTCTTCTTCTTCTTCTTTGGGACCTTCTTGATGGAGGTTGCTCACGCCAACTCTAGGAGATGTGAGGGTGGTGCGCCGGCCCTAGGAGGGGTGGACGCCGGCCCTATGGTAAGCAAGGGGCGCCGACCCTAAGGGGAAGAGAGAGGGAGAGAATAAGAGAGAGAGGGAGAGAATTAATCTCTTGATAACTCTATTGAGGAATTCAAGCCTAGTCTTGGTTCCTTTATATAGTAGCCTCTCCCTTGCCATGTCTCCCCTTTAACGGAATTAACGGAATAAATTTTCATAAAAAATTTATCTTATAAAATTTCATAAGAAATTTATCTTATAAATTTTCTTATTAATTATTCCGTTATGCCAAGTTTTATTATAACTAATTTTATAATAAAACAAATACATCTCTCCTTTTAATTATGGAATAAATTTTCATAAAATTTATTATATAAATTTTCTCATCATGGAAAAATCAATTCATAATTGATTTTATAGAATAAAAATAAACCATTTAAAGTTTATTTTAATCTCCATAAAAAGAATAAATTTATTATATAAATTTTTCTTTATCATGGAAAAATCAATTCATAATTGATTTTATAAAATAAACCAATCCATGGTTCATTTTAATTTCCATAAAAAGAATAAATTTATTATATAAATTTTTCTTATCATGGAAAAATCAATTCATAATTGATTTTATAAAAATAAACCATTTAAAGTTTATTTTAATTTCCATGAAAACAAATTTATTTATCCATAATTTTATAAAACAAACCGCGCTTGATTTATTTTATAATTTAAACCAAATTAATTGGTTTCTCCCCCTTGTTTTGGCCGGCCAAACCAAAGAGGGTGGGCACCCTCTTTGGCCGGCCAAACCGAGCCGATCCCATCGCGAATTAAACTCATTTAATTCGCCCGATAAGCCTTCAAAAGACTTAGCCATTTTAAGCTTCCATTGCGCCTCTGATTAACTCAGATTCGACTTATTTCTCTTGATCGGAAAATTTAATTTTCAACTCGTTTTAAATCCCTTGGATTACTCGTAGTGCGTGTGACTAAATAGGCTTTCGATTTATGTTGGCCGTCTATAATTCATCAATTATAGAACGATCATGAGTGGCACCTAGTAGTACATCATGATCCCCAATTAATCGAAAGATCAACGGTTGACCTCAGAAATTATTCTGAAACCCTTCAGCAGCTCTAATGTATCGTGCCTCATTCCCTTCACCATCTTATACCCACTTGGTTCAGGACACGGTCTATGTGTGTCAGTCCCCACAGGCTGACTACGTCACACCTAGCCCAAGTAGTGTCTTTCTCGTCCTTTGAATTTCTAATTACTCTCATGTATTTAAGAGACTCATACTCTAAACATGATATGCTCTGGCCAGAGGCTTTGAGTAACAATCCGACGATAGGCCTGGGTATACATCTCCTCGCAAGGAGTGGTGAATCCTTTGTAGGCTGTTCAAATATCTTCGGGCACTTCGGCTTATACCCAACCATCCTGGGCCCACACCTCCTTGGAGATGCTTGCTTAAGATGTTAAAGTATAAGTCTCCATGACCAAGATGACTTGAACACCTCAAGTCAAAGGAACATCGCACTTAAGCTGCAGTAAGAACTTCACTGACATGCTATATGTAGACTACCATGTGAAGTTTTACAGCCAGTCACTCCAATGAACTAGTTCCCTTAACTAGCATTCATGTTTATCTCCGGACATCCCAATGTCACCAGCCAGTGAGAATCAGCTGATTAGAGAATAACCCATGCTAGTCTCAACAGAATTGATAGTGTCCATTTTTATTAATTCATCGACTAGGGATATTTTCAATACTTCACAATTGCACATGTAGAGATAATCACTAGTTGTGATCCCATCACAAATTCTCTTATGCTGTGAATTGTATTGCGGACATTCAGTAGATGAGTTTAAGATCCCAATCAAATACACAAATATGTATACTCAAATAGTGAATTTTCATTTATTAAATAAATATTTACAATCATAAGGCGATTGCCTTAGGACACTTCTCTCATATCACTAACAATTTTCCATTATATTTACAAACTCTTTTAGGATGTTTGTGTTGGTAGATCCAAAGATTATATCATCTACGTAAATTTGGGCAATAAATATGTCTTTTCCTAGGGTTTTAATAAATAATGTTGAGTCAATTTGTCCTTGTTTAAATTCTTTAGAAGTTAAGTAAGTAGATAAACGTTCATACCAGGCCCTAGGTGCTTATTTTAACCCATATAGTGCTTTAGTTAATTTGTAAACGTGGTTAGGTTTGTCTAAGTCCTCAAACCCAGGGGGTTGTCCTACATAAACTTCTTCTTTAATGAACCCATTTAGGAAGGCTGACTTTACATCCGTTTGGTATAGCTTAAATCCTTTATGGGATGTAAAGGCTAACAACATTCTAATGGACTCAAGTCTAGCTACTGGGGCATATGTTTCATCGTAATCTAATCCCTCTACTTGGCTGAATCCCTTAGCTACTAAGCGAGCTTTATTTCTAACTATTTCTCCTTGATCATTTAGCTTATTCCTAAAGACCCACTTAGTGTCTATGATGGATTTTCCTTCAGGTTTAGGCATTAGTTCCCAGACTTGGTTCCTCTCAAATTGGGCTAATTCTTCTTGCATAGCTATGATCCAATCAGGGTCAGGTAGGGCTTCATCTATAGTTTTGGGTTCTATTTTTGATATCATAGCTATTTGACTAAGGTTTCTATAGGAGGATCTAGTCCTGACTCCTAGAGTTGGATCACCCACAATTTGATCGGTTGGGTGACTAAGTCTGGGTTTCTTGGTTCTCCTAGAACTTGGTTCAGCCTCAGGTCCGGCTGGTCGGTTTGGTTCATTGTTCGATTCGGCTCTTTGGGCTGGTTCATTTGTTGGTTCAGTTGACTCATTACTTGGTTCAATAGTTAGTTCGTTTAAGGATTCAATTAAGGGTTCACTAGTTTGTTCATTATTTTCTTGATCAGAATTTGATGAAGTTAGGTTTGGATTATCAGATGTTGAGTTGACTTCTTCATCAAATATTAAGTTAGTTGTTTCTTCAATTTTCTTAGTTTGTTTGTTGTAAACTCTATAGGCTCTACTTGTGGTTGAGTATCCTAGGAAGATACCTAGGATTGATTTGGATTGAAATTTTCCTAAGTAGTCTTTGGTGTTTAGGATATGAACTTTGCATCCAAAGACCCTTAGGTAGTGTAGATTTGGGAGCCTATGGTAGTGCAGTTCATAGGGTGTTTTGTTGTGTCGCTTGTTAATCAGAATCCTATTTTGGATGTAACAAGCCGTACTAATTACTTCTGCCCAATATTGGTTTGCTAAGCTAAATTCGTTGAGCATCGCCCTAGCGGCTTCTTGTAAGATTCTATTCCTTCTTTCGACTATCCCATTTTGTTGGGGGGTTCTAGAACATGAAAGTTCATGTAAATACCCATTAACCTTACAGAATTCCTCGAACCATTGATTTTCAAATTCTCCCCCGTGGTCACTCCTAAGTCTTTTAATTTTAGTATCGTTTTGATTTTCAATCAATTTACAGAAATCATTAAATAGTTTTAAGGTTTCATCTTTGGTTTTTAGAAACCTAACCGAGGTAAACCTAGAATAATCATCAACTATTACTAAGCAGTATCGGTTCCCGCTTAGTGACTTGGCTCCATGTGAATCAAATAGGTCAAGGTGCAGGAGCTCAAGTGTGGTTTGAGTTAGGTCAGATTCAATTAATCTGTGATTAGATTTGGTTTGTTTACCTTGATTACATGATTCACATATTAGATTTTCATTGTTTTTAATTTTGGGGATACCTTTGACTAGGCCAAGTTGGGTGACTTTTGAGGATTTTTGTCCTCCTAAGGGATCATTAACGGAAGGATCATTAAAGATAACGAGAGAAGGAATCGAGGATTCCGGTGTGAACTTGATTCTTACTTTCATTCATCGCCTTCCGTTGCTGATTGATATTGTTTAGATAGTGCTCAGTGAGTAGGGCACTACTAAACAGTTCCTCAGCGGTCTGGGGTCTGCTAACTCCACCCGCCACATTCAGAGCTATTTCGGGCCGCAACATTCTCAGCATCAGTCGAACCCTCTCTTTCTCAGTACGGACCAACTCAGGGCACAATCGAGCCTGTCGATTGAATTTTTTCACAGCTTCATTGACCGAGAGATCGCCCTGCCGGAATTCCGTGAATTCGTCATAGTGTTTGTTCGTGACCCGCATGTTGAAGAATTCTTTGAAAAACTCTGATTCAAAATCTGCCCACGCCATCTGGTCCACTGGTCTCTTGGCCTTAACCCTTTCCCACCACATTCTGGCATCCCCAGACAGGCAGAATGACGCACACTTGATCTTCTCATGCTCAGGCCAGTCCAGCAGCTCCAGGGTACTTTCCATCGTCTTGAACCATGCCTGGGCGTCCCAAGGTTCGCCAGCACCCGAGAAATTCTCCGGTTTCAGTCTTAACCACTGGATCAGGTAAGCCTCCTGTCGTGCCACAGTGGTCAAGCCCGACGGAGGAGTGTGCGTAACCGTAGGCGTCACAGGTATAGCAGTCTTGTTCACTGGTGGAGTAGTAGAATTTTCGTGTTGGCTCATCAAGGTATTAATGGTCTGCTGCTGCTCGGTGACTTGGCGCTGAAGTTGGGTCACTAACTGAATCAGATCATACGATGGGGTCGCCTCGTTAAGTCGGTTACTCTGTCTTCTAGCCATGTTCTTCTTCACCCAAGACAGTATAGCCAATGTCAGTTTTTTTCTACTCCTATATTATTCTAAATATTAAGTTCATAAGAGAAGATAAAATATCATTCGTCGTTACATATTTTAAAGTACTTTTTCATCATACTATCGTTCATACTTGCATATCTTAAAACTTATAAAGTATCCTAAAAGTGCTTACTATCATAAAATAGGCACGGAGGTACTTACTTGGAAGCGGCAGGAAGAGGGCTTGATGTGTGTGTAGTGAGATGATTACTGCTCTGATACCAACCTGTAACGCCCGCTTTTTTTTTCCTAAGCGGTGTTACGTTAACATACTTAGGGCATGTAAACATCATAAGGCAGCGGAATAACTTTAACTTTACATGCCCTATTACCATTCTTAACATAATGACATGGAAACTCGGCATATTGACTTCATACTTAAACATCATATCATGTCATATCATATCATGCTTAACATCACATCATAGAGTTCCATAAGTCATTATTCAAGCATTCAAGCATATAAGTGACCAAAGTAAGGTTCTAGCATAACCGATAAACACATGATTCCCTGGGCCAAGTCACTACCACACACATGCGTTCTTGCCCTCCTGCTGCTTCCATCATTGTCCCCTTGAATAATCTGCGGTATAAGGAAATAAGACTATAAGCACACATGCTTAGTAAGACTCTTTCCTACTCACAAAAATCATTCATCATCTCATAAATGAGCACATGAAACATTAACATACTTGGTGCTCTACTTAGAACATAACATCTTGAAACACTTATCATAAACATAGCATGGCATGAACATAAACATAAGTGAACATTCCTAGCATGGCATAAGACATGGCATAAACGTAAGCATAGTAAACATTCTAAGCATGGCATGCTACATGGCACAAACATAAACATAATAAACATTCTAGGCATGACATAATACATGACATGAACATAAGCATAAGTGAACATTCTAAGCATGACATGATACATGACATAAACATAAACATAACATCCTAAGCATGACATACTACATGGTATTAACATGTCTATAAGGTGTAAACCAACCTGTACGGCCTAAACATAGGCATACTTCCTATCATAGCATATGAACATCTTCTTAACATAATCATGACATAGATCATTTGCTCTCATGCATATTTCTTAACATGAAGCGTAAGCATAAAATCTTATTAGCATAGCATAATGCATAACATGGATGAATGCATGAGTGGAGTGCATATACATAAGGATGCTTAACTTTTAAAACATACTTTTAAATGCTTAAACATAATCATCATATCATCATTGGGGTCCCCGGCTTGTACCACATACATACATCATAGCGCGCATCCCTAGCAAGTCCGAGGTAGCGAGCCCCAACCTACTAGGGTAAGGACAGCATAGTCGGTAGTCCCCGAACCGAGGCGTTCTTAAGGAGCCCATCCCTGTTGCACAGCTCCGGTAGTGCCAGAACCGTGGACAACTTCGGTAGTTCAGAACCGGGGCGTTCTTAAGGTGCCCATCCCTTGGACCCATACTTCGGTCTGGTACAAGCCCATTCATAAAGTAAAATACTTTACATGTTTCATCATTCATAAGGCATTCATAGCATAACCATGTTACATAAAGCATGACTTAACACATGCTTGTCCTTTCATTGTTCATACTTATTGCATAACATCATAATGCCTGGAAGGCATGAGCATTATCTTCATTCATAAACATGGTATGCATCTTCTTTCATAAACATGGCATGAGTCTCTATTCATTAACATGGCATGCATCGTTATCCATAAAACATGGCATACATCATTATTCATACAACATGGCATACATCTTCTTACATAAAACATGGCATGCATACCTAAACATCATTTCCTATTCCTAGTCCTTGCATGATCATAACATAGAAGGTAAGCATTGCATCGAACATGACATGTTTTTCATAGATATTTATCCTACTACATAGAGCTTGTATGATCATGATACATAATGTAAACATTGCATTTCTTGCCTAAGCATGGTATCTATCTTAAGCATGCATAGGTAGGATTTCCATAACATTCTACTTACCATTCAAAGACATGACATAAAACATAAGACATTCATAATAACCCTATTAAGCATGGCATCCAATCATAAACCTAAAACATGAAACATAACACATGGTGCTTAAACATTAGGGTTATGGTTAACATAATTTCTACCACATGCTTGAACCTACACATATAAATACTTCATGGTAAGCATAAATCATCATTCTTTGAACCTTAACTCCCCTCCAAACCCTAGACACAAGGCTTGGCCGAAACCTACAAGGAGGAGTTCCATCAATTCCATAAACATGTAAGATAGTTTAAGGTAAAGGAACAACCATACTTTACTTATAGGACCATGGGAGGCCCTTAGGGCTCATAATTAGGGTTATCCCTAACCTTTAGCCCTCTTTCCTTGTGCTGGCCGAAACCCTACAAGACCATGGGTGCATGGAAAAATTCCATGAAAATCCCCAATCAATCATAAACACTAAACATACTCTACCATGAAGCCATTGAGACCTTTGCTTGAGGGAATCCCTAACTTTTTGCCCTAGACCCAACTTGGCCGAAACTTATGGGGGTCACAAAGCCTTGTAAAAATTTACATAAGCCCCCCTCAATCTCCCTTATATCATGATAATACACAAAACACATGCTTGAGGGTTTAGGTTCAACTCTACCCATGGATTCATGGGATGGCCGAAACCCTAGGGGATCCTAGGGTACCCAAAAAATTTTCAAAAATTATATTAAATCTCTAAACATCATGAGAGCATATTAGACAACATTATGAAGATTTTTAGCATCATCATGGACCCAAAAACCTAGTGGCCGAAACTCATAGGACTAGGGGTCCTTGGTTTTTCTTTCTTTCAACATCAAATCTTAAAAACCAACCAATATATCATGCTAAAATCATAAGGAACTATTATACCACAGGTGAGGGAGTCTTACCTTGGTTGATCTTGATTTTTAGACCTTAAAAGAGAAGAAAATTGCAAATCCTTTGGACACTTGAACCCCTTTGCCCTTGTAGCCTTGGAAAGCCTTTAGATCTTGGTGATGAGACCTTCTTGTGGAGTTTTCCAAGGGAGAACCTCTCCTTGAGGTTTCGGCTAGGATGAGGGGAGGAGGATGAAGAAAATACAATTGATGGAAGAAAGAAGTAACTCCCAAACCCCCCTCTTTATAACTCATCAAGGAGGCAAATGAAGAGTCTCTCCATGACCCTTCATCTTCTTCTAAGCCTTAACCAATATCCACTTCATTCTCTCATAACATTCCCTTGCTAGGTGAGTTGGTTAAAGCATGCAATGGTTGTACAAGAGGTCCAAGGTTCAATCCTTGGTCCATGCACCTTATTTTTATTTTAGTTTTCCTTTTATTTTCTATGATTTTCCCCAAAATTCCGAAAATCCCATAAAAATTCCCCCATAATTATGTTAATATTTCTCATTAAAACCCCTTTATATTTATATTAATTTTTACCTAAAATTCTCCAATAATTATGGTACTAAAAAGCCCATATAAGGCCCATTAGTACTTAGTTTTCTCAATTTAAATGAGAAAATATGGATTTCTAGGCCACATTTTGTATTAATATTTCTAGGTCCCTCGGAAAATTATCTAGACATGCTCAATATTTTAAGAAAATATTAAGAGAATTTTTCGGGTCGTTACACTATCATCTCACCTCCACTCAATACTATGTTGTCAAGTTTCAGTTAAGTTTGTTTAGTCCTTAAACTAACCTAAGTCTAAGCAATGTAAATTGCAGAAATCTAAATAAACAATCAATCAGGCAATTTGCAAGAATTAAATTTTATTTGACAATAAAAATAGTTTTTAATTTGGCTCCCCCTGGACTATAGCCACGATAATAATTAGGCAAGATGTGAATCTTGTCCTTGGGGATCCAATACTGATTTGATCCAGTTAGTTTGTTCAGGCATAGTTTAGGTACCCATGCCTGAACTTTACTTCTGGACTGATTCAGTACAACAAAGTAAGATCTTTGTCGGGATTTGGTTCTATAGCCAAGTCCGGATCGATTTAGAACGGACTTCTGTTTTCCAAGAATCATGTCAAGACCCTTGGAACCAGAAGTGAATCGCTCTAAGGCCGCTCTAAGATCCTTAACCTGAGTTTTCATGGAGGAGTTCTCTTTCTCAAGTTTTTCAACTTGAGTAGGAGTTCCTTCTTGAACTTTCTCGGTTAAGGATTTAGAGTCAGCTCCCTCTTTCAGGAGTTTTACTTCCTGTCGGAGGGATTCGACTCGGAGTTTGGCTTTCGCCAAATCTCGAGAAAGATATGAAATTAAATCATTTAATTGACTTTTATTGAAACCGCTTACCTTGATTTCGCCGTCTTCTGAAAAGGTTAGTTTGTCGTCGTCTTTTTCTGACTTTGACTCGGTCTCGACTTCTTCTGAAGCAGTCAGTGCTAGCAGGTTTGACTGGGGTTCTTCTTCTTCTTCTTCTGATGAAGATTCGTCCCAGGTTGCTTGGAGAGCTTTCTTCCTTCTTGTCTTTTTGTTCTCCTTTAGATTTGGGCACTCCGTCTTGTAGTGACCCTTCTTCTTGCACTCGTAGCAGGTTACGTTGGGCTTGTTTTTGTTATTAGCGGGTTCAGCTGGTTCGTCCTTTCTTCGGCTTGTCCTCCGTGTGTTGACTTGGTTTTTCAATTTTTTGTAGTAGCCTCGGGCCAGTCGGACCAGCTCAGATTGATCTCCTTCTTCGTCTTCTGTGTCTGAGTCTGAGTTGGACTCGAGTTCAGGTTGAGGTTTCTTCTTTGTCGATCTTCCAATTTTTCCTGCAACAAAGGCAATTCCTTTCTTGATCATATTGGAGTTAGTTTGTTCGTGCAGTTCTAATTCGGAAAATAATTCGTCTAATTTAATTTTAGAAAGATCCCTTGAGACCTTGTATGCATCTACCATAGATGCCCACAAGGTATTTCTAGGGAAAGCGTTTAGGGCATACCTTATTAGGTCACGGTTTTCTACCTTGTGACCTATAGTGTGAAGACCGTTCATCAACTCTTGTATGCGTGCGTGGAGTTGGGCTGCTGATTCAGTGTCTGCCATCTTGATGGTGTAAAGTTTGTTCAGGAGCAGATCTCTCTTACTGATCCTGGTGTCTGACGTTCCTTCATGCAGTTCGATCAGCTTTGTCCACAGCTCCTTTGCACTGTTGAAAGGGCCCACTTGGTTTAGCTCTTCTTTTGTTAACCCGCATTGTAGGGTTTGAGTCGCCTTTGCGTCGGCTTCTATTTTGCGCTTTAGGGTGTTGTCCCATTCTGAGTAGGTCTGCGATACTCCTTCGGCATTTTTGGGGATCTCCAGTCCGGACTGGATGATGATCCACATGTCCACCTAAGTTTTCAGGTGGACCTCCATTCGACTTTTCCAGTAGGAAAAGTCTTCTCCACTGAAAAGTGGAGGTCTGGCGGTGCTAAAACCTTCTTGCATGACCATTTAATCTGTAGAATAAGAAAACTAACAAGAAAAAGATTTCCCAAGACTAGGTCTTGGATTAGTAGTGTGGGATGAAATAAAATGAAATAACGAGGGGTGTTGCACCAACCTCGATTAACGAGAAATAGAAAATTTGAACGAAATATTTAAAGAGAATTCGAGCGAGAAATAGAAAAATAAAAATTCGAAATTTTTTTTTCAAACTGGTGGTTGCACCAAGTTTGAACTTCCCCGCTCTGATACCACTTGTTGATCGAGAGAACCGATAGAAGGGGGGGTGAATATCGGAAATCGTTTTTCGGAAAACTTAGAGCAAGTATGCAGCGGAAATTACGAAAATAGAATCACACAGAGACACTATCGATTTTACTTGGTTCGAAGCCTGGGTCGACTCCTACTCCAATGCCCACGGTCGTTGACCGTTTACTTTGGGCAATTCTATATTAGGCGCAATAAAAGTTTACAAGGATTGATTTACAAATTTAGTGCAGTAAATTAAATAATTAAAAAAACTCTTCTTTTACCGACGTCCGATTGTGGGTTGACCTTTTCCGGAGCAGCGAGACGTCGTCGGCTCGAGTTGGACAGTTTCTGGAGCAAGACGCGAGAGCAGAAGAGCGTAGAAGCGTTGTGTTCGAGATGTTCTCTGAAGCCTGGGCGTTGGGTGCTATTTATAGCACCTAGGGGCGCCTTGGATGTCGGGGGCGCCCCCCCCCCCCCCACGTGTCATGCGATCCGAGGTTCGCTCGGTCAACCTCTATCCCACTCGAGTAGGGATGAGGTTTGACCCTAGAGGCGCCCTAGACGCTGGGGGCGCCCTGCTTGACTCCTTCCTCGCGGGCATCTCGGCTGGATAAGGGTGATTGGCTTCGCTGGCTTAGGCGCGGGGCGCCTTGGCTGCTGAGGGCGCCCTGGGCGCTGAGGGCGCCCCGGCCAATATTCAGCCGAGGCTCTTTTTGCTTCAATTGTTTCATCTTCACCTTGGGGGCGCCCTGGACACTCAGGGTGCCCTACTTAACTGCTGCCTCACTCCATTGAGGCTCTCTGAGCTGCAGACACTCGTTCCTCTAGTCCTGCATCCAGGGTTAGTCCGAAAACAACATAAAGCAGTAACACATAAGATTATACAGCCTTAGCTGTCTTGGTTCTGACTTTGGGTTTCTAAAATGGAACCCTAGGTCGAACCGACGCCTACTGTTCCCTCGACGGGGAACGCGTCCTCACTTACTCCTCTCGGGAGAGTTTACCTGATGCCAACCGTTCCTCTGGTTGGACTCTTGCCTAATGGTCCTTTGCCAGGTCTTGGATGCCGAGCTGTCCTTCGCCCGGTGCCTAGCATTCCTTCGCTAGGGCTTTAGTCCCAAGCTGTCCTTTGCCTGGAGCCTAGCAGTCCTTTGCTAGGGTTTTTCATTCTGGCATTCCTTCGCCAGTGCCTAGCAGTCCTTCGCTAGGGCTTTTTTACTCTGGCATTCCTTCGCCAGTGCCTAGCAGTCCTTCGCTAGGGCTTTTTACTCTGGCATTCTTTCGCCAGTGCCTAGCAGTCCTTCGCTAGGGCTTTTTACTCTGCACACTCAAGTGACATGTTAGATCACAAATAAGACTTAACTTTTGAACCCTGTTGCCATTATCAAAATACAGGTTTGACTTTGGTGCTTTCTGCACCAACACCTTTGTCATGATTCCTCCAGTTCTGATGATGATGAGGAGGCTGCTCCTACTGTTGCACCTGCTGCTGCTCCTGTTGGGATGACAGAGGAGCGTCTCTCCCAATTAGAGATAGAGATGCATGGACTTACGGAGGACCTCCAGAGTGTTCAGCAGCGGTAGGTTGATATTCAGGGGGAGGTTCACGGTCTCACGGAGCACTTTCAGAGGTTCCAGCAGCGACAGGATGACATGTATGACATGATGCAACGCTGAAACCTTATGTATCAGGCTCCTCCTCCTCCTCCAGGCGATAATATGTAGGCTCAACATGATTTGGTGGTGATGGTGTTGAGAGTGTATTTAGCTTAGGGCATTTTTATTCTCTCTCAAACACTACATTTCACATTGTAATATTTGGGGATTTCAGGGCTATGACCCTTGTAGCAATTATTTATGTTTTCATATGCACTTTTAACTCATGTCTTGATATTCCTTAAATGAAAGGTTATTCAATTGATATTATGGGTGTATAAAAAATTTCAATATATCTTCTATCAAAGGTTTATGGTATAAAGGGGGAGTTTTTATCACTTGTTTTGTCTTCAGAATCTATATGAGAAAGGGGGGGGGGAGATTTGAAAACATTTCTATGTTTTAAATGGTATAGGATAGACTTGGAAAACACATGGGTTCAAATCTAGGATAGAAAATTGATACAAAATAGAGAGTTTTTCAAAGAATTGAAATTTTTTGTCAAAAAGTCAAGCATATTTGGTTTTTCACAAAACTATATTTTTCCAGGTTAGAATATATTATAAGAAATATGCTTGCAAAATTTCAGAATTTTTCGAATTTTATGAAATCTTTTAGGGGTTTCTGAATTTCGGCTGAAAAATTTATACTGCTGTGTATCAGTCGACTACCCTTGGCGCAGTCGACTGATCTTTTTGTGGGTTTGCGATTTGCAGGCACCAGTCGACTGGTAACTGACACACTCGACTGGTACTACTATTTTCTGATTTTTGGAAGGTTTTCAGAAATAGGAAGGTGTTCTCATTGGTACTAACGGTAAGTATTGCTTGGGACAATCGTTTTGATGGGGTCAAAGGGGGAGAACTTGTGGTTTTAAGTTAGGTTTCAACTTAACTTGTGGAGTTAGTGTTTAACTTAACTTGTGGTTATAGAAAATTGAAAATTATGTGGAGGGCATAGGTTAAGGGGGAGGATGCATGTTTATGCTGCTTAACTTGCTATGTCTGTAATTTTCAAATTGTTATTGTTGTTTTTGCACCTAACTTAAACATATTGTCACACATCAAAAAGGGGGAGATTGTTGGTGCAATCAACCCAAGTGGGATCGAGTAGATCATGGGTTTTGATGTGTGTGTCAATATGATTAAGTTAGAGCTTTATGTTGATCTAATATGTGTATGTGAGTGTGCAGGTTTGCAGGATACACATAGACTTAGTTGGATGTCTTTGGGGTCGGTGAAGGATGGCATGGGAGACAAGCCGAGGGCTTGCATGCATCCGAGGGACCGTGAACAAAGCAGGGATGATGAGCCGAGAGAAGCGAACTTCGAGGCATACGTGAAGGATGACATGGGAGACAAGCCGTGGGCTTGCATGCATCTGAGGGACGAGAGCCAAAGTCGAAGAGGACTTGAAGGCAGCAGATCGAGGCTGCTGGAGCAGGGACGATGAGCTGAGGGAAGCGGATTTCGAGGCATACGTGAAGGGTGCATGCATCTGAGGGACGAGAGCCAAAGTCGAAGAGGGCTTGAAGGCAACAGGTCGAGGCTGTTGAAGGAAGAGTCAACTTAGTCGTGAGGTTTCGAGTGCTGAGAGAACTGTACTCGGGAAGGGAAATCCTAGGGTTTGAGTGTTGAGAGAATTGTACTTGGGAATGCAAACCTTAGGTGGTAGTCGGCTGATGCTTGATCAGTCGACTGGGGTAGAGCACAGAGAGATTAGTCGACTGGTAGAGGACCAGTCGACTGATGCAGTCGACTGGTGTCGACCAGAATGCGAATCGTCAGGCGGTGACATTCGAATTCGCGAGGACCAGTCGACTGCCCCTGCGACTGGTAACGGTCAAAACAGGATCAAGCTCTATTTAAGAGAGCTCGTGTTTAGCTACTTCTTCTTGGCAAAACAAACTTGCTAAAAGCCTGTTAGTAACCTACAAGTGCTCAGTTCGTGTCCAAGGATTGTGGCTAGGTTTCTCCACCTACAAGGTGCGACAAAAGCTAGCCGGAGGTGTTCCGGAGATTCATCCACCGAAGGATCGGGATCGTCCACCTAATGGACAACCTGGAGTAGGAGTTTCATCTCCGAACCACGTAAATCGGTGTGTCTTTCTTAGTTGTTAGTTTTAGTTTTTATTATTCCACTTGCGCACTAACTGTTGATGCAGTCTGGCCTCGATTGTTGTGTTGGTGTTGACACCGATTTAAGTTTAGGTTGATGACTATGATTATGTTTAAGTCCTGATCGAGGATTAGGCATGGTGTTGAAAATCCTAGTCTGGAGGGCTAGGTATTGGGAAATCCTAACCTGGAGGGTTAGGTATTGAAAATCCTAGTTTGGAGGGCTAGGTGTTGGAAAAGCCCTAATTCGGAAGGGTTGGGTGAAAAGTCCTAGTTTGGAGGGCTAGGTGAAAAGTCCTAACTTGGAGGGTTAGGTGCAAATTCCCATCCTGGAGAATTAGGTGAAAAAGTCCTGGCTTGGAGGGTCAGGTGCCTAGCTTGGAGGGCTAGGTTGGATGATGTTCTAACTCGGAAGGGTTGGGTGAAAAGTCCTAGCTTGGAGGGCTAGGTGAAAAGTCATAACTTGGAGGGTTAGGTGCAAATTCCCAACTTGGAGGGTTAGATGGAAAAATCCTTAGCTTGGAGGGCTAAGGTGGATGAAAACTTAGCTTGGAGGGCTAAGTTTAAGTCCCTGGATCGGTCTGGTGACCGATCAGGGAATCTGACACGCTGCTCCAACGTGGATCGGTCGGGTGACCGATCCAGCAATGACTGATCCCGATCCAGCAATGACTGATCGGTCTGGTGACCGATCAGGGAGCACACAGTGAGGTTGGGAACCTACTGTACTGCTCATGATCGATCCGGCGACCGATCAGGGAGTGCGTGTTTCACCCACTGCTTGGCTCCTGATCGGTCTGGTGACCGATCAGGGAGCAAACAGTGAGGTTGAGTTCCCCTGCTGATCTGCACCTGATCGGTCTGGTGACCGATCAGGATCACTGTGCAGATCGTTCTGGAGAACGATCCGAGAACGATGCAGCTTCGCGGGTTTCTCACTAAGAACGATCAGGACGGTGCTTGATCGGTCTGGTGATGATCTGATCGGACTGGTGACCGATCAGGAGAACCCCTGATCGGTCAGTTGACCGATCAGAAGGCTTAGGCTGAGAAACTCAGAAATCGCCCGATATAAGGGTGGATCGGTCCGGTGAACGATCCACGACCTGGGATCGATCTGGTGATCGGTCCAGAAGAATCTCAAAGAAATCGCGATTTCTGATTGAGCGTTGGGGATCGATCAGGACGGAGCCTGATCGGTCTGGACCCAGCCTGATCGGTCTGGTGACCGATCAGGAGGCTCTCTGATCGGTCAGGTGACCGATCACTTTAATTCAAATTGCACTATCAGACGCTCTGATCGCGTCTGACCGTATCCGATTCGCTGCTGCTTATCTCTGATATTTGATTTGCTGTGTGATATACTGCTCTAACAGTCTGATTAAGCTGCAGGTGACAGGGGAGGATTCAAACACTCAAGGAGAAGTCAATGGAGGCTTTCCTTGGAGCAGGTTTGTCCATTTCTCATCTCAGGTTGCAACGGCTGGAGCTGCAGAACTGAAGCCGCTGACTGAAGCTTGGCTGAGGGAGCTCAGGAAGTTCAATAAGGGTTCAGTGGTAGCTGACGTTGGCAGTGAGGCAGCTGGAGGCTGCTGGAGATGAGGTCACTTGATGCTTAGTGGAGAAACAAAAGGGACGAGAGACAGCTTCGGTGAAGCAGAGTTCTAAAGCTTGGGTTTTGAGTTCTTGCCGCCTGAAGTTCTCCACAAGTGCTTGCTGAGTTCTTGAAGTTTCCATCATTTTGAGCAAGCGATTGAGAAGCAATCATTCATTACTTGAGCTCTTGAAGGAGAGAACGAGAAGCTTGGAGTCCGACAGTGGGAAGACACGAAGAAGGGTTCTTGCGTGAGATCGCCACTGGGTGGAGCTCAGGGAAGCTTGCTGCGTTCTTGTCCGTGATAAGTGTTTGAGTAAGATCCTTCTTGTTGTTTCTTTGTGCGTAAACTCTATCTGTGATTGAAACACTGTGGAGAGGTTACTCCACCAAGAAAGAGGTTGCTTTTTATCCGATGATCACCGGGGCTTGATCTGCCGACGATCAAGGGATCGCCCACCTTAAGGGCACGCCAAGGAGTAGGGGCAAGTTATCCCCGAACCTTGTAAATCCTCCTTGTTAGCGATCTTGCTAGCTGTGTTTGGTTTATTTGCGCGTTAGTTTTCTGCACACCTTGTTTTCTATTCTTTCCGTTGTGCTATTGATTTCTAAGTTGCAGAAACTTGCTAAGTGCCAAAGGTTGCATTGATTGACTATATTCACCCCCCCCTCTTTAGCCATCCCGTTTCCAACACTAACAACTTGTAGGAAGAAAATCGAAAGTAGCTATTCACCCCCTCTAGCTAAACGACAAGGTCACAACACTCCTTATGTAGGGAATCGTAGTTACTTCAGGTCTAAAGATTATTCATAC